>VUYV01000002.1:5832657-6010193 GCA_008711295.1 Anarhynchus alexandrinus
GGGCCCGGCCCGGTTGCCGGGGCGGGGTGGGGGGTGGACGGGGGAGCGGTGCCCGTCCGGGCGGGGTGCGGGGCTCGGTGGGCGGGAGAGGCGCTCGCCGGCCCCGGGGTCTCTCCCAGCCCGCCTGCGGGTACGTGCCCCGCCGCCCCCGCGCCCTCCTCCGCCTCTGCCATGCCCTCCCCGGTGTTTACGGGTCGGCCGGTTGCGCCCGGCAGCTCCGTGGGTGCATCAGGGTCGCAGGGGAAAAACGTAGAGTGAAAAGGCAAGTCCTGCCTCTAAGGTTTGTACGGCGGAAGCCACCAGTGAATTTTTATACTTGTCTCAGCTCCCTACCTGTGATTTGCTCCTCCACCAAATGCTCTAAACGAAGCTGCACTGGCTTGGCTTCTTTTCTAGTTACAGGTGAGCAAAGAACGCGCTGCAAATTTTGACAGGTGTTATTTTTAATAAAATGAGCACAAAGATCTCAGTTCTGAGGGATCTGTGCAGATGACGTTGTGCCAAGCGGTACCAATATAAATTATTGAGCCTCCCAGTTTCACATGGTTTGCTTGGGGTTTTTTTCCTATCGTTAGGAGGCACGTGGATGCTTTTTTACTCATATGCCACGTTCTTTTTTCTTATAGCACCAAGCAGTAAATGAATGGGTTGCTGGGGAAGTAAGGGAGGTGACAGCAATAAAAGAGCATTTGGGGGGAAACAGAATTGCTGTCAATACGACAGCCTGACACTCATTTCAGGAAATATGAAACGCTCTTGCCGTTGGGCAACAGCAGGCTTATGTGTTACTTTCCAAACGCATGTATCCTACAGATCTGTACAGATTTCAAAAAAACGAAGAAAAAAGTATGTTTCAGAAAAGATGGCAACATCCTATGTCTGTTTTAGGGGGCAGAAAAAAAGGGGACAGAAAGGAGCAACTGAGAAGGTAGAGGATGGGCTTAGTTTGGGGCATGTGACTTTTAAACTGCTGCTGTACAAGTGGTGACTGAATTTGTATGAGTAAAGGGGATGTCATTAAAAGCAATAGATTAAAATAAAAACATTGAAAGTAAATCCCTAGAGGACACTAACTGAAAGAAGTTGAGAAGAGAAACTGTGGAAGGAAACTGAGATGCTGCTACTTTTTTAAATATGAAAGGACTAAAAGTAGAGTGATATTGAGAAAGGTGAAGATGATGTAACGGCCCTAAGGTTTACTAGGAAGAGATCATTTAAGTAACTGGAAACACATAGATACTTTTATCTCTAGGGACTGTAATTTCATTGGCAGAGGAGAAATACCAGTGTAATTTTGGGCAGAACTGAGCAAAAGGTCCCTATTATATCCATAATGAATAGAAAAAAAAACAGGTGTTCCCTTTTCACAGCCCTTTCAAGAATCAAGATGTAAGTTACGGTTTTATAGCTGGTTAGCGACTTAGCAGTGCTAAAGTAGCTCAGAGAATTTGAAGCATCTCTGGCAAGCAAAACTTTTTCTATGCATTTATGATCCTTGGCACAATATAAGCTCTTGATGTACAGCAAAGGTCTTTTCTTCCCTCTTTAAAGTAGGAGAGACAGGGCAGGACATTTGTTCAGGAGCTCTACAACTCTTCTTCCTGCAGTTTCTTTCACATGACTTCTAAACAGCATGTTGTATTTTGTGAGCTAACTCTTTCCCAACTTCTGTATCCACTTCTGTGCCAGAATTCAGCAAACACTCTAGGTCATAATTTCAGCTTATTTAAGTTCTGCTGGATTTGACCTTGAGTTAGTGTAAGCTTGTGTACATCCATTCATTTCAATGGTATTTCAGTGTTCAGCCTCTGCACTGATAACAATAAGTAATTTGCCTGCTAGTAATTCTCATAAGACCCATTTTCTTAAAAGGTGCATCAGAAATAGCGACTATAGATAGGGCAGAAAGAAGACTATAACATTAAGGCTTTCTTTTCTGAAGCGAGTCGGAAACCTTGAACAGCAAAAACGAAAAAACCCACTTGCTTTCTAGTTACTTAATTTTGATTGCTTTTGGTTCTTAAGATTCCGTGCAGTCCTTTGTTGTGCCAAATTGCAATGTGATGGTTTTAAATAGTTGCATAATCTTACAAACTAACTGAAAGATTGAAAGTGCATTTAAGGTATACTGTGTTTTAAAGCCTTTCCATAAAGCACATGACTGGTGTCTGCATGAAAGCAAGGTGCTAGCTTCGACAGTAATCTGCATTTCCTAGTCACCGTGCCAGGCGGTGCTCTTTCAGAAAGGTTAGCATGCTCTTGGCTGAACTGGCACATAGTCAACATAGCCTGACATGTATTAAAGATGGTCCTCCCCAGAAGAAGCTGTGGCAGCTGGAGTGGGATACTCAGCGTTGCTGGGGTGTCACAGGTACCCAATCTTAGAATCACAGAAGACTTCAGCTTCAAAACCTGACAATTTGATATTTTTTTTTCAGGGCAATATGTTGTTTCTTTTAATATTGTCTGAAACCATATTCATTCTCAAACCCCAGTATAACCATTCCATGCAGCAATAAAAACACACTTCTTTTTCTCTCGTTTTAGGATTCAGGGTTAAGATTCCACTATGTGGCTGCCGGAGAAAGGGGTAAACCACTCATGCTGCTGCTTCATGGCTTTCCAGAATTCTGGTAAAACTCCCTATGCGCCTTTCTTGTATAAAAGAGGCTGCTTAAGATACCTGAGAGTGATCTTCTCAGCTGAAGTATCCCCAGCGTGATGCATTTATCTAAGAGTACTAACTAATGGCATGAAATTTTAGTAGGGAACAAACTGTTGAAACATTTTTAAACTGCAGCATCCACAAAAAATTCCTGCAGGCTTATGCAAACCAACCCTCTTTTTTGCATTGTCAATCCATTTTTCCCCTAGTATGTACACTTCTCTTCAAACTTTGGGGAGGAACTGCTCTTATTTAATGAATCTCCTGTTTGGGTAACAGTTGTACTAATATGGCTAAACTTATGAATTATAGCAGAGGGTGTTAAAATGAGAATCCATTATATGTTAAGTGTAATATGGATTGCTGCATTAAAAATACTATGCTTTAATTTTTCACCAGGGGAAGGGAAGAAGAACTATGAGTTCTATAGGCTATTGTACAGCCTAATTTCAGAATGCTACTCGGGGAGAAATGTTCTATTATTAGTTCATCATAAGATGAATGATGAATCAAACCGAATCCTAAATGTTTGTTTGTAACAGTGAAAAGCAGTCATGTGTCTAATGATTTAAGCAAATTGCTCAGGCTGTCATTGCCAGGTTTAACTAGTGAAGCATGGCTTACAGAACTTGCGCCGAAAAAACAATAAGGGAATAGTGGAGGTGGTGATGCCAGTAATTCAGCCAGCTAAACGATCCTTTTCCTTTCTGAACTCAGATATGGAGCTAGGGCTCCACTGTTGGAACTGTGATCTCTCAAGCTGGACTCAGGTCATACCATGATAAATTGACCCAGGTAAAACAGAGGTCAGTTCTCTTCACTTAGCAATTTCCTATAGATACTAACGGCCTGGAGGATGGTGGTAGAAAGTCATATTTATTTTAAGATAAATTTTCAAAGAAGCAGAAATTTTGCTTCTTTAGTAGAAAATTGCTATCTAAAAGGATTAAAACTGTAAACTTTGGTTAAAAAGACAGCTAGATGGGGGGATGCATATTCTATGCAAACAGTATGCACACCTTGCATAATGCATAATCTAACACAATACGACAGCTGAGACTACAGCTCATTTCCCCTACAGTGGGAATAGGAATGGAAAATTTAGCATTTCATATACATGTTCTACTGAGATCTGGTATATTATTTTCAAAAGGCAGAAAGATATTCTTACAGTTTAGAATGGTGAGTGGCAGTTAATATATTGTATTATCTGACCATTCAAAAGGAATGAATGAGAACCTGTTATATAGGTCACTGGGACCACCAGTAGCATAGTTTATATAACTGTTTTTTAAAAAAGACATGCCAATAGTCTATAAAATAGTCACGCTACCAATACTGATGTTGGTTTGTTAATTCAATCAGTAAGGATTTTTTTATGCAGGAACAGAGATTGTTCTGAGAGCACAAGATAAAATAATCACAATTTAAGAGATATTTAAAGCAGCATCAAATTTGTATTGTTTGGCTAGAAAAAAAAAACCCAAACCAGCAAAATGGATATGATACACAGTTACAATTCTTAACTGCAACAAATCCTCTGCCTTCAAATGTCTCAAGGTATAAGTAGGACAACTATAACCAGACAATACTGACCTTAGTGAGTGATTGAGACTGTCCAAAGATGAAAGATCACTTAAGAATATAATGCACCGGAGCCATTGAGTGTTTTAGATGCATGAGAACTTGAAAATTACTGTCAATGTTGTGGAAAGACAATAATAAAATATTTGAAATTTGGCATGTGTTGGGACAGCTGGGTATCTAAAAGACTTGTGTGTGAGCTGCTAAGTTTTGTACAAGCTGCCTTTCAGAAATAATGTGATCAGAAAGTGACAAAATAGTTTCCATTATTCAACCTTATGAAAATGAAAGCGTTCACCACCATTTCCAAATTCTGCTTGCAAAACAGTTGTCCAATAGTTACATTTCATATGTGGTAAAAGGATTTCTTTGAATACAAAACCTATCTTTTTGATAGGTCAGATTCATGGTGCTCGATGGACTGTCATGAAAACAGAAGATGAGGATAGCAAGTAGACATTTTCTAAAAATGAAAATAGTTTATTTATTTATTTATGGGCCTCGTTGTTTCTTCTTACTGAAGTATATAGGATAGCTACAACAGTTACCATGGCAAATTCAGCTACCAAGTCATTGTGTAATGCCTTTAAAATTTTCATTCCTGGAGATCTCAGCTAACTCTTGTGTTTGCATTATATGGTATTGAAATGAAAAAGTTTTGACTTTCTGTTTTTTCTGTCTTTTTTTCTGTTCTGTTTATAAGAATACAAATTTCTATAATTAATGATCTTTACTGTAATATTAAGCAATTAAGTTCAAATTCCCTAACAGGCAAAGCTAAAGTGGAAGAGCCAATGATATAGACACTGTTTGAATTAAGATAGAATTCTGTGCATCACTGTTACATTTGCTGATGATCCATAAGTTATATATACATCATTTGGCTGACATTGTTGAAATAAGAGCAGAAGTAAAAACTAGATCCTAGCACAGAGGGATGCAGCCATTATTATATATGCCTAGATGGATCGTGTTTTTTATATATCTTCCTATTATAGTATAAGATAAGGTCATGTCTGTCTTGGTACTGGCTATTCTGAAATGTATTTGGTTTGAATAACAGTTGAAGGGCAGGTAGGTCTTGCAGGATGAGATGCACCATTTTCTTGTTATTTTGCTTCATAACACACATCTAGTCACTACATGCTGTTACAGAATGAGGAAGAACCCAGGCCTTTGCCTGAATTCTTGATTTTGTGTGTCTTTTAATGTGTGTAATGTTATCTCTCTTTTCCACAGAAATACAAGCAATGAAATACTCTGTGTAGTACCAACACATTGAGAGATTATACTGGAGCAATTCTAGTACAGAGATACAGATGGAAGTGTACATAATATAAATCATGTAAACTTCACCAAGTTCATTTGCTATTCATTGTATTTCTTTCTTTGGTTTATTTAGTGTGTTAATTATCTGACATTCCTTTTCTGAAAAGAAAAAGAAAAACCCAAAACATGCCTTGAAGCATTTTTCCCTACTGCATCAAAAGGTGTGTGTGAGCAAGCCAGAGAGAAGAGAAAGCTTTTCAAACCTTACTTTTTTGATGGTACTACGGCTCCACGGATAAAACAGAATAGTCCTCTGTGTGCTCTGGTTTATGCCTGCTTCCTTTGCAGCAAAAGGGACCATGCTAGACTCCAAGAAGTGTTGAAATACGCAGGCTCTGGCCATGCCCCCTTTCTGGCAGCTGCACTTCCTTACTGGGGAATTCAGGAAGGGACCACAAAACTGCTATAGCCACAAAGGACCATGAACGTACCACAGAAAGAAAAAAAGAATCTCATTGCGAACAAAGCCATGCTAATTTACCCTCAACTATTTGGGATCAAAAGCATTGAGTGCATTTTGGTATCATACTGCGTGACCTGATAACTCCAACTTTTTTTTCCCCTTTGTTAGGTATTCTTGGCGCCATCAGTTGCGGGAATTTAAAAGTGAATATCGAGTGGTGGCCCTGGATTTAAGAGGTTATGGAGAAACAGATGCTCCTTCTCACAAAGAAAATTACAAGTTAGATTGCCTGATAACAGATATAAAGGATATTTTGGAATCTCTAGGTGCGTTACTAGAAGACAAACTACTCAGCTCACAGATGACTTGATTTTCTGGGGAAAAAACCCATAAAGATCTAGTATTGATTTTTATTTTTTTTTAAACTGCATTCTCTTTAGTATATACACATCACAGATATGCATAGATATAAATCTAAGGACACTCATATTTTATGGACTATTATCAATGAAAAAGGTTTGTTTTCTAATTATGATGTGTATGCTAGTATAAACAATATGTAAAGATGATTTTCCATCACGAGTTTAAACAAAAATCTTCCCCATGTGCTGTGAAATTCAGCCTATGAGACACCTATGGTCTTTTTCCCTAAGAAGGTCTTTGCTTACTCGTAGCCAGTGCATTTAGTGGATAATGCTCTGAATTAGAGTCTAATTGCACTTGCAGAGCAAAGAATTTAAATCAGGTGACATTTTTCTTGCACAAACAAGTTAGAATAAATATTGTGGGCTTTATAAAAACGATGACAGTACATCTGCTGTATTAAAAAAAAATCCCTAAATACTACTCCTGCACAGTAGTCAGTTCGCGAGAGCTGAATCACTCGGTCTTATACAACAATGAGAAGAACAGAAGGGAGAACAAGGGACACGTTCCTCCCTGTGGCAAATGCATGGTGTAACAGTCTAGAGCTGAAGTGAGTCTGCAAAATTTGCCCTTCCAGTTCAGTTTGAAGTGTAGCTGATCTGGCGATAAATTGTAACATGTAGTGAAGGGTATTTCCCTTCCATCCCAATAGAAAGACAAGGGATTAGACTCATTCTCGGAATCATTTTAATTCCCTGGATGCTCTATGGATAGTGAAACAACTTACTGCATGTCACATGAAGAAATAATAAAGCAGTGATTGCAGTTCTAAGGTCTGAATTTAGGATTTGCTTTGCTTGTGATGTTTGAATATTATCAAAAGATTGGGCAGGCAGTACCCACACTGTGTTTACATTTTCCAACCTTTGCTGGCTGTGTTAATCTCCATGGTAATGCCATGGTTATGCTTGAGAAGTGCTCTCATCATAATTCAATTTCATAGGGATTTAAATTTTTTTTGAAAAAGTATTTCTGAGGCTTGTTATCTTTGTTTGTTCTAATCCCAAGTTAAATTCTTTTGGAGAACTTGATTATATCAAAAGTGCCTCAAAAGATTTCTGTGCAAGAGGAGTTATAAGGTGCTTTGACAACTGTGTTCAAATTTGTGTCAGAATTTTAAACAATTTGGCCTTTATACATTTCATTTGTAATGTATGACAATCATCAATGAGGAGGGTCATGGTATCTGACAATATAATATGTATTCCAGCAGTGGTTAAAGGCGGAATGGTTAGGCTTTCAAAAACACAGTCATGATTTTTCTCCCCCCTTTTATTGCTGCTAAATTACTGTTTTTATCGATGGAAGAATAAGTAAGTGAACGCTGAGAACTTTAAATTTGCTATCAAAACAGCATATGGAGAAAAGCTACAGGCCTACTAAGTATATAAATGTGTGTATTTATGTGTGTATATATATGCTATATATATATATGGCTATTAAGCATAACACCCACTTTTTGCATAATGATGATGTTCAGTGCTTAGATAACCTCCCATATCCAGAGAAATTCATAAGGATTAGTTTTGTTCAGGAGGGGCTCAGGAGATTGCTCAGTCTTTCTGTCTGCAGTTTTAAACTCCACATTCCCTAAACGTGACAAATGTACATGCATTATAATGACTGCAAGTTGAATTGTGTATCTGACCCTACATTGGCCAATTTGTGAACAGGGTGGCCATTTGGATACAGACTGACTTTAGTTTGACATTGAAGTAGCGTAGTTAAAGTGTAATGCAAGTCCAATTAAATAATTTTAATTATATGTTAATTTTTAAACTACAATAATGCACTATTTTTTCTGGCCATTGGTAATGGAAGCAGTGTGGTATTAGATAGTTACATTAATAAATGTGCTGGACCACCTATTTTGCCCATTAATGATTTTATTGTATGTGATAATTTGTATGGATACAAATTCCACTGAAATAAAAGCACAAATCTGTGTTTATGTGGTAGGATACAACAAGTGTGTGTTGATTGGCCATGACTGGGGAGGAATGATTGCTTGGTTAGTGGCTATATGTTACCCTGAAATGGTGACTAAGCTGATTGTCGTTAATTTCCCTCATCCTTCTGTGTTTACAGGTGAGTTTTATAGTAGTCTTTGTTAATCCAGAGTATCTGCATTTTCATTAAGACTGTGTTTGCTTTGAGGTTGCTAAAGAAGAGCCAACTACTTGCCCCTTTAGATGTTCAGCAGATAAGTTGCCAGTACTTAGTGCCTCTCACAATCTGGACTGTATTTTACGAAGCAGTAAGGTATCAAGTATTTGACTTATGGAAATAATTTATAGTACAAAGTGGGAGTGCTTGCAACCAAATTTACTGATGTTTTTCTTAATCCTTGAATGTCCACAGACATAGCTTTCATATGCATGAATCTGTTTTATACCACTTCGGCAGGATAAAATTCCCTGAACAGGGGTGTATATTGCATTTCACCTAGGTTAAGGCCTCACTGCATTATTAAATCTGCATAAACAGCCTTTGTATAAATGTGAATCAGACATTAGAATTTAATCCAGATTTAGGTGACAGGTGACAATTTATGATCTTGTACAATATTCATTGGAAAAAGACAGCCTTTCCAAGCTGCTTACTGGAGGCTCAGGAACGTACTAGTAGTGAGCTGAAACAAGGATTTAGGTGCACTAGCAAAATTTGTTGTGTGACAGGCTTGTCTACTACCCAGAATTACAAAACATTTCATAGGGATTAGATCAGCATTCAGTAATTAAAATGAAAGTAGTATCTCACTGATTTTAATTTCTTCAATTGCTGACCTTATCCTATTTCTGTTTAAAAAGTCAGCCCATTTCCCCAGAAATAGTTAAGAATATTCAGTGCAGCTTTAATTTTCATTTCCGTTGAATGTAAATCTGACCTTACATCACTATGGAATCAGAACTATTCACACATGTTGTTCTCACAGTGTTCTTGGGCACCTTTCTAAGATACTAAAGAACATTTTGCCAGGTAGTTAAGCCTCACTTACCCAAGGAAAGGTCTGTTCACCACTACCTGAACAAGCAGCAGATTTTTGCAGCATTTTCATTGAGAGCAGGAGCTTTTTTGCAGTATTTTCACTCAAAGCAGGAGCCAGGCTATATAGAAGACAAATACATTTTATTATAGTATTTATTAGTATTCATTTGCATATTTGTTAAAGTACAAAATTTGTTCTGTAGCTTAATAAAGTCTCCCTGGATCAACTTTGTTCTACTGTGGATTAAATGAAAATACACAGTTTATAAATTGTGCAGAAAAGTAAAGTGAACAGTGCTGATGATGGTCCATCAGGGAAAAATATAATGGGTGATGCAATTTAAGAATGGATAAAATATGAAAGCTTAGAAGATAGCTGACACTTCAGTTTACTTTGTTTTAAAACCTGTTTTTATTTACTGTCAGAATTAGTATTTCAGAGATTATCTCCTATGTTGGGAGTGCAATTTTACTTTCCTGAAATTGCATCTGTAAAGGACAGGTTCTAGACTTCCTAGTACCTGCATACATGCTGTGGTTGCTTCGAGGAAGTTAGATGTTTGAGTGTCAGTGTTGGCTCATGCAACTCATTGGGGACATAAAATTACAATTTAAAAAAAAATGCAAATTTGGCTGTATCTTTTTTTTTTTTTGCTATATATGCTCCAGTGTCTTTAAAAGTGACGCTATGTAATCTTGATTATGGTTTTTCAAATTGCCAAGACGATAACTGTTAGAAAAATTTTGTACATTTGTGAACAGGATTGATGCTGTCTTTAGAATTTAAGTGGTTTATCATCTACAGATTTCTGTGCAGCACATCTTTGATGAGAGAAATACTTAAAGACTTGTATTTATGCCTCTTATTCCATAGCTGAAAAAAATGCTTTGGACTAGCTACACAAATAGATTGCTAAGTGAAAACCTGTCATGCGATTAAACTCTCCAATGTCATTGCCCTCACCTAATCTTTGGCAGGCTTCTGGTTTGCTGACTGTTTCTATTAACACATATAAAAAAAAGTATGTTTTAATGGCCACATCATATACCTACTCCTGAAACAATAATCATCTTTTGTCACATAGCATGCTCTAACGTAATATTTTTAAAACATTCCTTTAAGTTTAAAAAATAGTAATATTAACAGTAATTTTGTTTGAGTCATCAGTTTTCATTTTTAATTCACGGGCATTTTTGTTTCAGAATACATTCTACGACATCCATCACAATTGATTAAATCTGGTTACTACTTCTTTTTCCAAATGCCATGGTTTCCTGAATTCATGTTTACAGTAAATGATTTCAAGGTGAGCAAAATGAGTGCTCTTGTTTATATATTTAACTGTGAGTGATGGAAGAATTGCCACCTACATTGATCCCTTCTGATGTAGTTATAATTACTGGAAAAAATACAGAGCTTTCTGATTTTTCTTTTTAAGCTTTATATATTTTTATAAAGTAGGATGTAAGTACATAGAGTCTGTGAGATTAACTCTTGCTTTTACGTTTCTGGGAGGCGTTCCGGTACATACTTTTAACCTCCAGCACTACAGTGCATTACTCCATCTAGACAGTCTGCTGCTTTTACTTGTGCCTGTGCCAGTGGGACACGTTTGGTGCCTGGGGAACTCCTGCTGACTTATCTGAAGCTCCTGTGTGCTGTGGGACATCCTCTTATGCCTCAGAGCCTGCCACAGGGCAGGCAGCCGGGGAGTCTGGGCATCAAATTCAGCCAGGTGATTAATTCTGCCTAAGGAACCAACAAGGCCAACACCTTGTATAACCTTGAAAAATAAGTACAAGCATACAGAAAGGGGAAAAGGCAGCTGCAGGCATGCATCCTCCTACATGCACGCAGCCCAGCGCCCAGCGCTGCACGCACAGAGGGCACAGCAAGCTGGGGAGGTACTGAATCATTCTCCCTCCCGCCCTCTCAGCTGCTGGGGTCCACCCCAAAGAAAAGTATGTGCCTGAACTTGCCTTTGCTTTCACAGGTGGCAGGTCAGGGTGCAGAACTGATTAACTTGGTAGTACTGGTATTTGCCTGTACTTGATTATTCTGAAATTACACCAGAAATAAGTTTACTGTGTGCTTTACACATAACTGTCTAAAAAAAGCATTTAAACCGTTCATTATACTCCAAACAATGTACAATTAGCTTTTAGAAAGGTGTGTCCTGTTGAAGGAGAGAAATCACGTTTTCTAGCTATCTTATGTGGTGGCTTTTTATTCTTTTGTAGGTTCTGAAAAGTTTATTTACCAGCCAGGCCACTGGAATTGGAAGGAAAGGCTGCAGATTAACAGCAGAGGATATTGAAGCTTATCTCTATGTCTTTTCACAACCTGGAGCATTAACCGGACCCATTAACCATTACAGAAGTATTTTCAGGTGAGTAGAACATTCTGAAACAAGGTAAAATATTCTAGAGACCCCTGGAGGCCAAAAATGTTATTGCACCTTCTGCCGCTAAAATCGAAGGAAAAAACACAAGTGTGTTTCTTAAGTCTCAACAGGTAACAAATGCATTCAGTGTCAAGAAGTGTGAGGCAAAGTGAATTGTATGAGATATCCACACAAAAAAGTGACACAAACAGAGTGCAGATAAGGAAAAATCTTTGTTTCAAAATCTAATAAAGCAAAGAACCTTCCTCATTTACAGAACCCACGGCAATCACAAAAATCCATCTCTAAATAATACTTACAAAATTAACATCAATTAATTGTTTGCATTACAGTTCATATTATCTAATAATAAGCTCTATATAGGGCTTATTATTAGATAATACTACTAGATATTATGGCATCCAAGTAAGTTACTCTCACTTGTAACTTTACAAAACCATGTCTGACTTTATTTTATTGTGTTTGGGCTGTTTTGTTTTTTTAAAAAAAAGAAAAAAAGTGGGGTAGGGGTTTTTTTTTGTAACTAAGCCTAAAACTAACCCTTACTTGGTTTTTTTTGTTCCTGCATTGGTTTCATCAGACTCCCTGGCAGCAGTAAGCATGTATAGCAGGAAACACACATAGACTAAAACTGAGAGAGAGTGTCATAATAGGAAATATTTTTGCAAACTTAATATTTATTTTATTTTCTCCAGCAGTTTTCTAACGGTTTTAACTTTCCTGCAAGGAGTTGGCTTGGCCTTGGAGACTGACGCCCCCTTTTTATCTACTAAAAACATAACAGAGCCGGAAGGTCTTTAACTCTGCATTTACTCTACTTAGGACTTGCAGCCGTAACTTGAAGGACTATACCAAGAAGAGTGGGATGGAACTCTTTTTTCCTTTACTGCCTCCGGTCTTTAGCAGTGCTAAATCTCCTGCATGCATCTCTAACACAAGACCAGCTTCCCAATATTCCTTAAATATTACAGCTCTTTTCCTTCCCTAAACTCAGACAGTCGATTTTTGAAGTGGATTAACTTTTCATTTTCCCTGGTCCAAATTTAGTGCCACCTTTCTGTGCCTTCCATGCTGTCGCTGTCAGGAGAGCAGTCAGCGGGGAAATACTGGGAGGAAAATGGGGATCTGAGCTGGGTGCCGTCTTGTACAGGCTAAGAGATAAAATGAGAAAGTAGAGAGCTGGTATATTTTCTTCTAAAGAAGATAACACCAGGTACAGGCACCAATGGGGAATAAGTGAGATGGCTGTGCTGGTAACAGTATACTTATTTAAAGCTACGCGGAGAGTGGTGATGACATCAGCTGGGATGTCCAAGGGCAATGGGGAGCTGCGCGGCTGCACAGCGGCTCCCTGGCCCTGCAACTGCACTGCGGGAGCCCCCAGGGTAGCGCTAATGAGGAGCTGGAGAGGCATGAGCGCCCTGAGCCTCGTTCGTTACATTTGCACCTCGCATCAGTGAGTGTGCACATTAACCAGATGCTTCTCTGACAATAACAGTGAAATATCTGTGATAGCTGATAGCTGAATTGCTATGGGATTCAGATGAGAGGAATGTAAGAGTTGTGCGTGTTTAAACTAGTGTTTCAGGCCTTTTCAGGCTCAAAAAAAATGCCTAGTATCAGTTATTAATCAGAAAGTATCTTCACAGATATTAATTCCTCTGTGTGTGTGTATGTTCATGCATTGTTTGCTTTATTTTTCTAATGAAAGTATACCTGTACTAAATTCAGAGAATATTATTCTAAGTGCGATCAGCCACAAAGCAGCAGGCTTTGGACTGGAAGGAAAAAATTGGTCCTCAGCTCATTCAGTTCTTGCCACCAATTCTGATGGTCACACCTTTATGGGGTGTGAATCATTAAATATTAAAACTGGATTGAAATTTTCACTTCCTCTCACATAAGCCGTTGAGCGGCACTTTGATGCTAATGACTTGTATTCACCGTAACTCCCAGTGGGCTGGCACTGGTGACCTACATGTTAAAGGTTTCCAACTCATTAGTATCCACCTGGAGTTTCATTCTTCAGAGCTTAATTTTTCTGGAAAGTTATTTCCAAAGAGACAATTGAAACCACCTACTTCCATCCATCACCAACACATCCTTGTATAAATAGCACAGTAGTCATTCCTTTCGCTATCCTTCAGATACATTTTTGGACTAAAAATCATGAACTTTTTGTATCATGTTTGGTTAAGAGAGATAGGTAAGCAGTTGAAGCTTGAATTACTTCTGGTATGCCATTTTTTAGAAAATGGGATTACTTCTCTTACAGCAGTTACGAAGTACTTCAGTATTTGTTTACAGAAAAACTGCTGGTCAGCTAACAGTGCTGTATGGAGGTTTGAGTCTGTTTTTCAAAGACTTAAATGTCACAAGTGGAACTCCCCTTTCTAAATGTGAAATCTGAGTGTTAATCCTTGTTAGAGGAGATTTCTAGAAACTTCAGGCACGGTGTAATGTGCCATATTCCAGACCGAAAAGAAATACAGTGTAGCTCATAGGCAATGAAAAATGACAGGTTAAGTTTATCTATGCAGTGTCCATAAAAAGCCCGGTAGAGTTTTCCTAAGTGAGGCTACAAATCTTGTATGGCACTTAGCCACAAAAGAATAATAGCAAACCCTGCAGCAGTGAAAAAATACACATATAAATAGTGAAGAGATCCAAGATTCTGGATTTAAAATGTAGAGATTAGTCTAAATGCAGTGAATCAGATCATCAGATTATCAATTTTTAAAACTGATACTATGAATAAATTATGGTTTGGTGGGTTAGGTCAGTTTGTTTGAAAAATGAGATTTTAAATCCAATCCTACGAAAGCCATTTTAAGAACTTTCCTAATTCATCAATCAAGATGAAATTAAATTATTATTTAAAGTGACCTTTTAATAATATGTCTTGACATTATGTATAAGTAGAGAGAAGGAATGTCTTCAAAGTCTCTATTTCTTTGTCTTAAACTAATGCATCCCGTCTTCTTTGTCTTTCCCTTTTTACAGAGCATAGTCTCTTAACTAACTCTTAAGTTTCAACTTAGCACTTAAGTTTGTCATAAAAGTTTGTTCAGAAAATCTTCTTTATACATTACTGGTTTAAAAGAATCAAGTTTGAGCATTAGTATAATAAAGATTTGTATCTGATCAGATGAAATCTGTTTTGAATTGTCACAGCTAGTCTGTTACAATATGTGGCTAAGATTAAGCAATTTGAGCATAAATTAGATAAATTTTTCAGCATCTCTGAAATAGATATGCTGGATTAAATTCTGGTGGGTCAATATGGTTTATGTTGAAATAGTCTTTCATTTCTAGCTACCTGTATCTTTCCTAATGTGTACCTTTAATGTGAGGAAATGTTTATAAAATGTTCCATTTAAAATAATTTTATTAAGAAAAAATAATATTTTTTTTTCTGAAAGTTTAAATAGGTCATTGTGGTGGTATAATTTTTACTAACATTTCACTTTCTAAGGGCTTTTCTTCAAAGTATCAACAAAATGTCTTATAATGTATTTATCTTTAGAAGCTTTCTAGTCCACCAAAGCTCTGGGTTGTGATGTTGCAGTTTTAAAGAGATTATGACTCCATGAAAAGCAAATTTTTAAGGAACAGTTTTCTTTCACTGCATACAGATGTAGTTATGTAAGTCCAAGGCCTTCAAAAGCATACTGTAGCCCTTTGTAAAGGGAACTCTGATGCACTTTGAATGTTAGCATGAATTTCATAGATGAGTGAATGTAACTGACTTCAGCATTTCAGATGTCAATGTTCTATAGAATATCTTTTTCTACAGATTTTTTTTTTTAGCTGTACTACGTGATATTTAATTTTGAGTAGGTCTGAAACACTCTAGCTGGTATCTTCCATAGTGTCCAAAAACGGCAGCCTGCTGTTTCCTAGACAACCATGTTTTTGGTAAAGCAGTTTGGCTACTCGGGTAGCTAGATGCCTTGCACGCTGTAGTCTAAATGTGATTCAGAGCATCGTCTTTCATTAAATCTTACTTGCAGTAAATAGCGCGGGTTCAGAAATTTGCCATAGCATTCATAAACCAAGGGAAAGCCACCTACAAAGCTCTGGCCGTGTTGTTCCACATTCCCTTTTACAGAGATCATGGGGCTCCTGAGCTGTGCACCATGCCGAAGCATCATTCACATTCCAAAAATGAGACCTCTGTTGCAATCAACTGCTGATTACAGACATGTTACAGGAAAAGTATCTTCTAACAATTTTACCATCCTTAAAATCAGTTAAAGGACTTTGAGTCACAGGAGTGTTTTCTTGGTCTTGTAGAAAGCTTGCAGTGAGATTCACTGTGTTGATTTCAAAAGCTACGTTGACTGAAATCTGTCGTGGTGATTTTTGTAAAAAAAGACCTAACTTAAGTGTGTTTTCTTTTTAAAGCTGCCTGCCTCTGCAGCACCATGAAGTCGTCATGCCAACCCTGCTGTTATGGGGGGAGAGAGATGCGTTTATGGAAGTTGAGATGGCAGAAATTACACGCATTTATGTTAAAAATCATTTCAGATTAACTATTTTGTCTGAAGCCAGTCATTGGCTCCAGCAGGATCAACCTGACATAGTGAACAAGTTGATATGGACCTTTCTAAAGGAGGAGACAACAAGGAAAAGAGAATGACTGTTTGTACATGTTTTAAGGGGTCTACATAAAAGCTCTTCAGATTTAAATACTAATTGTTATCAGGGCCATATTTCCAGCCTGCCTTCTATTTTGAGCTCTGTTAGAGAAAAGTGTTTTCAGTGTACTGTACATTTGGACACTAATGTTACTGCTAAAAGAAGTGAGTATGAGAATATATGATACCAACATTGGTTTTACCTGTATACTTGTATTTTGCACATAAAAACACCTGCCTTAAGATATATATGTATTTGTACAGAAAGAAAATCATGGAAAGTTGCTTGGTTTTGTTTTCTCCCTTGCTTTACAGTTTTAATGTGTGGTGCCTTTTACAAATTTATAATGAAACAATAGAGTGGTGCCATACTGAAGGAGGTCATGAATTTTCATTCTAGATTCACCTGAATTTTTTTAATGTATTTTACCATTATACAGTAACTAACTCTTTTTATTATCTATATTTTAGCATACTGAATGATTGAAAAATTTCTGGGCACATTTCTAGTCTTGAAGTGAATAATGATCTTGTTGTATTGTTCAATGCAGCTGCTTTGTGCAATGTGTTTTTCTTTCTTGACTAAAAAATGGGAAACCTGTACACTCAACATGTCTGAACAAGAAGAATGGAAAATTAAGATATAACATGTATCAAATCCACCTCTGTCTAATAAAATGCAACTTACGCTACTCCCTTTATCTGACTTCCTATGGGGAGGTTTCTGACTGAAGCTAAGAATTGGGTTTGAATAGCTGAAGTGTCTGTCCACTGTGCAGCCTTCCTCATGCTATGATTCTTGTAGTTTCTTGGAAATAATGCCTCATTGTTGGCATTATCCTTCCTATGTTAGCAACTACTGTTCTTGCCTCCAAGAACCGCTGCCAAGTTCCTGTGTTTATAGGAGGAAGAGAGACAGTGATTATGGAAACAGAGCGTAGAATTAACTTGCGTGTGATGGTAGGGGAGAAGAAAAGTGGATGCTAACTACAAAGAAAAAAGCAGCACAAAACACAAGTCCCCAGAAGACGTGAGTCACCTGCCTACACCATTTCCAAAGGCTCCTTCTCCACCTGCAGAGCAAGCACGGTGCCCTGGGAACAGGCACAGATCAACACGGACCCATCAGAGGAGGCATCAGAGCCAGGTGGGCCTGAACCAACTGTCTGCACCAAGAGAAGACAGCTAACAATTATTGGGGGTGCCAACAAGTCCCACGCTGTCATGTGTGTTGTCTCTTTTGAGCCGCAGTCTCTCGCGCAGGTCCTTGGCGCAGCCCCTGCTGACATTTCACTGGACGTGATCCTCACAAGAAAGTGGACGGAGAGGGGCCGTCAGCCAGGTATGAGCTCGTGGTGGCACTCTGCTCCCGTGTGCGCCGTTTGCAGAATATGAGGTGTGAGTCCCCTCAGTATTGTGATAATGGTATTGATCTCGCCTTTCCCATCCACAGCTGGTACCTGCCTTTCAAGGATTATTTTTCCCCCCAAATATTTTCGGCACTTATCAACTGAAATGGTTACATGCTGCTTTTACTTAAACGATAAGGTTGGGAAAGCTCTTCCTTGTCTCAGAAGGGTGTTGTAAAGCGACTTTTATCATCTACGCAGCAGTTCAATTTCTTGGCGAGGCAGCCGTCGCTGGGGAGTGCGGTTTTTCCTGAGGGGCACCCGCTCGCTGGGGCCCGTTGCCACACCGAGCTGCCCACCAGCGCTCCGGCTTGCAGGCCGGTACCGGCTCCTGCTCTCCGTGAGGCATGCAGCAGCTGGACGCGTAACGGGCGGCAATCAAAAGCCAGGCTCTTTTCGGTAGGAGAGGGGCAGGGAAAGCCGGGGCCTTTCCGAGGGCCGGGGCGGGGGCGCCGGGGCCCGCCGGCCGCGGGCTCCCTCCCCGCGGCAGCCGGGGCTTGGCGGGGCTGGCCCCGCCCCCGCTGGCCCNCCCGCCTCTCCCGCCGGCCCCGCCCCGCTCCCCGCAGGGAGGCACCGCCCCGGCCGCTGGGGAGGGCCGGGCCCTCCCACACCCCACCGGGAAGGGCGGGGCCAGGCGGAGGGCCGCCGACCCTCATTGGTGGAGGCTACTGCTGACCACGCCCCCCTGAGAGGGAGCGGGGAAGGCGCCGTAGCCCGCACCGCGCGTCTCCCGCGCCGCGGTGGGAGGCGGCCCCTGGGCTCCTGGCGGGGCGGGCGTTGGCGGGAAGGCAGGCGCCGTCCCGCTTGTTTTCGTGAGTAGGGCGGGTCGCCCCTTCGGCGTCGTCGCTGCTAAGGGACCGTCTGTCAATTCCCGCCCCGCGTCGCCGCCGCTGCGCCGTGCCGGGCGCGGAGCGGAGCGGCTGCCGGCACATGGCGCGCTGNCTCCGACGTGACCATCCGCGTGGGCGAAGCGGAGCTGCGGGCCCACCGGGCGGTGCTGCTGGCGCGGGCGCCGCGGCTCTTCGCCGGGCTGGGCGGGGGGCGGCCGCCCCGCCAGGTGCTGCGGCTGGACGGCGTGGGACCCGCCGAGGTCCGGAGCTTCCTGCGGTGAGTGCGCGGACGCGGCGGTGGCGGAGCAGCGGGCACCGGCCGCTCTCAGCAGCATTGTCCCTCCTGTGTCCCTCCTCTCCTGTTTTCCCGGTGTTAACACCTGTTTTAAAGCTTTCCCCTTCAAAGCGGTATCTTCACAGCCTTCCTGCAGCGCTTGCAGAGGACTTTCCTGTAACTTATTATTTTCTTCTGCCTTCGTCCTGCTGCTGACAACACATGGGTAAACTCTCCACCATAGGATTTTTTTTTTAATGTTATGTAAAGGCTTTATAATAGAACAAGAGAAAACGCAGCAAAAATCCTGAATGTAGCCTTTAAAAGTGTCTGTGCCTGCTAATACCCTTGTTAGCAAAATTACCTAATGAAAAACAACACAGAAAAACCACTCTAGTGTCATGTTAAAAGAAAAAGAAAGTTGTGGAAGCCTAGGAGGACTTTGTCAAAGTTAGATGAAGATGCGTCAAGAGGATGCATAAACTTAGAAACTGTGTGGTCATTGCTGAACTCCTACTGATCCATGGCCTAGGCCAAAAAAAGCATAGCTTTCCTGCCGAACTGGGATCCCAGTGCGAGGTGAGCAAGGGCCAGCCTGTTTTCCCACTGCCAGCTATTAGCACGTATCTGTCGTCTCACTCCAAACCTTCGGTGAGTACGTCAGGGCGTTGGTGGGTGCCACCGCTGGACCTCACAATCCTCCTTGCCTGTAAGTGCTTGTAATCCTTCTTTCAAAGAAATAGGAAGCGTTTGCTTTTCTCTAGCAAAGCTGTGGTGGTGCCATCTACCTTCTGTAAAACAGGGCTGGTGTCAGAGCCGATCGGCACTTTGGGGCATGCACAGGAGCCGAGCGATAGATAGGCACTCTGGAATTTCAGATGAATTCAGGGTGTGCTTAAAAAATGTATGCACCGGCGAGATCTTGGGAGTGTTGGCAAGAGGAAGGGCAAAGTGTTGCAGTTTTAAAGTTTAGTGCCTAAAATATTAACCTAGGCTGACCTCTCCCTATTGCTTTCACTCAGTCTCTCCTTAGATTTGTAAATAAGGCAGCAGATGGCTAAAAAGATGTATTCGGGGTACTAAAGTTATAATAAGTATGAAAAAAAAATATTTTGAACTGGGAGTAATATCTAAAACACGGAAGATTGCAGTAGAACAGGCTGATAAACAGCATTTGTTAAGTTACTGTCAAAGTCTGTCAGGATCAAAACAAGCGGTAAGAAACAAAGCAGCATGGGTTTTGTCTTGTTTTGTTGTTTTTTTTTTAACTCCATTATTACTCCAGTTTCATTAATTCGCTTCACATTCATGTATGTGATGGGACAGAAGACTTTCATGCAGAAGCATGATAGTGCAAATTTAAAAACCTCCAAATAATTTCAATTTGGAAATTGGGAAATAATTATTGGGAATAATTATTTATATACTGTTCTATCATTCCTTTGTTTTCCTAGTGTAAGCACTTAATATGCCTACAGTTTGTTGATACTTGCTTTCAATTTTGTCTGTTTGCTGTAAAGCAAGTAATGGTCCCTGGAGTTCTCCATGTTCTCCAGAAAGCATGGTATTGAAAAACACTTTTAAATTCAAAACAGCTCATCTAATTATAAACCTTTTATCTTTTGAATGTGAGTTTAGAGTCTTCCTGTATATTCTAAACTATGTATGAAGTGCATTTTGCAAGATGGTTGTTTTTTCTTAACTTCGTCTTCAGTGCTGTTTAATACTTCAGCTTTTGAATCCTCTAAGCTAGCATATTTTGTGAAAACATGTGTCACAGTGCACTGGAGTTTGACTACAGTGAACTGCTTTGAACCAAGGAAAGGAAGCAGCTTTGGCTGAAAAGTGCCTAATTTCGTTGTTGGACTGATGACTTCTGCTAATATCAGTAGCTGTTGGATCTCAGTGGTTTCTTACCGCTAAGATGCGAATGAATTGGATCTTTGAAAATCCAAAACAGTGCCTTAAATTGCAGCTTGAGGTTGCCTGAAAGCTAGCCTAGTTCCTGGAGCATGTGAAGCACCGTGATGAGTCTTAACAAAGACCTGTAGCTACGGTTGAGCTCCTGAGAGAAAGTTGCAGTCTTCCAGCCTTCTATAAAGGTTCTAAGTTTTCTGCTTATAAATACTGTTTCTCTGTAGAACAGAAGTGGAATGGTAGTACGGTATTGAAGAGTCCGTCAAAGCTCTAACAAAATCTCATTCCTTTTCCTGTTTGTGTTCAGCTTTTATTTTAGCTTCCCAAGTAAAAAATGATCTTTCCTTGGGGATTTAGGGATTTTTTTTCTCACAGGCTGTATCTGGCATGCATCTCAGTGAGACATACTTCCTTTGGGCCTCTGTCTTTCTTAATTGGGAGAGATGTAGGCTACGTGTCACTTGTGTGCTGAAGGCCGTGCAGCTCCTCTTGCCAAACTTCTAAGTATTTTTGGGCAGGATGGAGGACATGGTGAACTTCATGCTGATCTTTCCGCATAGCCTCAGCATGAAATAGATGAGCAATGGAGCACTGCTTTGTTTCCCTCCCTATACTTGAACTGTCTGAGGACATCAGCAAGAAACTGCTGGTCACCAAGAAGTGCAGCATCCCTGTTGTAGATGCTATTCACCCTACGTTTTTGCCCAATGAAGCTAATGTAGTATTGACTCTGCCCTACAATAGCCTTCTGTCACTCTTCATAACACAACTACAAAAGGGTCAACAATTGCAAGTATGTCAATGGCAGGAGATGACTGCGCAAGCAGTGTTCTGCAGTCTGCCTCAAGAAGTGAGCAATTTAGCATCCCTGAAGGATAATAGTCTGTCACAGATCATTAGATCATTAATGTCTTGCCTTTTGAGAGTCAAACTGCTTTTACCATTTTGGTAGGAAAAAATGTAGCTTGAGAAATAAAGATCTAGTTGTTATTGTCTCCTGATACTTTTATTAAAGGGATCTGATTTGAAGAAGGACAGAGAAGGACCTAATGACAGTCAGATCCAGTTAAAAAGCAATAAATACGCATCAAATACAAAGGAATACAATTGTCATTGTGATGTTTACTGCCACGGGGGTTAATTTGCAGCACCAGCAGTTGATTCAAAGTAGACCAGCCAAGGCTTCGACCGTGTTGTTTGTGTAGTTCTGTATCAGGCAGTAGAAGGATGCTACATCTAGCTTAAGTGCACACAAAAACATTCTTCAGCGTAAACTCCTGGACAGCGTGATGACAGTAACTTCTTTCTGTAGACTCTATGCACACCTTTCTTTTGTAGAATAAATTTTAGGCTGTAGCAACTGCTATTAATACACCAGATACCCTGTAGCGTTCCAGTTTCATCTGCCGCTTAGTCACACCTCTTGCAGTCTCATTGTTGCTTGTGTCTGTCGGAAGGTGGGATACCTGTTAAAATTACGTGCCATCAGACTGACACTACAGAAGATGATGGCTTAGCTCTATTTTCAGTTTGACCTTCACTTGCATGTGAGCTTTTCGTAAAGCAGTTGCACCAAATATAACAACTTGTTTGTGAATATTTGTTCTTTAAATACAATTCCCAGTTACAGTTCCATAAAACATTTCTTTAAACAACTTTTAGGTGAGAATATTCTTACTGATTGCTAGATTGTCGTAGTCCCATCAGATACTGGCTATTTTGGAGGAAACAAATGTGACTTCTGCTCGTGTATACTGAATTTCTTTACGCTTACGCCTCAGCAGTCTTACCTTTAATATCTAGGCTTCTGCACTCCCCTCTAGTGGGTTATGATTGCAGACCACTCTATTTCAGAAGAATAGCATGTCTCCCATGTTCTTGAAATTTTGTGGGTTATACAGTTTAATATGATCCTTCCCTTTTATCCTCTTGCCTGTTGATGTGGTGTAACCTACCATGCGAGGAGTATCTTCTCTGAGTGACTGATTCATGTAACTTGAAAACAAGTTAACTGCAAAAAAGGCTTCCTGTGGCACTTGCGGGTGCGTTTTACGGCTTGACAACTATTCTCTCCCTTGCATTAAGACATAAGGGAATCAGCAATGCAGCTGAAAAAAAATCATCCCTCACAAAACGAGTGGAATTAACAAACCAAAAAATCCCTGCCCTATAAATATGGGCAACATGGGAGATTTGATGTGACTTGTCTTAAAATTTGTGAAACGATAAATCCTGAATTGCAGAAGATAAAATGCTCTGTAAAGGCTTATCTCCAGTGAACAGTGAAAACTGAGAAAGTTGTGAACCAAAGTGTTTATTTCCCAAGTTAAGGGATTAAGGAATTTGCTCCTCTGAATAGCTAAGCTGTTCTAACTTAATGGCTTTTGTTCATACAACCATGCTCTCTGGTCGGAGTTTGTTTAGTTTGTTTATAACCACAACAAACCAATTTAGTTTGTTGTGGTTATAAACATGAGCTAAGCTAGTCATTGAGAATAATTAGATTTTGTTAAGCAAGGAAGATGGGAGGGAGAGAAATAAGTAAAATGATACATGCAGTTTGTAGTTTAGATTTTATGCTATATCCTTTTGGGGGAAGAAAGCTTTCACCATGATGCCTTGTTTCTTTTGATGAAAACAGGCTTTAAACACCTGCCAAACAATGGCAACCTTATCTCCTTTCCACATACATAGAAACAATGAATTTGTCTCTTTTCTTACTGGATTTTTTTTTGATCCATGTTTATTTCTAATCTCAATTTCTCAGAGGAAGTTGAGAAGCTAAACTGTCAAGTCGCAGTATATCCGGTATGTGTGTGATATTAACACCTTGCTTTGGAAGACATAGTATCTTAATACTATGGATTTATGCCTCAAGGAAAAAAAAATCAATTAATGTGAGAAATGGATAGAAAACTTTCACTGGGACCATGATTGCTTAAGGGCCAGATTCTTCTTCTGCCGAAATGCTTAGCTTTCACAAGAAATCAGAAAATTTAATCAGTATCTGTGTGAGGCAGTGAAGCAGTTGATGTTGCATCTCATGAGAAGAAATTTACTGAAATACTCATCTCAAGAAATCAATTAAGTTAGAATAACCATCTTGGCTGCAAAAATCAAGCAGTTCTTTTAGCAAATCTAAAGGGAAATGGAAGAATCTTAAGTGATTAAGGTAGGTTGAAGCTGTGCATGTGACATGCCTAACTTGCACTAACAAAGATTCACTGCTATAAGTGTATTGCTGAAATATTTTTGCAAGTCCACCAAGATTAAATGCAGTGTATGAGAGTATTTGTCTGCAGCTGGGTTTGCTAAAGACATCAATGCTTTAAAACCGTGGGCAGGGAGTGGTTCAGAGACTTCCTATGTTCTCAGTGTTGTCTTTATTAACGGAAGTTAATAGATCTTGGTTTTATTTTGGATTTAATTGTGATAACATATTTAAGTAAAACTGTATAATATGGTACTTTACACATGTACAGAAGATATTTCACTGCTAATCTAGTTACTACATGGAGTTCTGGTACGCGCCATACCAAGTTCTATTGAGAACAACACACAGCATCTGTACAACTTGAAAATAAAAGAAAAACATTATTTGTTTTGTCTGTTTTCATTAATTGCATTATCCTCTACACTACTAAGTAAGTATCCTGGTTTTGGTATCTGTACTTGTCCTTCTATTCTAAAACTGCCGTAGTATCTTTTTTGGGGGGGCAATTAAACTGATGTACTGTCAAACAGCAGAATTTCCTCTTTTCATACGTGTTGGACTCTTGTGCTGACAGCTTCATGCTATCCATAGTATTTATGATGGAGAAGCTTCTGATTTTCTGATAGACTTTAGCATTAAAAATCAGCCTGTGTTGCTAGCTGATAGGAAAAAAAAATAATCAAGATCGGGGAAAAAAAAAAATCCTCTCCCTTGGCATTAATGGCTTTTGTTCGGGCCTGCTTTGTAATCTCCTCACTAATGCTCTGCAAATCTGGGCATATACACAACATACCCATAATAACATGTACAAGATCCCTTCTGTTTAAACAGCAAGTATCTAAGAACTCAAAAGCACTTCTCTAGTGACATCCATGAAGTGTATGTATAACTTTAAGGATAATGTGGGTAAGGAGAAGCTGGCGGGTAACTCAATTCCAGATGGGTTGTCAGTGAAG
This sequence comes from Anarhynchus alexandrinus, assembly GCA_008711295.1. Lineage (NCBI taxonomy): Eukaryota > Metazoa > Chordata > Aves > Charadriiformes > Charadriidae > Anarhynchus > Anarhynchus alexandrinus. The sequence continues at coordinate 5,857,698 of VUYV01000002.1, forward strand.
AACTCTTACTCGGAGAAAGTGGAAGCTGCTTTGGGAGCATTTGAAATGTGAATGTCTAATTCATTGCATTTTTTTTTTTTTAATTTATTTATTTGGGTAACAACCACTTAGGGACAATAGGAGAGGCTGTCTTAACAGCTTTCAGTAAAGTTTGGTGATGATAGTGTTAATACCAGTGACTTTTGGTGTTCTTGGCAATAACAATCAAAATGGGTTCCTCATGCTTTTAAAGAAGTTTATAACGTTATAGAATTGTAATCTTCTGCACTTAAACTTACTAAACTAAGGTGTCACATTGAAATGATGCCTATTGAAGAGGTTTGGAACAGTAAAAACTATTCATATCATAATTCTGTAGTAAGGGTCCTGGTTTCTTATAGCAACAGTGTTTTAAAGAGATGGTTTTACATTATCACTAAAACATCTGAGCTTCAAGGTCTGAGCTATGCATTTTGCTGTGGATAAAAGGCTTCCCTAGCTTTTATTTATGCACAAAGGTGCCATTTGATACTCTGCAGAAGACAGCCTAGAAAACTTCACTCTGCCTTTAGAAACGAGCCTATAAAGTAAAGGGTGTTGCCAAGCAAAGTTTTCTATAGCAGATTTTAGAAAACTGCAGAATCTTCCGTTCTGGAAAGAACATCTAATGAGATTTAACTGAGACAAAGGAAAACTTCTAAAAGATGTGTTTAAAATGGTATTGCTCCCTGTAAAGCAGAATAATGGATGTCTCCATGAGTCTTTCAAAGTAGTAAATTTACAGTCTGTATTAAGCAGGACTGTAACATACAGATATTCTGCTGAGTTTTCAGAAGTAATAAATCCGGACTGTGGCTGGATTTTAAACATTAACTGAAATAATCAAGGTTTCTTGACTTCTTACAGGAAAGATTATTTCTAATAGAATAACTTTTTCAGATCTAGAAACCAGTTACTTAGTTCTGGTTTAACAATGTGCCACTTGTTTTATTTACAGAGTTCCTTGTTGTGGTAAGGGTGCCATTTGTATTGACTTCAGCCCTAGCGATAATACAATTGCATTCCTGAGGTTTCTTATGTAGATTACCTGAAAATGCCCTGAGGAGTCCTAGGAGATTGTTACCTCATTGCCTAGCTTATCAAATTCCCTGTGGATATGTTTTTCAGTTACTGGCAGAATGTAAGCAAGAATATTAAAACAGTTAATTTATGGCAAAGCAGTGTATCTGTTGCCGCTAATTTTTTTTTCTCCCTCCAAGTCAATTTGCATTGTGTTTACATGTTGAGTATGCAATAGCTATGCAGCAACAAAAAGGTAAGTAAGTAAAGTTCCAGTGCAAATTTAACATGTTATGAAAGGCAATTTTCTTTCAACAAACCCTTACTATGCATCTTCCTGCAGTTTTTCACATTCAGTATGTGTTACCAGTTTACTTCTTTAATTGTAGTATTTGCTTACATCCACTGAAGGTGCAGGTGTGAAGTGTGAATGATAGGGTTTTGTCTAGTGGTGGCATTGCCTATGTGACTTTAAGTGAAATTTCTTGGGAGAAACTACTTGAAGAGGAAACTTCAGAATACTTCTGTGGAATTTTGAAATCTCTAGGTTAAGTGGGTTTCTACTCTGAATTTCTGTTCTTGAGTCCTACTGCCATAGAGCTGTAAAACACAGATGTTAAGTACTATAAATATGAAAAGTGATAGATGGTTAAGCCAACTTCACAGATTAGGGGTTCTGAAAGCACATACAGGTACAACAACCTTAAAAACCCATCTAAAGAGGGTCCACTGATCTTATTCTTTCAATGTGAAATTTTCTTACTCCTGTCATGTGTTTTCCTGGCCCTTGCTTTCAAAATCTAATAAAATGTTAAAATTCCCATTCCCTACGTTCTTGTTTCTTGTCGTTCTCTCTTGGTGAGAACCTGTATCACACAGACAAAAAAATTCTCCTTCACTCAGTCCTCTAAATACAGGACTCAAGAAGGAAGATGATTTCTTTGTATGTTTTCTCTGTGCCTTTAGAGGACAGCGTTCAAATAGAATACTCAAATTACTGTGTTCCCAGTATTAACAATAAAGCCTCTTTGCCATGGAATGAGAGACTAAATGCAGATCTGTAAGTACATGTCTGCTAAATCCAAAGTAACTGTAGCTCTTCTGTTAAACTTCGGTAACTTCATCTATATGGTATGAAACCACTGATAAAGCATGTTATCTGTCCATATTGACTTCTTAAAGCTCCATTAAGTTGCTGGAGTGCAGTATCTTTCTATAAATACAAGATCTTTGCAGTTGGAGACTGCAGAAGCTTTGTTAGCCTTTCCAGATCTTGAGCCAAAAATAAGCTGGTGAAACAGATGGGAAAGTGGGAAGCGGGAATGATTACATGGGCAAAGTGAAAGCTCTTGGGTAATCTTAACTGCAAATTTTCATGCTTTCAAGCACTTCCTTTGAAATTAAAATTTATATGGAGAATGGATCGAGAGCAGCCCTGAGGAGAGGAACTTGGGGGTGTTGGTGGATGAGAAGCTCAACATGAGCTGGCAATGTGCACTTGCAGCCCAGATGGCCAACTGTATGCTGGCTTGCATCAAAAGAAGCATGGCCAGCAGGTCAAGGGAGGTGATTCTGCCCCCACACCTGGAATATTGTGTCCAGCTCTGGAGCCCCCAACATAAGAAGGACATGGACCTGGTTGGAGTGGGTCCAGAGGAGGGCCACGAAGATAAGAGGGTTAAAGCACCTCTCCTATGAAGACAGGCTGAGACAGTTGGGGTTCTTCAGTCTGAAGAAGAGAAGGCTCCAAGGAGACGTTATAGCAGCTTTCCAGTATCTGAAGGGTGTCTACAAGAAAGCTGGAGAGAGACTTTTTACAAGGGCCTGTTGCGATAGGACGAGGGGTAATGGCTTCTAGCTGGAATAGAGTAGATTTAGAATAGATATCAGGAAGACATTTTCCACTATGAGGGTGGTGAGACACTGGACCAAGTTGCCCAGGGAAGTTGTGGAGGCCCCATCCCTGGAAGTGTTCAAGGCCAGCTTGGATGGGATGGGGCTTTGAGCAACCTGGTCATTAATAAAATGCCCCTGCCTATGGCAGTGGGGTTAGAACTAGATGATCTTTAAGATCCCTTCCAACCTAAACTATTCTATGATCTCTAATACCATTCGCTTATATCTCTATACCATTCTCATGGTTTTGTACTTGTAATCTTGATGTTAGAAGGTTTTTATATTTTTGGGTTTGTGAATTTGATGATATTAAAGGACGATCAAATGCCTTTTCTTGGTCATACTAAGACTTATAAATAGGTCATCTGTCATTACTGATACAGCTTGCTTCTGCTTTTGCCAGCAGATGAGCTATAAGGAGCAGACAAAAGTTTCTAATTAAAAAAGCAAAGAGAGAGAGAAACTTTTGTTCCTTTTAACCTGATATTATTACATTTTACTTGTAATGCTTGTGTATGCTTTTTCAAGAATTGCAGAAATAAGTTTTCCACAGATAGATTTTAAAAAGGACTTTTTTTTATTATTAAGCCCTGTAGAGTCCAGCTTTTGTTTTCTGGTCACGAACTTTGTTAGACAAAAATATGTCATTTCTTGTTTGTTTGTTTTGATCAATTAAAAAATTACAGGAGTAAACTTAGTGTCATCTTCTAGGCTTGTGTATTCATCTGATAAAAATCTTAAAGAAGCTGAGGAGCTGGCTATGATGAAAAAAGTATGGGAACCCAAATTAATACATGAAAACAACATTGCTACTCTTCAGAACACTGAAACAAATGTAAATTGTCTTGGAGATGGCCAAAGAACACCTGTTGATCAGAATATTCCAAGTGGACCTGTGGAGAAAGAAGTTGCTTGTTCATCTTGTATTGAAGAGAAAATTCCAGACGTAGTCGGCGATGCAGAAAGTAACAATGTCCCTGCAGGTAGGTTTGGAATTTTACTTTTGTTTGTTGATTTTATTTTCTTTTAAATAATTATCCAAAGACTTATATAGATGTAAAAATGCAGGCAAAGATTAAAGGCATTGTTATAACACAGCTTACATGGATGTTCTTTGCTATGATCTACCTCATTCTCTCACACTTTGAAAAAATGAATTGCTGCAGAAGTTTGGCAGGAGGACTTCTCAGCCAATGTGTAGCATAACAAATCTGACAGCACTTGCCAGGCATCGGGTGTGTTCATCAGCATTGTGTCCCGTCTTCTCTCTGCAATACAGCAAACTTGAGTCCTTACCATGTGGGATTTCCACAGAGCAGAATCTCTCCATTCCTTTCCTTTTCTAGCAAATTATGCTAGTGCCACTGTTGTTTTATGAGGATTTTGGAACAACTGTGTATGAAATAAGTAACATGAGGAAATGCGTAACTGCATCTACAATGGAGGTGTTGCCTGATACAGCTGTGTCAGTAAGATAGGATCAAGCAACAAATCTGTTCAGGCAGAAGCTTGTAGCACTGCATGACCCTGAACTTCTCCAGAGTCTACTTTTCTTTAATGGAGAGGTACCAGATGTCTGTAGAAAAAAATGAACTGGCTACATAATCTTACGACAGAGTAACTGTAGCACTTCTTACTTAGATATCAAATATGAAACATTGGTGAAATTTCCGATATCTCAAAATGAGAAGTAAAATGCAAGATCTGGAAAACCTTTCAAGGAAAATTCTAGCTTGAGTATGCAATATTAAAAACTTTTATTATGTCAGATTCTTCTTTTCAAATATTTTAAATTGTCTGTGTACTGTCAATACTCTAGTCTACACCGGACAAAGGGAAAATAGCTATTTCTCCCCATCTGCAGGTAATTCCAAACTAGAAACTGCATCTGTGTTAGGAGAAGACTTAATGATGCTCTACAAGAAGTGCTGTTGTCCAGATATTAATATTTGCATAGAAGGCAAAGATTTTCAAGCTCACAGGTACATGAGTATTTACTGTAAAATTTTTCAACCAAAATCCTTCTAGTATAAAATCTATAGTAAGTTATTGCTGGTGTTGTTATCTAGCTGCGAACTGTTACAGTTTTTAGGTCTTATGTGTGAAGTGGCCATACTTTGATACTATTGAAAATTATTTCTCTCATTAATGACAACTATTGTGAAAACAAATGTGTTTTTAGCACTTTCATGATTGCCATTGTAAACTCATACAATGAGTATATACTCATGTATAAGCACCCTGTAGGTTTTCCTTGCTAACTTTTTTTAAACAATCTGTGCTCTCTGAAGAAAATGAAAAATCTATTAACAAACTATTTAGCTATTAATGCTGAATAAAATTACCATACAGGTACAAAATTTCTGGAGTAGTAATTTTTTTTTTTCTGCTCTTCAGAATCTGTGCATACAGAATGTGGTTTTTACTTTCATTACTTCAGTCATGTAGATGTAAAGATTGTCAGCAGCCTTTATTAGAGCTAAAGTCCAAGACCATTTAAGAACTTTGGCTTATTTGACTTCTGTAGCTTGGGAAAGCAAATTATAGTGTCTGTGCAATTCCTTGCACCTTTGATATGAGTCTGTTTGCACTTGAGATAGCAAACTAGACAGCCTGTATTTTGTTACCTTTGAATATATAAATAACAGAGAGATTATAAAAAACCTCCTCTATTTCTAGTATTTTCTCAACACAAAACCAGTGCGGGGGTTTGTATTACTGACATGGCAAATATCTTTCCAGAAGATACATCATAATGGGAGGGGGGAAGGGGGTATTTTTATTTTTTTTTTATAATAGAATTAGGATATATACTAAATTTCCAGAATGTAGTGTAGTTAGCCATGCTTTTTTTCTTCTGGTCTACACTATTAGAAGACATGTTCTCAGGTTCATAACTTTGAGAAACAAATATTTTAATGCAAAAAGAAAGTCAACAAAAAGATTCCATCAGCAGATCTTCGTTAATTTAGGCCACTTACTGCCTGGAGCAGTGTATCTAGTCTAACCAGCATCAAAAAATATAGCAGTAAATCATAGAGAAAACAAGGATATTCTGAAACAGGCACAAGACTTGCTTATTTTAGTACTGCATCATATGAACAGTAGGAGTGAATAAGGGAAATCTAACTTTGGTTATAATTGTGGTGAAAGCACCAGTATGATTGATTTATTTGAAGGGTGGGTTTTTTTTTTAAGTTCTCAAACACGAGATAGTTTAAGCCCCCGCCCTCTCCCACCCACTTATCTTAGCATTCCTTATTTTCTCATGAAGTCCCATGAACTTCCAATAGACTTCACAGTGTGAGCAGCAGTGCTCTGAGAGAGTTGCCAAGTTACATCTTCCTCGTGCTGTGTTGTATTCTTACAGACCTCTGAGTGGAGCAAGTCAATTTGTTCAGTAATAAACTTGGGGCACAAACCATGACAGTAGGAAAGCACAGATAAATTTACTTCAAATTCATTTGGTATCTCCACGTATTTTATAAGTTAGAATTTCATCAATGTATATTTAGGTAATACATACTTGTCCATATTCTACTGAGTAGCCGTCTTATTTAAAATGAGTCTTTGAAATATCCACTTCAACTATGCCCTTGCAGTTGATCTAGCCCTGTTCATTACTAAAATTTATTTGGAAGAGGATGACAAAATCAGAGATAGCATATTTCATATCTCCATGATATTGTGTTATTGTATCTTATAAAAACAAGATCGTGTGTGTATTCAAAACTTCACATACTCAAAGTTGTGATGTAGTACCCCTTTACGTGTGGACATATTTCACTGAGATATGTAGCATTCTGTAAAAGCTTCATTATTATTATTGCTGGATGAATCACAGGAGGAATGTGCGAGAAATTCCTAATTTAAAGGATTGAGGCTGCTGAAGCAGGAGGAGGGAAGAAAGATGAGAGATTCCAGAATATATAATGATGAGAAAAGAAACCATAAATAGCATTCTTCTTACTTCTTCCTACGCAAAATCAGAGTGCTCAGAAACATTTTAAGAGCCAACAAATACATGTAAAAGAAAGGATTCTCATGCCTAATATAACACTTTGCTTTTTCTGCCACGGGAAATACACAACATTAAGTAATTCTATAAATAATAGGAAGCTTCTTAAGTGTCAGGAAAAAATTGTATATACGAGAATATTATCTATGGCTGCAGTAGCCCAGATAAGATATATAAAGATATATATACACACAGTGTAGCTGGTGTAAATCTGGAAGGCTGAAATCATAAAGCAGTTTTCATCCACTGTCTTCCTTTTTGCCCTTCCACTTCCACCTTAAGAAGTTCCTGTTGCAAAGGTCTTCTCATCTTCATTTTTTGAAGACCATGATACTGGTGGAGATACTGAGCTACACAGACTACTTGTCTGGGGTTTCTTTATTGTCTTTGGAAATAGTAGTAAATCGAATTAGTTCCTTTATGGACAGTTATGATTTTTGAATAACCGATGGTAATAAGTCTAAAAAGAAGTAATTGATAGCTCTTCTCAAATAGTGCTGGAAACACACATCATATTGTTCTATCATATGTTAGTATCAAGTTTGTTTGACTTTTAGGATGTACTGGTAGGTGGCCAGCCAATTTCGAGTAAGAGAAGTTTTATATTTGTTTTTTCATTTTAATAATTACACATTTTATAGTACAAAAAGAATGTAAGAAATTCAGGATGTAATTATTTGGTTAAAATGGGGCTGTATAAACAAGGTTATTTACTGTTATTTGGTAAATAAAACAGAATAAATAAATTTGCAATTTTATATTATATAAAAGGAAAATGCTTGTTATACTAACATCCTGTGTGAATGTCAAAGTCATACTAGGAACAAGCTTTAACTGAGAAATGTAGAATACTGTTTTTTTCTTTAGCATATTTTGAAATTCCAAACATAGTGGAAGAGAAGGAATGCAGTACACAGATGACACCTTAATGCATAAAGGGCAAAGATTTAAGTCAACGTTATCAAAGAGTCTCATAATAAATATTTGTATCTAGTGGAATAATGTTTACTTTTTCTCTCTCAGGGCCATTTTATGTGCCAGATCTAGTTACTTTGCTGCTATGCTGAGTGGAAGTTGGGCTGAAAGCTCCCAAGAGCACATCACTCTTCAAGGGTAAGTGTTGTCTTTGCAAGTCGTGTGGGAGCAAAGGTAGGCAATTTAAAATCACTGCAAATATGTAACAACTGTGCTGTGTATAGAGCACTGAAGATTAATCTGCCTTGACACTTTTCTTCAACCTGATACATTTCCTGAGTGCTGTTTTGACTTCAGTATGAAACAGGGAGTGTAGTGTATTTGTTAATACTGTCAGATGGTTCAGGGAAGAAGTCTTTTTCATCAGCAGAAGAGTACTAATCCTTTTTTGTAGAGTATGTTTTAGTATTCACAGTCTGTTTTACAATTCTCTCACTTCATGTTGTACATGTTATGAGAAGTAGTATAAATGTCTCAACAGTGTAATTTATTTTCATACCTATTTGTACAATAAGAGTATGCTTACAATGTAAAGAGAAATAAACAATTACATTTCTTAACTAGTGTTTAATAATGATATTTCAGCATCATACACAAAAACAATTTTGACCAGTGTGCTTGTCCACAATGGCTTTCTGTGTGAGAGCTGAAAATAATGGAACTGTCAGTGTAGGATGAACACTTAAGAATTTGTAGATAGACTGGGGACTGCCAGGTTAGTTCTTTTCGGTATCAGAAAAATCAATTGAAATATATTAATTTTTCTTTTAAAGCAAACTAATACTGATACTCGTACGCGTTAGCTTTGTGAGTTCAGGCGTGATGTTGGCTGACTCAGTTTTCTTCAGGGAGAACTGTGTACCTTGCAGTGTTGCAAAATATAATTGCTTTGTGTTCATATAAAATTGCTTGGCCAAGTGATACTTTCTTATATTTTCATAATTTTAGTTTTCTGTCGGTGTAATAATATTGCTGTAAAATCAGGAAAGTTATCTGTTGATTTAGTTATAGCTTCCTAATTCTTATAAAACCATACACTTTTAATTTAATAGATTCCTTAGCTTTCATGCTATACATAGTATGTTTTACAGGCTGATAGTCAACAATGACTCTGGTGTTTATACTTCTCTCCCTGTAATTGATTTCTATATGGCTAAGAAATTTTCTTCCCTATTTTTCAGTAGACACTTTCTCCTGAGAAGTACTTAGTCTTTATATGAGTATATTCTCATGCCAATGTCTCATAATTTCTGTTATTAAGAACCATATCCATTTATTTTACCTTTTCTAGTTCAGTTTTCTGCTTGGTGCAGATTTCCGTGCTGTCTTTTTAAACACTTATAAATAAAGTACATATGGCTTATTCTGAAATAATGAAAATTCTGCTTAAGATAACAGCTGTCAAGACTGTGTGGAAACTCTTTCTTGCTGATTTTATGGCTATCATGTGTACTAATACGTAGAGAGACAACTGTGTTGATTTTGCTTCTTAGAGTGTTGCAACCTTTTTTTTTTCTTTTGTTTTTAGCCATCAATCTCTGTTGCTTAAACATGTCTAATGTTTTAAAGTGTCTTAGCTCGATCTGCATGACTATATTCCATTTATACTAATGTACACAGCACTTGTGGGTTCTGAAGACTGCATACCGAGACGTACCTAAGTACAATAATGTATTGTTCAGGAGATCGTGTCCACCATTTAAAACAGACATTCTGTGCCTTTCCTTGTTATGGTGCTGGGACGATGCAAGGATGCAAACACAACTCTGTGTAGAAATTCCGTATTTCTTAATCTGAATCTAGGCATAAAGACTTTTTCTAAATATTTTGAGATGCAACATTCCTACTTAGTGTTGTAGTAAAACTATTAAATGTATTTTTATTGTGGAAAAAGCTTAAATATATTCCTAAAATCAAGAATTAAAAATACTTTTTATAATACAATTTTTAACTATATATTTGCTTAATAATTGACTTATTACTAGTAAAGAGCTTGGAGACGATGAAAAAAATCCCTTCTGCATATTTTCAGTGTAAATAATCTAGATACTAGTATTAGTCTCTTTATGACTTAATTTCAAAGATTTAAAGTATTACAAAGTTTCAGCAAGACTACTGAGTAGCAACATTCACCCAAAATGTAGTCCATTTAGATATTTTTACATTGCAGTAATCTTGAAAATAGTTTTAATTTTATCAGACTATTTACCTTCCATTCACAGAACAGCTGGATGATGTCTCAGCCTTTTGACCAACTTCTTTTGGCTAAGAAATGTGGTGGGGTTTATTCTGGACATGTCTTTACTTGTATTTTTCTTTCTTTTTTTTGCAGCATAAGCCATGTAGAAATGAGTGTCATCTTGCATTTTATATATGGAGGTGTTCTGGACTTCCCAGACAAAGTTGATGTTGGGTACATGTCAACTTTTATTATTTTTAATTGTAGTTTGTGCTTGTTCTGTATTTTCTCAGTTAAGTGTCAAAATGAAAGTTCTTCCTGTAGTATAAATAAGACAAAGATGTCAAATCTAATGATCATTACACCTAAACTTACTTGAGGAAATTCCAAAAATAAAGCTGTTGAAGAAATCTTGTTTATTTGGCAGCTACTGGAAAAGGTGAGCCAGACATTTTTGGAATATTATATAAGGAGAATGAAAAACAGGGTGTTTTATACCAAAATAATTCCCAATTTGCCTGTACCTTCCTTTTAGTTTTCAGAATAATATGTACAGTGTGTGATAATATTTAAGTTAATATTTGGAATTTATTTTTAAATAATCAACTGAGTTGATGCAAAGGCCAAGTAGTTACTGTTAGATCCATAAAATATGATATACAGCAAACAATATAAATGTTGGCATTTTCTTCTGGGATAGTTTTTAATCAGTTTTATACAGAATCCTGAATTAGTGAAGTTCTGAAAGGTGTTATGATGTTATGTTGTTCTGAATTATTCCCTGAAACCATTTATACATTAGCTGCTGAACTCTGCCACCAAATATTAAAACACTACAATTTCCAATTTCGTAATGCTAGAAATTGTTGTTCAAAGCATATCTATCTGAAATAAAAATATGGAATTGTTTAAAATATTCCCTGATGTCAATGTTTATGTAATGAATTGATATAAAAAATAAAACTATGGTATTGATTATTATGTAAAATAATTAATAGTTTGTTCACTGTGCTTTTTAGTATTTGGAAGAGACATAATTCTCAGATACGATGTAATCAATAACATTTTATGTAATTCTGTAATCTTTGGGAAAAAAACTACAAAATGCCAAAACTCTGCTGGCACAAATCTCTCTCACTTGCTACCCTGAAAACAGAGAAATTGAGAGTCTTCTAAACAGTTTCTCAGCCAGTGGCTGAGGCTTACTTTTATATAGACTGGACCCGCTGATTGGGAGATTATTAATAGGTCAATAAATGTTCCTGTTCGAAGATTATTCTTTGGCAAGTTTCACACTTGGTTATCAGTCTATTTCTACAGTAATTCTACAGTTCTGACAGAACAAAGAGGTGAAATTAGCATGTAAATTGTCTTGTATGCAAAATGCATACATGAAAATGAGGTTTTTTTTATTCCTGTTGCAACTGCTTTCTCTTTAGTCGCATGTTGGGCATTGCAGATATGTATGGGCTAGATGGGCTGAAAGAAGTGGCTATCTACATTTTGAAAAGAGATTACTGCAATTTTTTCCAAAAGGTATGTCAGTTCTCATGCTATTTTGTGAACTGTAAAGTCTAAGAAGAATTTTCATTCTATTACTTACACATCATATTGACGAGATACTTAACTGTGTGGTCAAGGTGTTGGCTTAAGTCAACAGACCCTATTCTTATGTGTAAATCTGCTAAATTCACTGGGATTGGTGATGGGAGTAAGGCCTGTGGTATCATCCACCTATTTATACAAGTTTGTAAACCACAAGTGATGAAAACCAGTATTCCACGTGATCAATTCAATATATACTTAAGAGTATAATTTAATACATTCCATAGTATATGTAATTGTTCTTAATAGGAATATGGAAATACTATATATTTGCATATCAGATTTCATGGTCATGTATTTAGAAAATATTTCTGTTCAATTAAAATTAGTTTAAAAACAAACAACTGCTTACAGTCAAGCATTTTCATGCATTATGCTCACTAGGCTGAATACTACTTTATCGACGTGTGTGGAAGCAGATGACTTCCCTGTTCTGCATAAAGGCAAACAAACTTAAATATCACGGTACCTAACAGTACTCCTGTTTGAACTGAAGATTTTGTAATTCTGTACAGTTTCTGTAAGTCAGAATGTATAATAATTGTGATAATTTGCTAACAACTTTAGCCTGTTCCTGGAAAACAGCAACCTGTACTAGAATGCATGGCTATTGCTCATTCAGTGGGAGTGGAAAGCCTGTATGCTGCTTGCATGAAGTAAGTAAAATAAAATAAATTATGGCTTATGTTTTTCATTTCTCTGCTTTCTGTTGAAATTATGTTACTTTGCAAGATTTGGTTTATTTTGGCATATGAAATGTTCATATTTTAAGCATTTTTTTCTTCACAATACTTTGAAGTATCACTGATGCTAACAAGTGAAGATAGAACACTTATCTTCCTTACCTAAGAAAGGCTCTTTTTTTCAACAGATGGGTAGGAAAACATTTTGCAAAATGTTTGTCAGAGAGAAGCTTTGCCAGTTTACCTACTGAACTTCAAAACAACTGTCTTGTTATGTTGATTAACTCTTTGGTAAGTAGTATATAGTGTGCTTTATATAAAAATAGAGCAATGTAAATTCTTTCTTTCTGTGCAGTGTAATTTAAGAGATAATAAATATAGTATTCTAAATCTGTAGTACACTTAAACTATGTAAAACGTTCCCATTAAAATAACAATTTAAAAACAGATTTTGATGTGTAGATGTCATTGTTATGCTTCATGGCACACAGTCTAGTGATAATCACATCCAAGTCCAGCATAATAATACAAAATAAATTTATGAAACACAGCTGTGACATCATAGCACCGCATTATGTATTCAGATAGTGAAGAACAGCAAATTGCTATATCAATTTCTGTGTTAGGTGGCAGCATACATTGTGATGTCCTTTTCCTCTTTGCCTATATTCTAATTTGGAAAAAATGTACGTTTTTTCAGACTGCAGGTGATCACTGGCTATCAGTGATCACTAGCCATTTGTTTACAGGCAAGCTGACATTTCAAAAATAAAGTAACAGTATAGTATACATTTTCTACTTCTCAGATAACAGTACTGAATTGGTCCCCCCAGAGTTCAGCATTCATTTTTTGTGGCACTTATTTACATTTTTCCAATTTAGATCTGCCTAAACTTAAATACTTTCTAATTGTGTTTCTGTTTAAAACTACCCTCAGAGCTGACTTAAAAGCAACTCATTTGAGCTAGACCTGTTAACAGGAATTTGGTCTAGTAATTAGCCTGTAAATACACAGAATTGTAACAGAGGTATAAAGAGTAGGTAGAGGAGCCAAAGCCAAACCTGTACAGCTGCTGGCAAGCATGTATGTGACTGTATATGTATGTGACTGTAATGGGATTGATTGGCATATACAAAGTTTAATCTAGGTAGCTCAGGTAACATTCACAGGAGGATTTTGGTTCTAGCACACACCATACAGCTACATGATATCTCATACGTCTCCTGCTTACGTCCTTGTCCCTGTGTCTGTTACTGTTGTTACCCAATCTAAGTAGCTCAGGTATGGCTACTCACACTGCCAAACATACCCCTAGTTCAAGAGAAGCACTCTTAAATGGTTCTGGCCAAGAACTGCCCTTTGCTGAAAGGGCTGCAAAGGCTTCTTGGGACTGTTTTTTTTCAGGACCTCTTTGATGTGAAGTACTTACCCCATGAAGCACTGAGGCCAGCAGGTCAGGTGTGAGTGGCAGCTGCTACTGCATATTCTGGTGAAAGCCTGAAAAACAAGAGATTTCAGAGCTATGTGGCTGTACCAAGAGAAGCTTGAGAGTATCCAAAGTTATAAAAAACAAACAGTCCTTCTACCAGAATGCAGAATTTCTAACAGAAAAAAGACAGTAGATATAGCTCTTAAGATTCTAGGTGTTGTGCTATTATATTAGATCAGAATACTCAGTTGTTCCTAGAATATATACATAGCTTTGTACATCATATATTGTATAAATATTTGAGAAGTTTTAAGAAGGTTTTATGGATTATAGGTCAGTTAATTCTGATCTACAGGTGTTCATAGTTACACCACCATCCACCCATCTCCAAACTAGTCAGGTGTGTCGTGTAGGCAAGTGTGTATGTAGACACAGTTCTAGGCTCCCCTCCAGGCACCCTCGTGCAACATTATCAGAACAGCTTACAGGTAAACCTAAGCCACTTCAGACCTTCCTTCCCTTCTGTGCCTACTATAATCTATCAAGATGCTGTGGTTACAGTTTGTGTTGAAATACCTGAGCTATGTTTAAACTACCAGCATTTGCAGAACAGTCGTGGCACTGTGGTACTAGTACAGCTCCAGCTGCGTACTCAGCTTCTCTGGAAGATTTTTGCATTCTGGCCTAAAGTGTGTTTTGGTTCCCGTTATACTGATTTAAAATTTGCGTTGGTGAGTCTTTGCAAGATTCACTGATATTTTATGGACTGAAGCCTAGAAAGCTTTTAGAATTGCAAAATTTAAAAATAAAGCATAAGCCTCTTCTGCCCACAGAACAGTTCTGGTAAATGTTCATTTAACTCTGAGCTCTTAAGACACCCAGTCCAAAAACTTGTGGAATTCCCAGTGGAGTTTTTTACAACCTGCAAAAATACTTAAGGCTGCTTAAGGGAGGAAGAAGAAAAGGTCTGACATGAATTTTGAAGGGGCTACTGTATGTTTTATGATCCTCTTTGCTGCTACAGTTCTCTGCTGTAAAACTTTTTAACAGTTGCACCCAGTTAAATACTATGACTCTACTGATCCTTTCATTTACCAATCTTAGAAATATAAAACCTAGTTAATGTGGGGCAGCCCTTTAGAGGACAAAAAGGTGCAAAGAAAAGGAGATTGCTGGTCAGAAAATCTTTGGGAAGCCACAATGGTGAACACAGAAACATTAAAAAGGGAGAGCAGTTTAAAACACTGTTCAGGTACCTATCCCTGGTGTCTCAACTACACACAAGAAAATTACCATTTTTTTTTTAGATAAGTAAAATGGACTCCACTATAGAATGGTTAGGAAAAAAATATAACAAGAAGTAAAATTCAGTTAGAGTCACTCTATAAAGTGCTGATTTAATTAGAAGACAATGAAGGAATTCTATATTTCACTGGAAGTTTCTAATGGGAGTAAATGCTTATTGCCCTGTGAGCAGGGGCTGAATTCTGGACAATTCAAAAAGCTTGTAATTGAGTCCAGTGGGAGCAAGATCAAACCATAAGCATATACTTAATCCTTAATTTACCTTATATGCATAGAGGCAAACTGGTTTTGCCCACAGATAAGTAAAATAACAAAAAAAATATAGTTGAACAATGGCTGGCCAGATTTTATGTTTTAACTACAATATACGTGAAGAAAATCCTCCCTGCTTTCTACTTTGCATGGGACAAACATGATTATAATCTGAATTTACAGTAGGGTTTTCTGTGTCAAATATCTGTCTGAATTGTTGCTTTCTCCAGCGTTACTGAGCTTACTGCATAATTTATCAGTGACCTGCTAGGTCATGTAGAGTAGAGCTTTCCATCCATTCTAATGTGGATGACAATAAATTGCAAGTTCTTTTTAAGTGATGTGTTAGCCAGTAGAAGTTGCCCTCAGGTACTGTGCTGATGCAATGCACAAAAGAACCAAAGGCACAGAACAGGGGAATAAATATTAGGAAATACATTTGCTTGTTTTGAATGTAACTATAAACACAATAGGTTTTTTATAGAAACATTAGATAACAACGAGGGTAAGTTCAGTTAAAACTCCATCTGGGAAGACAAATATTTGATGTCTGACTCCTTTAAATAAAGCAAAAGGGTTCATACCTATGAAAGTGTTTGGGTATCTATGTATGCTGAATGCTAGGCCATCCACACTCACCTAAAACTTTCACTTACCCATTTTATTTGAGAATTTATTACATCTTTCAGTGACCTAAAAGGGTTTTCTCTATTCGGTTTCTCCAGTTAACATTGGCATTATTTTGCTCATTACTGCAGTGTGTAATGACACACAATTAAAAAATACAATAAAAACTGCTGAAAACTTTACTTCCTAACTTCAGCAGGCAAAACAGCAGCAGTAGATTATTCATTTTCTGCTTTAGTTTTGAAGGTAGGTATAGTGCTCAGAATTATCAAAATCCAAATTTATTTAGAGAAGGGAAATTAATACATGACTGGATCCTTGTGTTAAGTGTTCAGTAACTGAATAGAAGCTATTTTACGAGCAGCAATTCTTTAGGTGATTACTTGGCAACAGGCTAATTTCTGTTTTTATTTTAAGAACCACAAGAATGCTGCTTTCCTTTTGATGGAGAGTGACCGGCTGATCAATAGTCTTCCCCAAGTGAAATGGACGGAGCCAGCTGTGGCCTTGGCATCTAGGCTACAGGAAGAATGTGTAACATTTATTGTGGCAAACTTCCTACATGTAGTACAAAGTGAAGGCTTCTCTATTTTGTTGCAGGTAAAAGTGTCCTCAAGTTATTGTATGTTTCCAAATAAACTTAATTATATCACACTTTGGATAGTTCAGGCTGCTAAATAATCAAAATAGCTTCAACTTTTGCTTTAAGGTACAATTTATGGAAAATTAAAAAAAAAAAATGAGGCAGTGCTAAGTTTTTTGTTGTTGTTAAAGCAACAGTGTTGTTTTAAAGCATATTAGTACTTTGGTACGGAGGGTTGATACTGAGTTCAGGTTACATGCCTTAGTTAAGCAAAAGTTCCAATGAATTTAGCAGGACAATTTCTGTGTTGCAAAGAGAGAAGAATATACATAAGCTTCAAAAAAGCTTTCAAACCCCTAGAACAACAGCACGTGCTTAGAAGAATGAGTATACTGAGTATACTACTAATACTCATAATCAAACTTCTACTGATTTTTGTTGTGAGTTGCAAGAACCTGGCAATGCTGCAGGTCCTGGTGAGAACATACCTCGTCATCTAGCTGGTTCACTTCTCCCATGAAAGATTTTTTTAGTATGTATAGAGGATTAAAAAAATAAATAGGCAGATGTTAAAGCATTTTGTCTTTCAATCTAGAGTTGCATGTGGCTGCAAATTCATCGCATTGTGCTTGTTCCTAAAATTTGTGTTAGCAAGAGGCCCCGGGATGATTTGGTAGAGGCCTGGGGAGGGGTGGGGTTATGGAATGGATACAAAGGAAGATGCTCAGCTTTGGAATACCTCCTGTGCAGCGTGACAGCAGATCCTCTCTGCTCAGTACTGCTTTTGCATATGAAGTAAACTCTTTTGTTTTAAATGGCTGCCTTTTGTTGTTTCCTCAGGCACAGGCAATGAGCAGCAAACCTGACCTTCTAGAACTAATTTTTAATGCCATTGAAAAAAGTATTAATAACGAAAATAGCTGCTTTCTTCTTGTAGCTGTGGATACATTGTTGGACTCCACAAATGTGAAGGAGATGGTAGGTTTTTCAATGTGCAGTGTTTGTGAGAAACTGTTCTGGTGTTGTTTCATGTAATGGTTCAAATCAGATGATGTGGTTTAAGCTCGGGTGGCTCAGTCCTGCGGTTGGGGTCACACAGAAAAGCATCTGCATAAATCCAAGGTCCTTTCAGAAGTGTAGAAGATGTTGGCAGTTGTTTACTGGATAGTAACACTTCTTTCTTTTAAAGAGGAAACCCTGTCTATGGCAATAAAAAAATATGGTGTATTACTGAGAACATAAGTCCCATGGGCACCACTGCTCTGTTGTTCTTTGCTATCACTTTAAATTTGTGATGAGAAAAAAATTACCAAATTGTTGCATTACCTTAACTTACAGGTGAAGACAGTCTATTCTTTTTCTCTGTCTGTATCTCTTCCCCCTTTTGGTAAAAGTCACAGCTACATTTGCTTTTGTTTAAGACTGTCCTCTGAAGCAAGGACTGCCTCTTAATCTAGTGTGTGTTTTTTGGACTGGAGGGAGGTGTCAGTCTCTGTGTGTGTAATATGCCATGTATATTCGCACAATCTAAATAATGATATTTAAGCTGTGGTTGACTGTAATGTTGGGGCTAATTCATGAATAATATGACATACTGATTAAAATCCAGAATGATGCTAAAAGCAAAGAATGAAAAATAAATGCAAAATGAATTACTGCAATCTGGTGCTATTGTAGATCTTCTTGGTAAAAGCAATGAAAATTTAATCAGATACATTATTTTTCCCTAGAGTATTTGACCTTATTGTGACACAGCTGACAGTAAAGAGCTATTATGGGGTTCATTTAAAAAAAAAGAAAAAGAAAAAAGAAAAGGAAGGAAAAAAAGAGCAATGTGGAGTTTTCCAGTGCTGTAGTATGCCTTGCAGTGACTTGGTTTTAAAGTATTGTAAAAATTACTGTGGTGGGCAATAATTCTTCAAAAACAGCATCTCCATCTACCAGGCCATTATAAAATATAAGTGATGACATCATTGATCTAGCTTAGGGAGTAAGTAGATTCTGAAAGGAATAATGACTGGTTGCTATGACAATATGCCCCTCGCCAGCTGCTGATTTGTTACTTGAACACAGGGTTTTACGTGCAAGATCCAGGCTCTGCGTGATAAGCTCTGGGTCTTCCTGGTTCAGTCTTTTTATGCTGTTCGTCACACAGAAGGCTGGAAGCTGATGAGGCCAGACCATCAACAGAAAATACAAGCAGGTATGTCTGGCATCAAACGGCATTAGAATTTTTTAGCGATCGGTTTGGTAGATAAAATGTAAGTGGTATTGTGGAGCCAGATACAAATTAAAGCAAGAATTGTGATGCTCTAGGTTTCTGAAGTGGTATTTTAGAATAGAAGCAGAATAGCATGCCTAGCTAGTTTCAAACGTGGAAATCAGTAAGTCATTTTCTGTGAAAAGTCTCCTCTGCTTTTCTTTTTAGGAGTGTGTGTATAATGGGAACCAAACCCATGTAGATTGATTCTGTTCTTATTTACAGCTGGTCTAAATTACTGAAAATACTGCAGTAGGATTAAAAACCTTATCTGTCTCATTTTTAAGGAGATAAGCACTGTGGATGAATTAAATTTGCACAAAGCAGATTATCCGTTCTATGAATTCAGTTTCTATCCTTTATCATTTTCTACATAATGTGTAAATATTGCTTGTCTCTTGCATAATGTTTATCTCGTGCACTGTGAGTGAATGCAGAGAGCTTGGCTTCACAGTTGATTGGTATTGTGATATTGTGTATGCTACTGCAGAGAGCCCCTAAGGAGCTGCATAGTATTCTCTCAAAATTTTAACAGGCAGCACTTCCAACAAAAAGGAGTTTTTGTTCTGAACGTTTCTTTGTTTTGAAGTACACAAGTATTCGGAGGCTGCGGAACTGATGGTGGAGTTCGGGTTATGGTTGAATATTAGCTTTGACAGTATAGTGTTATCAAAGAAAAGAATGTGTTGAAGGCTCCTCTAAAATCGAATCACTTTTGATTCAAAGGAGAAATTAACATTTTGGTGTCCTTTTTGTTAAAGACATTAGCAGCTAGGATATGATAGTTATAAAATTGTTTACACCTATAGATAGATAAAATTTTATTCTACAATTACATGCCAAGAGAAAGATGCAGTGCCAGTCTTTCTAAGCATGATTTAGGGATGTAGTGAAATAACATCTCACTGCTACTGTATCAAACAGGCTTATGATTTCTTTCTGGATTATAAAATCCTTCAGAAGCTGAGGAGCTGGCTTTAGAAACAAGGGTGGGTTTTTTTGGTTTGGGGTGTTTTATTTTTAGGATGATCGTGTCCTTATTGTAAATGATGTTTAGGCTGCTTTGCACTAGTGCTTTCAAGACAAAAAAATATTTGAGACCAAGGTGTGCCTTAGTTGTCCAAACTCCATCTTGCCAGAAATTGTTTTGTTTTCTTTTAGATTAAATTGTAACTCAGAACTAGCATACATTTTATATGTAAACAGATAGGCTGAAATGTTTGCATAAATTATCTGTTTTTAATTACAGCCAAAGCGATCACACAATACTGGTAGACAAATTTTAATCTTCAGGTGAAAAATATCTAGGATAACTCAAATCAACTTTCATCTTAATGATTTCTGGTGGTGGTTTATCTTCTAGAGATTTAACCTGTATAGAATCAGAAGGCTATAATAGAGGAGGAAATATGCCAAAAGACGACAGATTATATTGTGGGGTTTTTTAATTCACAACATGTATTGTATTTTTCTTAGGCACAAGTTTATGTGGATTTTGTCTTAATATATTGGTATGTATTAATGTGCAGAGTCACTGCTAGAAAAAGGATTAGATCCCTAGGGTGCCATTTTCAGTATACCTTTTGTGTGATTTTTACAGACCTATATAAAAATTATTTTTAGTATCTTCAATAAGAATTCAGCAGAATTTTTGTGTTATACAGATACATTTTTTGTATGTATAAATAGTATGTCAGAACATGAGGCACTGAATGCTTACATTTTTTTTAATACATTTTTTGCAAAACCTTTTTTTCAGCTGAAACATTAATGGAAACAAAAATGAAACCTTATTGATTCTGGGTCTGTACAGTGTCTATAAATATACTTTTTGTATTCTACAAGCACAATTGATTTAAAGGCTTTATTGGAAAATGCTTCCCTCAGAGTAGACCAGTCAAAAAAAAAAAAATTCCACATGACAATCACAGGGATAACTCATGACATTACTCTGCATGCTGTCTAGAGGCACTATGATCTTACTGTGTACATTTAGGTATTTTGACTTTACCACTTTTGAAACCCAATATAATTTACTTTAATGTAATCAATCTTTTCAACAAATAGTATAAATAAATATTCTATAAGTTACAGTACATCACTTAAAAGTCATTAGTACTCTAAATTTGAAGGTCTCTCTTTTTTGTAAATTGCGTACACTTTGAAAGGTCTCAGTGCACTGCAAGCTTTAAGTGAGCTAAGCTTGGATAAAAAAAAAGTGTGTCTTACTATGGAAATGGGAAAACAGAAGAGTTAAACAACTTGCTTATTATGGCCATGTGACCTCATTACAGATACCACATTTTTTGTTCTGAACATAAAACCATGTATTTCCACTTAACATTTGCCATGTCACCAAAATTAGCCTTCCTAGAATAATTACAGGACCCAAAGAACCGCTTTCTGTTTTCAGATGATGTTAATTGAGTAGTCTGGATTGTTTTCTGTCTCGCTTCTTTCCTGCTAAATAGTAAAGAAACTGCTTGTTCCTTTTCCAGCTGCATTTGACAAGGGTGATGACCGAAGACTTGGCAAAAAACCCGTATTCACTAGTTCTCAGGTAAACATTTATTTCCAAACATTAATAATACTGAGAATCTTGCAAACAAAAGTATTTTCATCGTGTGTTTTAAATTCAGTATTATTTTGTCAATATTATTTAATGCAACTTGCTTTTGATAAATTTGTATTTTTTTGGTGAACTGTTATTTCTGCAGAATCAGTAATGTCCATTACTGGAAACATCTTAGGACTCAGCCTATGCTCTGCTACATTTTCAAAGAGATAAGCTCAAATAAAAGACGGGAATTTGTGTTCAGAATCTCACATTCCCCTGTTGCTATGTAATGAAACTGATCTGTTTCCCAGAGCAAATGGTTTGCTACTGAGCTAATTAATCTCTGCTATTATCACAAGCCATCACAGCACTGAGTCTGTTACACTCCCTGCCCTGAAAAAATATTTTTTTAGTGCCCTCAACTCTTCTATTGAGACTCACACTCAAAACTACTTTACTATTTGGTAGAAAAACAGGATGGGTTTCACATGATTTGACAGTCTTGGATACATTGCAATGACACTGGTATCACAAAGATTCCATTTCATGTATTAATTCTCCATGTTTCAGTATATATCTTTACCTGAGAGAGAGTATGAATATTGTCACTTATCTGGTGGATAGGCTATTGGTAATGGTTAAAAACATCACGTGTGTTACAAATTAATTTTTGGTTTTATGTCTGTAATAATTCATAGTCTTTATTCCTCTTTGGAAAATATGCACATATGACTCAAAAAAACACTTTCTTACTTCAGCAGACTCTAATAATATAAATAAATATTACAGAGTAATTTGTCCAAAGTAAAAGTGATACTCTACTTATATAGAAACTCTACTTATGTCCTCTATATAGAGCACTATGTCACATGAGATTTACTCCATGTGAACTCCATTTACTCCACTCCAAATAACTCCAGTTATTTCTGATACTTGTATATCTTTGAAAGCCACCAATCTGAGCTAAAATACAATTATTTTTTTTAATTATTTCTATGTTGAATCTTGTTGCTTTAGATTCATGTACTACTAAAAAAGTAGCTGTGTTTCAGAAATGAAAGATAATGGATAGTTTGGTGTTCTAAATGTCTCTGGTTGTTTGTTTTTTTTTTCCTGATGCTTTTTTTTTCTAGCTAAACAAATCTGTTACTGAATCTGGTGGTATAAGGAATACTTCCTGGACAGAACACGGCAAGAAAGATTGCTGGGGAGATTCTTCCACTAATCAGGATAAAATGAAATCTGATGGATTAGGAGCATCTGGACATACATCAAGCACCAATAGAAACACTGCTAATAAGGCTTCAAAGCATGAGGATGTAAAGGGGAAAGATGGCAAAAAACTAGTTTCCAAGATTACTAAGGATTCAAAACCTGGGGAAAAAGCTGCTTCACCAAAGGCTAGAGCTGTTATAAAGACAAAAATAGAAAATAATGGAAACATGAAGGCTGAAAGCATGCTTACCAAGCAAGATATTGAAAAGACGTCATCTGCAAGTGGACAAAAAAATTCAGGAAGTGGCAAAGGACTAAAAAACCATGAAGGAAAAATTGCAGGTGCCAGACCTAAAGTGCTGACAGTAACCTCAAGTGTGCAGATCAAAACAAAACCATTGAAAAAAGCCACAGGGAAGGAATCTCCCTCCTTAGTGACTGTGGCAGGAACTTCCAGCAAGTCAGCAAATGCAAGCATAGATATCCAGACTGCCAATGAACAGACAGAGGAACCCAAAGAGGATAAATTGGTAGAGGAAGGGAAAAAAGAGACTGGTAACTTTTTTGTTTTGTTTTATTTATTTATTTGTTTATTTATTTATTTTAAAAGTCCCCTTCTGGTTTGTCCCAGGCTGGTCATACACTGAAAACCAGCCTAGGAAGCTTTAAAAAATCTACTATAGGTCGATAAAAGTCACCGTCTTCCCCTGTAAATGAATATCAACTGGAGATAAGAATATTAAATTTCTCCTCTATTAACTGACTTTATTTTATGATTAACTGATAGCCATATAAAATAGTAAAAGTTTTAAAAGTTTAGCATCTGTGCTGTTTTCAATAGCTGATCTTCATATATTAGAATTTTTTCAGTACTTATCTGCAATGCATTTTCCTCTATAGTTAATTTTGAATTTACTTTACAATAGTGAAAACAAAGCCATCTGCGAAGACATCAGATGGAGTCACCAACAAAAAAAAGAAGACTGAGCTTGAGGCTAATATCACAATAAGCAGGTATGTTACAAATCAATATGCTGCTTTACACATATAGGTATGTGTGTGTCTGAAAAAAGTTTCAGGTGAACTATTAAACTTACTGTTAAGTCAACATGTTCTTTTTAATCTGAGAATCGTTGTCTATTGCATTTTACTGGCAAAACAATTTGAGTTAGCTGTTGGAAACATTGTAAAGATAAAATTGGTTTGGCTTTTGTGTTGGATTGTTTCATGCTAATCATTTTTAAATTGTTATAGGTCATTCAGAATTCTGCACACTGGAACAGTTAATGACTACACAAGGTGTTGTAAACTTACCATTTCTGGGATAGCTTAGATGAAACTGGACAGCTGAAGCACTATGAAATTGTGAAATAGGTCATTTATATATATATATATATATATAAAAATGCACACATAGGTTTTATTTTCTAAAAGTATACCTTTTAGGTTGCCTTTTCAATGTTTATATATGTATGCATATTAAAACACCTATATTGCTTGTCTAAATATAATTAAACATTGCTATATCTTAGGCTTGGAAATAATGAATGAAATAATTTTTTTGCAGCGTGACAAAAAAATCATCTGGAAAAGGGTGTAACGAACAAAATGTACAAGCTGTTCTAAAGAAAAAAGGGAATATGAGTAGCAATTCTGCAGCACAGCAAAAGGCTCAAAACACACCTACCAATTCTCCCAAGAACCAAGGTAAAGTTTTGTCCAGCAGTGAAACAGTCTACCATTTATTATGCAAAGCTTTGTCTCTTTTTTTTTTTTTTTCGCCNGGCAAAATCTTCTGAACAATTCTGTTTATTTTCTATATTTCGCTTTTGGTGGCTATCCTAAACTTTAAAATGCAAATGAATGTGTGTCAGCTTCAAAATATTTAAAAGATGGTCTTCACTTCCAATTGCTGTTTTCTTCTGCTTGTTTAATCTGCTTTGCAGAGTCTTTTATTTGCTGATCCCTCGCACTTCTGCACTTGGAACCATGACTGAGTTCAACAGAAATTCTGTAGGTCAAGCATTTATAATATGCAGCAAAGATCTGGACTGCAGACTTCTTTATGAACTGTTAAGTTTACGCCTCCCTTTTTTGGTGACCCCTCCCTAGGGGTAGCACTGCTGATACTGACCTACCCTACAAAGGAATATCTGATTTCAACAGCTATTTGTATCAAGTATGGGAAATGACATTGTAGACCACAAAGAGGAAACCCTGCTTTATAAAGATACAAAGTGTTAAGGATGCAGCTGTTTTTAATCCCATTTAGATTTAACACTTGCTAGGGGGGGGAAATATTCAAGTTGTATTATCTTAAATGCATTATGATACAGAAAACACAGGTCCTGTCAATTTGTGGTCATTAAAGATCTTGCAGTATTTTCTGACTGAGCAGGGATATTAATTCTGGTATTCTAATCACATTATAAGTAATGTAATTATTTTCTGCCTACTTTCATTTCCTCTACAATATAAATTGAATACAGCACTCATCACTTCCTGTGTTAAGCTGCTGTGCAGTGCTTCTGTGCGCTATTAGATAGCTGCTGCTTTCTGCTCCAGGGGTGACCACTTCAGTTACAGGTTGAAGTAATCCCTTTATGTACAGTCCATAAAGTGCTTTAGTTCTAAAGATGGCATGTAAATGCAAGGTGGTATTTTTGTCTAGTATTTGTTTAAGATCTCAATTCTTAATTCTTTAACAAGCCTTAAATCCTTTAGTTACATAAAAAGTTGAGTAACTTGCTTCTCAACATAAACACTAACATAAATTTGGTGAATATACTTTGACTGGCATATACAATCTTTATAATCTTTTTTTGCTGTTTGTTAGGACCTCAGGGGGAATCGCCAAACTCGCTGAAATCAGGAATGTCTCCAAAACACAACGAAGAAAAAAATGTGTTACAACATCTGGTTCAGACAACAGCCTCAGAAAAACATTCTTCAGCCAAGAAGAAGAGTGTTAAGCAGTTGCAAACACCTGTAGCAAAAGCCACTGCAAAAATAACACCTAAAACTCTGGCTCCATCAAAAAATGCTGAAATTGTGAATAATAAAGACCCAAAACCGAAAACAGCTGGGCAATCTGTGTTAAAATCTCAGTCCTCTGCCCAAAAACATTCAAGGAGTGAATCTCCTGTTGTCCAGAAGAATGTGCACTCTTCTGAACAAAGAAGTTCAGGACAGAAACTTGAAAAAATCATGACTGATGCTGTGGCAGGTCAGCTTCACGATAATAATGAATGCTATTCTGCAAAGCAAAGTGAATCTTTAAAATCTGTGATGGAAAGTAGCAGCGAAGATAAACTGCTGGTGTCCTGTCAACCCAATAAACCAAAATTATCAGAGCATTCTGAAAACGTGGAATGCAAAATACAATCCGAAACTTCTCCACCAACTACAGAAGAAACTCTTTCTAAACTGCACATTTCACTGCAAAATGAAATGGAAGCAAGACAGATTTGTGGAGATCAGACTGGAATTAAACAGATTGAAGGTACAGAGAAAGATGACAATACAGCTGAATTTCACTGTCATGCACAGTCTTCCAGTGATGGATACTCAGACTTTTCCAAGGAAACCAATCAAAAGACTTCAGGAGAACTGGTGAAACATTCAAAAGCAACAAAAGTCTGTACTGAACAAAGTGATAAATTAAACTCTGAAACAGGTCTTAACTACGGTGAAAATGCTTTACCAGGCTTTTCCAGAACGATAACCAATAAAGAGGATGAGACATCATCTCCTCAGATTCATACAGAGGGATTTCTTACAGTTGATGAGCTGTGTGATACATCAGCCTTGACTGAATACAAATCAGTTACAGCAGATTTAGATGATGTTTCAGAATGTTCCACAGAACAAATAACAGAAAAATGTTCACCCAGTTACACAGAGTCTATAGATCCTACAGAAATGCCAGAAAACCATGAAAATGCAGAAATTCCCTTTGTGGACCACTGGAGTACTGGTGCACTAGATCCAAAAGAGAGTCCTGAATCAGATACTGGCAGTGCAACCACATCCTCTGATGATATAAAACCAAGATCAGAAGATTATG
Source organism: Anarhynchus alexandrinus (assembly GCA_008711295.1). Classification (NCBI taxonomy): domain Eukaryota; kingdom Metazoa; phylum Chordata; class Aves; order Charadriiformes; family Charadriidae; genus Anarhynchus; species Anarhynchus alexandrinus. The sequence goes on from VUYV01000002.1 coordinate 5,884,387, forward strand.
ATGCTGGAGGCTCTCAGGATGATGAAGGATCCAATGAAAGAGGGATTTCTAAATGCAGCACTATGCTGTGCCATGATTTTCTTGGAAGAAGCAGCAGTGACACAAGTACACCTGAGGAATTAAAAATTTATGACAGCAGCCTAAGAATAGAAGTGAAAATGAAAAAAGAGGGTTCTGATCTCTTCCGTGTTAATTCAACGAGCGATGACGAAATACCAAGAAAGAGACCTGAAATTTGGTCCCATCAAGAAAGCGTAAGGACCAATACTAGAGAAAGCAAAAGTTCTACTTTTGGCAATGCACAGTTTACTCAAGAAGCAGACCAAGTTTCTTCTTCTGCTGATGAAACAGAAGATGACAAATCTGAAGCAGAGAATGTTGCGGAAAAATTTCCATCAAATGTTCCTACTCAACAGTTTCAAGGAATTGATAATTTAGCTTTTGAAGATGCAACAGAAAATGATACTGCAAGTCAAGAGCTTTCTAAAACTAAACATTTCAAACGATCTGTTTTACTTTCAGTAGATGAATGCGAAGAATTGGGATCTGATGATAGAGTGGAAACTCATACGTCACGTCAGCATTCAATGGATTCTCTTACTCCTTCAGAAGTATTTGACAGTGTTTCTCAAGAGCACCATGGAAATACTTTTTATTCAAGATACTCACTGGAAATTGAAGATGGATTCCTGGATTGCAAACAGCATAAGGATAGAGACAATAGATCGGATAAAAGTGAAAGTTCTCCCCTACATCTTCATGACACTGAAGTCCCGGGGAAGGACAATCAAGGTGCTTCAATGACTGAACAAAATTGTACAGAGAAAGCCTATTCAGCAGCTAGTCCCTGTCCAGGAGAAAAACAAATAGCAAACGTGAAGAATGATGTGGCTAGTGAATTTCAGCAGTGCAATAAATACTTAGACAATGATGCAAAATCTCAAGAAAGGCCATGTCATTTGGATCTTCATCAGAGAGAAACTAATTCTGATGTGCAAAAGAGCAGCTCTGCAAAACCTGTAGAAGCCAGTAAGAATCAGATACTGACTCAGGAAGGTCAAGTGAGAGACAGTCAACCAGCAACTACTGAATGCGCTAGTACTGATTTACTTCCAGGTAATGTACAGAAATAGAAACATTCAGTCATTCAAAAACAAATTAATAGGGAAATCTTTGGCAATTTGTCTGGGATTGAATCCTGAGCTGAAGTAATTTTGGCTGAAACTATATTAAATTTAAATATTTTTAAGTATTTCACTTGGGTAGAGAATGCTTGTCTGTTTGAAATATCCGTCAATACCCTGCTGTTCAATGAGAAACTTGGCTACAAGAAAAGAGATTTTATGTAATGCTAAAAAGAAAGATTGGATGCAGTTGTCTGTACTTCAGTTATTTTTGATCCAATCTAACATTGACAGCATCAGCTTTTGATGGAATCTTAGTATTTGTTTTGTCTGCTTGACAACATGTAGTATGTCTGAATGGGATGTGCAATAACTACAGTAATAACCTTAACTAAAGCGCACTGAACTGTTTACCTGAACAGCTATATGCATTATTGTTGTAATTTATTTATTTATATATTATACACAAATTTGGATCCTTCTCCCACTGAATATAACTGAATATTTGCCATATACATCAGTGGGAGCAGGCTTGAACTCTGATTTAGAGCTTAAGAGATGTCTAAAATTCTAAATTTTACCAGTAAAAGCTTATTTCCTAAGAGAGATTATACTTAGAACTAATGCTTATTATACAGAAAAGTTCTAACTTGTTTCATGTAGCTAGATGAATACTTGTCTAGTTTTGTGTTTTGTCTTCTTTATGCCAATAATTCAGTCTGTTTATCCCATCAAAAATATACAATAGTGTTGATTACAACTATTGTGTATTCAGAGTAATAAAATGCTGATCATGATCTATGTTCAGCCAGACCACAGAACAAGAAGACATTAAAAGTCTGTACTTTTTTTTTTACGTTTGCTTGCCCTTGCCTGCAGCTGCCCTTGCATGTGCAGTGTAGAAATGAGCCTGTGGATAAACAATTTTGGTTTTAATTCTCTTGTAAGCTGACATAGCTTAAGTCACCATTCAGTAATCATTCTCTATTAATTCCCTCCATGCACCTCCTGGTCTAAATTTAATTTATGTAGTAAATGAGAAATTTCATGTGCATTAAGTGTATTATTTACATTGTCATTTTCTGTATCAGAAACTTAATTATGGAGGTTATTGTTAATTACCAGTGGTGATTGCTGCTTTAACTTAATTTATAAATCATACTTTGTTTTTTATATAGGAAATAAATGCCTCAAATTTTGTCAATTTTGTATAACCCTCCATCCCCCCTTTTTTAACCTGGTTGGATTGTCCTTCCTGAATGAGTTAAATTTTGCTCTGCACAGCCCTGAGGGGGAGGATCATCTGCAATTTTTACATTGTACAGTATTGTGAATTATTTCAGGAGACATAGATGATTATGACACAATGGCACAAACCTGCATGTATGAGCATCGGCCTTCAAAAACCCTTTCTCCAATATATGAGATGGATGTTGGAGAAGCAATTGAGCAGAGGATGGATTCAGAAACAGCAGTTCTAGATGTGGATTTTGAAGATCAGCAGTTTGCAGAACAGGACTGGACTCTTCTCAGGCAATTGTTATCTGAGCAGGACTCAAATATAGGTTTCAAAAACTCTGTTCCTGAAGACCTTAACTTAGCACAATGTCTTATCAATCAGACACTGTTTCTGGCACGAGATGGTTCAAATCCTCAGGGTACATCACAAGTTGACACATTCAGTAGGTGGACTGAACTAATGTCTCCACTTGACGATTCTTCAGCAAGCATTACAGTGGCAAGCTTTTCATCTGAAGACTGTTCGTCCCCTCAAGGGGAATGGACAATTCTTGAACTGGAAACCCATCATTAAGGTGATCAAATGTTTGCAGCTGAACTCCAGCCCATTCCCCAAATCTATTTTTGATGAGTTGTTTCCATACAGTAATGAAATACTGCATCAGTCAAGAACAAGCAATTCTTGATACTGAGGCAATCTTTCTGATATAATGAGGTAAATATGTTAATTTATAATCTAGATTTAATCACAAGTACAATAATTTTTCAAGACTTAAATGTATGTCTTTTTCTAAAAATGAACTTTGAGCATGTATTTTCTAGAATTGTTAGAAAAAATTAGATGACATGAAAGACAAATTTTGGTTTCCACCCTCCCTTTCATTTTCCTTTCTGACATTTTAATATTCTCATTGAGCAAGGATTTCAAAATGACTGCACAATTAGTAGAGCTATTCCCTTTTTTCCCCCCCTCTCTATATGGTGACTTCATTTTTGCAACAATAAAGATTCAGAATGGTTGTGTCAAAAGGTGATGTGTGCCAACACTGCTTTAAATGACAGAAAGATACACTTATGTTCAAAGAAAACGTTTCAATATCAATCTGCCTTGGGCCTTACCAATATGAGCAGCTTGTTTCATCTGTTTCTTCCAGATTTGATTTTTGTATTTTTGGTTTGCTTTGCTTAGAAGTTTCCAATAAATTTTTTAAATTGTCTTTCCTTTAAATATAAGACTTTGGAGGGTCTGTGCTATAGGAAGAGCACTGTTTCTTTCTTGAAAATGCACATATTTAAGTGAAAATTTTTAACGGCATAGTGCATGAATTCAGAGGAGTTGATAGAATGCTGCTCCTGTTCTAAAAAAAAGTATGTCTGATATCTCCAGATGTATATCTCAGTCTGAAGTCGTGGTCAGTGTTACATCAGAAGTCTGACATTGACTAGAATTGCCTTCAAGCTTCAATTCATTACACTTGCACACTTCTGATGCTGGCTGAGGCATAGCAAGATTCGCAGGAATTTGGGTTTGTTTGTTCTCATAGATGATACATTTTTGGAGGGGTAACGGGATTCTTGCATCTTCATTAATACCTCTAGTATAGCTTTTATAATGATACTAAACATCAGCATAACAATTCTTCTGGCTAAGAGTGAAATAGGATATACATCTCAGTACTGCTCATTCTGCTGCTTTTGGTTATTCATTTGGGTGTGGATGGGACTGTTTATTGTCTTTTCTGATTTGACAGGGGAGGGAGTGAGAAGCTATTTGTAATTCTTACCAAGTCAGAACTCCTGAAACATACAGGGTGTTTTCCCTGCTAAGGTTAGACCCTCTAAGATATCAGCATTATGGAAATAGTAGGGCTTGTCTTTCACACAGCTTAAAATCAAAACAGGAAGTATTCTACCTCCTCTTAGTCATTAACAGAAGTGCCTTCAGAAGTGGGTGCCATGTGGCAGTAAAAGGCTACTAACATTTTCTTTGTTAAAACTATTTAAGATAAGTGCACAACTTAAGCTAGCTGTAACCTCTGATAACATGGTCAGTTTTGCAAGTTTTTGCAGAATTCCAACAGTGCACCTTAATTTTCTTTAGAACTTCAGTTCTTTTTGTTCATAGTCAGAAACTCTCAGTTGTGTGGAAATACGAAGTTGCCCCAGCATATGATTAAAGAAGTTATGGCTTATCTTTGGACTTGACATAACAAAGAGCTCTAAGGCAAAACAGTTCTTTAATATCAAGGCAGGAAAAAAGAAAAAGAGAGAAAAGTCTTCCTTTCTCTTCATAATGAAGACTCAAAACTCATGGAAGGAGGATGTTCAGTCCCATAATAAAAATCTTTCCCCTACTCTTTTAGCTTTTAGGAGCATGAATAGTCTGACATATTATAATTCAAAATATTTTAAATGTAATATTCTGTATTTACCCCAGTCTTCATCTTGGGTTAATGAGAAGAACCTTTAGAAGTGCAAATCATCAAAAAATATCTTGAAGGTGAAAAATAAGTTATCAACAGTGGATTATCTTTTGGATAAATGAAAGAACTACAGTATTGGCCCTAGTAAAAGATGAAACTAGAGAAGCTCCTACAGAAGGCTGAGGAATGGTGTTTTCTCTATTTCTTTTTAAAAGACTGAAGTAAAAGTTGTTTAAAATAAAGTTTAATCAACTTTAAAATACTGATCATATTCTGGTAGTGGGCATTCACATGTTAAAACAAAATGAAATGATGGAAAGGAAAAGATAAAGGATTAGGAAAAGAGAAAGTGGAAGAAGGGTCCCTTTTGTCTATTTTTTCCTTTACTCATATTTTTAACTTCATACTCAATTGAAAAAGTAACACTGAAAAGTGGCACACAAAGTTCCATGTTTGTCATATGAAATACAATCTTGTATAGGGGGTTTTAATTGTTTTTTTTCTTTGCATTTACTTTTTCAGTTGTATGAAAATTAGCTTCTCTCTTCCAAGTCCCCAGTGATGCTGTTGCAATTCCTTTAATAGTTTTGCAGTAGACCAGTGATTAGGATTTGGTGTATTGTTCAGTTCGTACATATGCAGCTGTAGAATTCAGCTTCCCACAGCCAAATAGTCTCTGTAGAAGTAGGAGGAATAGAAAGCAGTATTGTTTTTAATTCCCATTACCAAAGCGCCTGTAAGGCTTAATCAGACCAGCATCCCACTGGCTAGACGTTGTACAAACACAGAATAAAAACAAGGACTTCCCAGAGTGGTTATAATCCAAGTTAAGACAAAAGACAAAAAAAAAAACATGGATGGAAAGATAAAATGAGAGTGTCAATATTTGTCTAGCTGATTAGCAATGGTTTCAGCACACCATCAGTTTAAATATTGTCATTTTTTTATTCTGTATGCATTCTGAGAAGGGGAAATCGGAGCATGAGATTTGGAGGCTGGATAATAAGGGAGCTGTAAGAATCTATATTCCTGACCAGCCCTGTGTGTCATCTAAACTCTGTTCCTGTTTGACCTTGTTTAGTAGTCCTTCCTCATTCAGGAGGATGTTCAAGCTTTAAGCAGGTGTAGGTAGTTATCTGTTTAATAGTATCAGTCACTTGAGTTCTCTGGAGTCCTGCTCATGCCTCCTGACAGTGATTTTGCTGCTGGTATTGTCCTCTTCTCCAAAATGTAAGAGAATGGACGAAGGTTTGTTTGAAAACTTCATATACAAACAATCAAAGCTAGTGTCATGGGCTCCAAGTGAATAGTGATTAAGAGGTCCTGAATGACCTGTAAAGTAAAGACAAAGTATGTACATCTGATGAACCAGTGAAAGGGCATCAGTGAAAAAACTAAAGAAAGAGATGGTGTAGTCAATATAATGTTTAAGAATTTACCTTTGCAGAAGTATTTTGGAGGAGTGAGAGCAGTGAAATTGCTTTGACGAAGCCTGAGAAGACAATGTTGCAGGCAACAGGTGATACAGACAGTTTAGGTAAGATTGTTGTACGTGAATGGGTAAAGATGTCTCTATCCTACAGGTAGTACCAAGGAACTTATTGAAATTTCAGTGAAATTTAGAGGAGAGGACACAGAAATCAGAGTTAAAGATAATGACCCTGGTTTTGCCTACCTTGAATGACACGTTATGAAAGTGAAAAATAAGGAAGGATGTTTTACATGTATGGATGTATTAAGTTTAAAATAGGCCAGACATCCAAAAGATTATGTCAATAGGCATAATTACTTTTTTTGCTTGGAAAATTGAAGTCTAGTCTGGACTGGAGAAGCAGATCTGCAGGTTTTTCGCATATAGATGCTAGCTAAAATAGTATTTGTGGAATAAATCACTGGTGGACATACTGCAGAGGGAAGAAAGAGAAGGAAACTGAGGCTCAAACACTTGGATCACTACAGAAAACTGAGGAAAGTGGAGGTTCTTCCAAATGATCTGCTCAAAAAAACAATTAGGGAAGCAAAGGAAATAAACAAAGATGGTGACAGGAGTCAAATGAAGATGATGGGATATAAGGGAAAACGCACTGTTGGCTTTGTTGAAGGTGGCCCATAAGATAGATGAGTATAAAATAGTAGTTTTGAGGCTGGTTAAGGACATGGTTCTTCAGGACTGTGATCAAAATGAGATATTGGCTTCCTGAGAATGAAAGGCAGGCAGATGCCAGTTTGGTAGAGTATGACAGAATTGCAGGAAGGAAACTGAGCTTAAACGTTGAGAGAGAGGCAATAGTGAGAAAAGCACATCAGTTCATAATATATTTTGTTTTGTTTTTTTAAAGGCATGAGGTTATACCATACTTACATAGTGTAGCAAAAACAATGAGGAGAGTAAGACCTAAAGTGAAGATCAGGAGAGAGAAGTATGAATGAAATGATATCAGCAGGCAATCTGGGCTGCTACCACAAGTGATCAGATAAGAGCATAGGAAAAGACAAACATCTGCTTTTGTGGTAGGGGTAGTGGAAAGGACACTCTGTATATTCATCATTTTTCTCTAAGAAAATCCTGCTGTAGAACCACAGAATTGCAGAAGAATCATAGAATTACAGAAAAACACAGGCTTGAAGGAATCTCCAAAGTTATCTCCTGCTAAAAGCAGGGGTAACTTCAAAGTTAGATCAGGATGCCAGGGCCGTATCAAGGTCCATAGCATGTACAATGGTAATAAAGACAGCAGACAAGAACATAGTGCTCACTGGAAATACTTATTTGAGATAAAAAAAATTATAATAAAACTACTTGGGGTATTGTTGGAAATTATTAGTAATGAAGTACAAGAAATATGGCTTGCTTGCCATATTTTTAAGTTCTGGATGATATGTGATGGCACTGTACACATTTAATAATCTTATTCCACACTTTTTAAAGATTTAAATTATTTCAAAATTACAGTGAATTTTTGAGTTTGCAAATTTTATTATTATTTTGGAGGAACTAGTGGGCAAGAGAGCTTCCCATGTTTCTCACACAAAGACTGTCAATAGGATTTGTTCCCCTAGCATTGTCCATCTCAGTTTCTTTCAGGGAATGTGAAAAACAAAACAAAACAAAACAAAACAAAACAAAACAAAACAAACAACAAACCCTAACACACCTGTTCTAGGTACAGATTGCAGGAGACGATTTTAAAACTTTGAATATATATTATTGCCATCTGGGAAATAATTAGTAGCATGCTCATTCTACTTTGCTCCAGAAAATCTAAACCTTTGCATGAAGGAATTAAGAACTGCTATTATGTTGCTCAGAACCAAGACATTGAAGAAGTCATTATTTTGCTTCCATTAGCGTCAAAGGAAAATCTCCTGTTGACCTCAGCTGAAGCAGGTTCAGGGCTTACCTATATTAAATGCATGTACTAGAAATGCTATTTTTTCCAATATATCTATTTCATAGTTTTCTAGTTTTACTCTACTAATAACATTGTACAATGGTAGATGTGACAAATTGCAGCTAGAAAGACTTCAATTTAGAAGTCATAATTGTATGCATTTTGTTAATATTTCATGACTGGGGTGATTTAACATTTGTACGTTGATAGATGACATTCTTGCCGGGACTACACAGAACTGAGGACAAATGAATGAGAAGTAGCAGCTTTGTTACAATGGACAATTCCATGGAAATGGGCTTTTAGATTTGAAACCCAATCTAAGCTTTCATCTCTTGCAGTGTTTTTCAGCTCTATCTCTTGAACACAAGCTATGTATACTATTTTTGAAAAAATAAGCTTTAATGTGTTCAATTTTGGAAAAATTACAGCTCAAATCTACTCTTTGGCTAATTTAAAACCAAGCTTCCTATTGAAAATTTCTATGTATATTTAAGGAAACTAAACCTGTAACAGAGGAAAGTGATTTATATAAAAAGTGGATATCAATTGGGGGAAAATACTGGCTTTGATATTTTATATTTTTTTTACCTTCGGTAACTAATAACTGAAGAAGCTATACAGTGCATGCATGCACACACACCTGTTTATTTCTTGCATTTGGCCTTCATTTTATACTTTGCTTTGCAATCTCTACTGTGTAGTCAGTTAGGCCACAGTTCTGCAAACATGGGAGTGAACCCACTTAAACATTTCCAGATTGGCTTTCAGGTTAACACTCGCATTTCAGAAAGGGTAATGGAACTGTCACCAGGGGCAGGCACTGTGCATACTTGTGGTACTTAATGAGGTTCTAATCCTGATGAACCATCTGGACACAGTTAAAGTATGAAATAATTAATAATGGAATTCCATTAAGTTGCTTCCCTGTTCTTCTTGATTTATTGCTGAAGTTCCCAGCTCAGAAGACTGTTCCATTAGAGAAATCAAAGTCCTAAGATCTAACTTTTTGTATTACGTGCAACAAAAGATATTTTGCTGTTGCACAGTAAAATATGACTACTGATGGGATCTTCAATAAATAAAGCCTCAGTATTTGGGGGGGTTGACTATAACTCAATAACTAGATACAAGGAACGTTGATGGTCAAAATAGGTTTTGTATGTTAACAGAAGATGACCGTTAACTGGATTACAGTGAGTACATATTCTGGTGAACCTGAACAGAGGCTCACATGTACAAATTTGGGGACTGAGCCCAATTGCCGAGGTAGTCTAACAGGTTTTATATTTACGCACGCAAGTAAAAGTGACTCTCGACTTTTTCTCAGCTCCCACTGAAATTAGCGTGAGTGGTATCAGATCCACATTTATAAAAATCAGGATATTTTTAAGTGTCTGAACAGAGAGACTGGTAACCCGCGTAAAAATTTTGGCTCATGTAACTTACTTTATAACTGTATAAGCTAGTTTTGAGACTGATGTCACCAAATTACTTAAATCTACAGTATCCTTATTTATGCAGTCCTTATTTAGTCATTTGTATGATTTTCTTACACTTGTGTTTAATGAAATTATTTTCTTCACTTCTTTTTTTATAACCTTTTGAGTGTGGCATGGCATCCTGCCTCTCAGTAGAATAATATCAATGTGTTTAAGATCAGTATAAATAGTACAAACCACATGTACATGCCAGATTCAGTGTAGGTAGTGTAAAAACTTTTTGTTACCCTCATAGAATGAGGTCATTTTCATTTCCATGAACATGAGACCCACCTATAAATCAAACTTCCTACCTGTAACAAAATGTCCTCCTGTATCTTTGTAGTAGAGAAGGAAACTACAGTCTCTATTTTCTGGATTATCATGTTCTAGTAATCAAGATTAATCCTATATATGTATAATGGGATGCATTTGGAGAAAAGTTTGAGTCACTAACTGTAGTCCACGGCTTTATGGTCCTAGAATATTTTGATCTCTCAGTCTTTGAGAAGGTGAGGGGGAGGTGCTAAACTCTCAAACTGAATGCTTGCATGTTTTCCACCTGCTTGCTTTTCAAACCTAGATAATTAGCTGGGGCCTAAGTAACCATATTTCCAAATGACTCCTTGTGAACATGGTCTTCTGTTTCCACAATCTCTGTACGGTTGCATAGTCCCACAAGCTTCCTTCCCCATGCTACATACTGAAGATACTTAGTTGATTTTTGTATGACAGAAAATAATAAATCCTATGTGTAACTTAAATGCTGGGTCATTGTACTTCATTGAATTTGTGGACTGCTGCCATCAATTTTTCTTAGTGCTCTGTAAATTGCAAAAAAAAGTGTTATTTTCCTCTTCTATCTGTTTAGTGGACCTTCACTCCTTTTTTTCCTCTGAAAGGAAAAAACTACTTTTTCTTGGAACATGTCATCAGAGAACAAGACAGGTGATGTGTGTGAAGACGAAAAATCAGTTCTCATATGAAAATCTACGGAGAAGGAAGATACCTATGCAAATGCCCTACAAAATCAAAAAATAGAGGATATGGCCCAGGAGAGCACAAAGAAACACTAATTTCATGAGAGATTTTACCTTGTCATAAAGTAGTTATTCATCCACATGTTTAAACCATTATCTTCATCATATGGGATTTCTAATGCCAAGATCCTTCTATTCCTGCCTAAATGGGGTTCTCTGCTCTGCTCCCTGGAGTTGATATGCTGCCAGACACAGCCCTATTCTGTCTCTGTCTCGCAGCTTCACCTGTATAATGTATGCACCATGCAAGTATGTGGAAAAGGAATGCTTTTGAGATTAAAAGCTAAGACCAGCAAAATTCCAGAAACTGTTCACAGCAGAGATAACTGTAAGTAGTAAAATAAATATAGCTCATAATATCAGGTAACACAGGATCCCTCAAAGTCACTTTTTGGAAGGGAAACTACTGGGGAGAATAATACTCTGAAGAATACGCAGTCCAGGAAAACCTATTTTCTTTGAGTCCAAGCTCTCTTTAGCCTTCTGACATCAGGCTCATAAAAAAAGAGAAACCCAAGTCATGTAGTGAGATTCGGACCCAAATAGCATTGCAAAACAACTACCCGAATTGTCCCTTCAGCAGTTCCTAGCCCAGGGGCTCAGCATGTCCCATTGCATAAGACTTGGACAAGATGAGCACTAGGCTCTTACCCAGGAGGCAGTGGGGTCTGTTCCCCTCAGACTTTCTAACTCAGAAAGAGTCTTATTTCAAATGTGAACTATTGTCAAATGTCATGACAGGCAGAAAGATATTCAGTTAAGTTTCCAGTATAACTTTTTGCCAACTGAAATTAAGATACACAGAATTTACACAAGTTAAAATATAACAACTGGAGTCAAAATACTGACAGGAAGCTGTTACGGTTTTGTTTTTTCTCATTATCCCGCACTTACCCATCATTGTACTTTGATGCCTCTCAAATGGGTATTTTGAGTTGGGGGGTAAGGAGTGTCCAACTTCATGAACGCTATAGGGGAAAAAGGCATCTGCTGGTATCCCAGGAGCCTAAATCCAGTGTTCAAATTTCTCTGTAATTTTTTTTAATGTAATAATTTATACTTTCTTTTATGTACCACACATTTCTAACAGTATTAGACTGAAGGAAACAAAAATCTACTCACCTGTCAAAGATATTTACATTGTGAATCGTCTTTTTATTCCATTCTATTCCCTTGTATTATTTTTTTCTCCATCTGAATTGTTGTAATGCAATTAATGCATGTACATGTTATACATATTCCAAAGTACGAATTCAGATACACTATAGTTGTTATAAATCAAGTATAACCACTACAACAAAACAGTTCCTACTCTCTACTGCTGGCATTTCTCTAGTACTGAAACACAAATTCATTCATAGTGTGCATGAATTCAAACCTCATGTCAGCAGATGTCAGCGGGATCATCAATCCTCATTATAAAAATGCCTTATTATTGTATAATTGTATTTTAAAATAATTCCTGATGTTCCTAACTCCCTGACTTTTGTATGCAGTCAGAGCACGTGGCTCCACTGTGTGACAGGAAACAGCTTCAGTTTGTTGGTCCTGTTACAGCTCTCCAGAACAATGCAGCCGGGATACCTCATACATCTGTTATTTTCCTTTAATTTGCTGACTTTCACATTTATACTCCACAGAAATTTAAAAATTCAGTAGTAGAAATATTTGACTTACTATCAAAAGTAGCGTGATGTTTCCATACCCTTGCAGTGAGGGGTAACTGTAACTCCGGTGCATTTGACCAACAGAAACAGGAAATCAGATGTGAATCCACTTCTTATTTGTCTGAAACAAAAAGAAGAGTCATCTTTAAATCACTAAGATGTCTAATTATTTCTAGCAAGCCAGACAATTTGCTATTTAAATGTATCATTTTTAATATATTAATAAGGTCACTTTCTTCTATTTTAAAATGGTCCAAAAAGAGTTTAAAAAGGAAAAGCTTTTACTACAATCTCAGATTTTCAGTAAAAATACCGGTTTCAGTAGATAGGCATGAGTCTAGAATCACATACTGGGTGAAGAGCAGAGCTGGAAATTAATGTTCTTTTTCAGTACTTTTAATGACTCTACACTCCAGCTCTTCTTTACCATACAAAAGAAGTACTGTTTCCTCTTATATGATAAAAAAAGAAGCTCCAACATTCTCAGTATTTCTCTTTCACTGAAAGTGGTGCCAATTCTTGCTTTCACATTTTTGTACCATGTAACTTCTATATTTAGAATGTCATAGAAAACAATTTGGAGTATTCTTCCCCAGAAATAGCTGCAGAATTAGCTGTCCATTAACAACACTCCCTCAAGATCTTTTCCTGTGCAGAAGTAGACTTATTACCATTATTGTTTATTACACCCACTTGTTCTGCCTGGTGCCCTTCCACATTTTTGTCCTTTCAGTCCTTTTTATCATGTAAAAGCGCCACACCATCTGTACTTGCACGGCAGCAGTCTCTCAGGCCAACACCAAGTTTCTGGGTGACTTTTATGGGGACACTGACAAGCAGATAGAGCTTTCAGCAGCAGCCCAGCAGAAACCAGTCCCCGTATGCTGCAGGGCAACGCAGAGCAGCAGGCAGGTGCATGCAGGTGCCTCCTCACTTCCCACCAAGGCTTGAGTTATTTTCTTAGCAGTAAGTTATGTGCACTTCATTTGGACGTTGGGAGGGTTTTTTTGCCATCTCTTAATTCCTCAGACCTGTGAGGTGAGGCTGGTGAGGAGCGGCCGCGGTTCCTCCTGAGGGCTGAGGAAAGGAGATGGGAGCCCCTGGAGAGGCCCCGGCCACTGGCCGTGCTGAGGACTGACCTGCTCCATGCTTCATAATTTCATACCATGAGTGTCACAGTCAATATAAATTAGAAAGTTTGCTGAGGAGTTCTCTCTCTCCCTTCATGGCTGCCGTCCTGAGAACTTCTTGCCCCGGTGCCGGACCCCTGAGGCCTTTTCCCTTCCTCCCAAAGCTGCAGCCCTCGCAGTGTCTGACATTTGCTGGCAGTGCACAGCTTCCAACTGATAGAACGGCCTGAGCCTAACCCTTGCATATTTTATATTGGTATCAGGATCAATATTGGTTCTTCAGTATTACTAATTTTAATTATTTAGTCTTAGTCTATTAAATCTGTTTATATTTCAACCCTCAGGTTTCCTTGGGTTTTTTTCCCCGATTCCCCTTCCCGGGTGGGGAGGGGTCCGTCGGGTGAGAGAATAATTACCTAAACGGCAATAAATTGTTGTGGGTTCCTCAGACCACGACACAGACGGCGCCGAGGGCGGGAAGCGCGGGGGGCGGGCGGGCAGTCGCTGCCCCGCCTTGCGGCCGTCTCCGCAGGGCCGCCGGGGTTTCACTGTAGCGCCTTACCAGGTTTTTAAAATGAGGAGAGGCCCCCATTAAAATTTATGTGGAGAAGCAGCGGGCACAAAGGCTTGGCGGAACCCAGCCCCCCTGCTCCCCCCCGGCGGGGCAGGGAACACCAGCGGGCGCGGCGGGGACGTGAGGCGAGGCCGGGCCCGGCCTGCGGGCGGCCCCGCGCTCCTGCCGGGGAGCTTGGGTGTCCCCAGCTGCACCACATGAGCCTCACTGAAATAGAAACGCCTGCCAAGCTGGATATCCAGGAATATTTTCAGGAGAGTGAAAGGCAAACACCCCCAAGGCGCTCAGGCCCGCGGCACGGTGGGCCGCTCCAGGCAGGGCAGGAGGCCCGGGGCAGTCAGCCCAAAAATACCTCACTGTAAAAGGTGCACAGTGAGAAACAAGCCCTGTGAAAACAGGGCAAATGTACCTCAGTCGCTTTAACTAATGCTTTTCTGAAGTCATTTGTTCATTATGCTGCTCTCTCTGTTACACCTCTCAGATCCAGATTCTTTAAAGCCATTTAAGTATCTAATTGTCATCTTAAATTAGTTCAATGGTAGTGGGCACCTGTATATGTTTTGGAGAATTAGGTGGTGCCCTGGTTTTTAATCAGATCTTTAATGTGCCTTAAATATTTCACTTCTTCAATTGGCAGGTAATATTTGTCATCTTTCCAAGCTTTTCAGAAGGTGGCAGCTGAGATTTCACTGCAGAGCCATTAAACCCTTGAAAAAAAATGGCAGCAAATGGTGGGCAGGAGCAGTCAAGATGGATAACAACAGTTATTATGAGTACAGCTCTGCAGGTACAATACCACTTGTCAAGAACAGCATCTGACTCACTAAGAAATGCTGAAAGAAGCATTTCCTATATTCTATACATGAAAACATTTTATACAGTGTCAATGAATATAGTTTTTTGAGGATAATACAGTGACATTAGTCTGAAGTTGTTTCTACTATAGTACTGGTTCTTTGTTGTGTGTGTGGTTTTTCTCCTAGCAACTTCTGTAGCTATTTAGTATTCTTGCCACCTGCTATTCTGAGTTATACTACTTCAGGATTGTCCTCCTGACTCATCATTTTTGCACTGCACTGATGCTACTTTCAAATTAGCACTATGAATAATTCCATCAGAAATGTTTTTAATTTTCTGAATTTTTCCCTGAACACTTTATTTTCTACTAGACAGTATCAACATTGGGGTAGATTATTACTCAGTAAGTGTGCAATTCAGTTTAAAATAGTGAGTCATACAGATACTGATGTATATTTATATCCATTAGTATCAGAAGCCTGGACTGTGTTCCTCAGTAAAGTGAAAGGGTATGTCAAGGAGCTGGTAATTAGTTCCTGCAGCTGAGACCAATTTCATGCCAGCTGGAGAGAATTTAGAGGCAAGAGGGCTTTGATTCACAAGCAAGGATATCTTATGCTAGCTTGGCTGACAAGGTTATCACCCCATCTCTGCTGTATAAATGGGTGAACGGTGTTGAAGTAATTCCTGAAACCACATCAGTTTAAAGCCTGTTCTTATTTGCCTGCTTGTCTTGGAATGACAGCTTGTAAACTGTTCTGGTTTGGGAACAGCTTCAAGAGCAACTCAATCCATAATATGGTGGGAGGTATTGGAGCGCAGTGATCTCATCAGCTATGCCAGTGTAACTCACTCCTAATAATAAGAGCCCCCGCTCTACTCAAAACTACAGCTGTTGGTAAGGATTCCCAGTGAGCAGAGATATGGAAATAGCTGAATACAAATCAAAGATGGCTTTTCTTTTACAAAGGCATTGGTTTGTATTGGTTTTGGTTATGAGCCTTCTCTTTTCCCTGTGCAGCTATCCTTTTCTTATAGCTGTTATTTATATTTGTGCGTTAAATAATTCACTGTCAGCAGTGGCTTTGAAGCAGAGAGTTTTTCCAAAATTATAGTTGTACCTCATAAGCAGCTGTCATTGAGTGTTCCCTTTCCACACCAATTGAAAGCATAACATTTCTGGTTACTGTCTCCTTCAGGGTTCACTTGCTGTCCTGACTTTATTTTGTATTCTTCCACTAAATCACAACACTTCCCTATATTGGCAGGTTGGCTACATTTTAAATGGGCAGGTTAGAGAACATGTCACTAGCTAAAAAGGATTCTATGATTTAATCTTTAAAATGTGTGTGTTTGAGCAGCTTCTGTAGAACATACTGCAGAAATGCTTTTTGCAGGCTGAAAAATATATCCAAACCCGCTCAATTCCGTAGACGATTATGTTGCATTGTGCCGTGTTCTAATTTTCCTGAGCAAATTGCATTCTGTCAAAAAGATATAAAGAAAATCATGTCCCATACAGATTTTCTGAACTATCTTCCAAATGAAATGCTGATATCTATGAAAATAATGCAGTTTTATTAATCAGAGTCATAGTAACACACTACTGTATCTTCCTCACTTCTGCAAATCCTCCTTTAGCACGTATTACAAAAATAGACTGCAAAGTGTTTGAGCTTCTTTATGTATTATGCCAGAGTTTTCTGGTGCAAACTGAATGTATGCATACAAAATTGGCATTCAATGTTTGATAACTTCCAGTGCAAATATTTCAATATTTCATTAACTGAAAAAGTTTAATTAACATTTTACTACTTTTACATTGCAAGTGGAATAAAAAATATTTTTAAACAATGATGCTAAAGTTCTATCTATAAAGGTTCAGACAATGCTTTACGAATATTTCTAACTTGTTGGCTGAAAACATATTTTAAAAACAACCTTTTAAAATTTATTTAGAATCATGAAATTTCTACAATTCTACAGAGGCAACAACACCGAGTTCGATATTCAGAATCAGTGGAAATTGGATCCGTGATTTTTTCTCTTTCTGGTACAGTACTTTGAAGTTCGTGTTTTTAAACTCTTATGCTGTAAGGAGGCACAAGATCAGTCCCTGTTGTAGGCTACACCAAACTGAATAAAAGCTGCCTTGTTGGAATGTCGTGCAATAGTGGAAGGAGCTGTGTTGTGATTGCACACAAATCCAGAGGATGGAGCAGAGAACTTTGAGGATGAAACGTTTTCATTGGTTTTTACTTTTTTTGGATGTATTGTAGAACATGAAATTTGGTGATCAACAGCTGAACTGTTTAGTAAATTCTTGTTACAACTGAGCAACGTTATAAGGCTGTTGTAACATTTAGTACCACAAACGTGTAAGACAGCCACCGAGGTTTTTCGTATTCATTGCTGTAAACACAAGAGTGAAAGACCCTTGGCTTTTATCTGCCAAGTTGAGTTTGCAGACCTGGTGGTAGCAGAGGAGTTAGAGAAAGGATTCTTTGAGCTGGTTTGATTAGGAAATCACTGAAACTGCAAATATGAAATAGCTATTATCTATCCTTTCTTTTTAGAGCAGAAGATGCTTTAGACAGGTAGACGAGATCCTTAAGCTGAAGCATTCCTAAACTATTAGGATTAATGAGGCACACATTGGCCTAGTCTTTTGTATCCTCCATTGTTAAGCCTCCTAAACATCAGTCTTCTTAACTTTCCCTTTCAGAATAACATAGTTGACGGGGTTATAATTTCATGTTTCATGGTAGCCAGTTTAGCTTACTTTTAAGATGTTACAGCTGTGTTTACTTATCTTATTTAGAAACAGGACTTGCTGAGCCCTTCAATCAGTCTTTGCATTTGCCCTAAATTCATTCCATTATAGCAGTCGCTTGTTCCTGAAGCGTGTGCTTTCAAAGGCATTCAGATGTCTGTACTTTGAGTGGATTGAACCAGTTGGGGTTTTTTGATGTTATGGTTGAAAATAACCTCTGAGTTATTTGTAGTTTTATCTTAAAAATACTAGTCATCACTGGCCAAATCTCATGATTACATTTCACTGTCAAGATGTGTAAATTCATTGATGTGTTTCGTTCTATCGCCTTTTAAACTAATGTTTGAATAAGAATTCTGCTTCCTGGTTTGTGGTGAGAATTTAATCACGTTCCTGCCATCATGTATACATTTATATCAATTTCTTCAATAGGTGTTGCATTTATACTGGCTGACACTCAAGACTTACTTATGACAAGGGAAGAACCGTTTTTCAAAAGAATTCAGAGGTTCATAAACATTCATCGGAACAGTTTTTTGGTTTTGACAGCTGCTCTTCATGGACCAGAAGAATGGAATGTCATGTTTAGGATTCAGAGAAGGTATGATTTCAACATCAAACCAAAATTTTTATCACTAGGAAGAAATAAAGTAGCTGTCTTAGATTCAGCAATGTTATTTTAGGAATTATTTTCAGGAATATGAATTTTCTTTTGCTAATGTACTGGAAAATTATTTAAAGCTTATGTTTATTAACAGCAAATGAAAAGAATACTAAGTGAACCAATCTGACATGTCATAGGTAACAAAAGGGGACATTCCTCAAAACATAGCAAATAACATCCCTTTCAACCACTTTAGGGAGGGCTACGTAATATAATTCTTTTTAAAGTTTTCTCTTGAACTGGAAAATTGGGCAGTTTTCTTAGCTCTGTCAGCATCTTTTCATGGTCATTTTCAAAACACAACAGGCAAGTTTCCTTCATGAGGAAATGGCTTTATTGTGAAGTACAGATTCTGTACTGGCTTTTAAAATCTGCTTACTTGGAACAGTGTCTATTATATAGAGCTAGAACAATTGAAATAATCAATGTTATTTTACACCAAAACTGTGAAACTGGACATTAAAACTGGTTTCTTTAAAACTGTATCTGTGATTTCTAATGAGGCCTGAAAACTTGCATGCTTCAGTACATACCTGCTGACAACAGTTATTAGGTTGTGCTCCATTCTTGTAGTCAAAACTATTTTCTGGTAGGCACAGGAGTCCTAACTGCAGTTGATTTTCACTCTCGACATCAAAGAAGTGACTATTCTAATGGAGCCTTTGATCTTTACCTCCTTGAAACTAGCACCAGTTTCGTTAAATCCTGGGCACACTGCCAAATGCTGATGAGTAGCAGAGTGTATGGGATGAAATGTAGGAAATCTATTACCCATTTGTGAAAATTCCATAAATTTTCATGAGAGGTCTTAAAAGCTCTACCACCATTCGGCAAGAACATGTTATTCAGCTGACAGCAATGCAAATTCTCAATCTACTTTGTGGTTGGTACAACAGATTTTGTGCATGTGTTGATCACTAACAAATGTGATGTTTTGAAACTATATTCCATTTGCTAAGTCAGTAATTTTATTAAAATAAAAAGAATCATTTTGTCATTGCAGGCCATACTAAATTGATGTTGACAAGGCATAATTATATTTTGGATGCACGTGCTTTGTTACTACTTGGTGTTCTGCTATTGTATGTAAATCACTGACTGAACTTTTGCATTGGTGGGGTTGAAACTTTTGCCATATTCTCTCAAACCACAAGTCACCTGTTGGATTTGTTAAAAAACAAAGTCCCCTGATATTTTCGGGTCTTCTTGTATTAGTTTCTTTCTGCTTACCTATGGTCTTGTTGCCATTGGGAAAGATTATTTTTTTGTTATTAACAAGAACATTATAGGATTGTTGTTTAACACCATGAACACTTTATGTAAGGTTGTGTATATCATGGGGGAAGGAGGAGAAAAGCAATCTTTATCATCACAGCTCAAATCAGCATTCCACTAATATCCTCAGTAAATCCATATATTAATGTTTAAACACCTTGGAGCAAAGACCAGCCTTGTATACTAATGGCCAGTATTCCGACCATTGATCAAATTAATAAAATACAAACTAAATTTAGATCTGCTGCAATTGGAAGCAAAACTATTGATAGAAATGGATTTTCGTGGATCTAGGTAAGTACATGTAATTGTTTCTTTGTTGCACTTCGTTCATTCACCCTTTACTTAGCCCACTGCTAGTATTAGCAAAGTTGCATCTATTTATTTCCCTAATCCATAAAGGTAAATCAAACCAGTTTCTGCATCAGATTTTAGCAAAATTCAACAGTGACCCAAGTACCTACTGTTAGGGAAGGACACTGCCTAGAACATTATTATTATTTTTGCTAATTAGAAGAATGGGTAGCCAAGTTCAGATGAGGTATCTAACCAGCATGGGTCTTAATGTGAATGAGTCCAAATCATCAAGCAGGCTGAGGGGAAGAACAGGTGGTAGTCACAAGGGGAGGTCACAGGGGAGTACACAATTGAGCAGCCGGGCACTTTCTTTGGATTAAATTTTTGGTTATTTAAAATTTCTCATTCTTTGTTGTTAAGTCCCTGTCATGTTTTAGCTCTACAACAGAAAACAGAAGCAATGCTAACTTTGTTGTCATTGTTACAACATAATTAAGATACAGGTCTTAAGGAGAGACTCTGTGCTTGCCTAAGCTTTGATCTCGTCCATGACTGAACTGAATGACAACTGATACGAGCATTTTAAACCTTCAGATTCTGTTCTGAAGAATGAATGCATATGAATAACACTATTTATAGAAAGATAATGAATTTTAGGTTAAATTATTTGAATGAACAAGTCTTTACATGAAATTCTTAGCAGAATTATCCCATTATCTTAATCGCATCTGACGTACAGATTGCTATATTTAGATAGTACAGTACAAAGATTTAGTTCAAATTCTGAAGTATTTTTAGCACAGTGTTTTTAGATACTTTCCTGTGTTCTTCCAAAGCCATTAAAAAACCTAAACAAACATATTTTTTTACTGGCACTGAGAACAGTCTTCAACACTATAGCAGAAGAAGGTTTATTTCTCTCTGAATGTACACATGCTTAAGAAGTGTTGATTGATTGATTGATTGTCAAAGAGCCCTACAAAAGAAAATGAGCCCTAGAAAAAGAAATGAGCCCTTCCAAATCCCACCTAAACAAGTGGTACAGAAATGGGACAGATGGCTACACAAACAGCATGCACCCTCCAGTTGCCTTTAAAGATAAAAGCAATCTTCTACATACTCGTGGTGAAGGCACAGTAAGAAGTTGTTTACATCACATGGGAATGCTTTTTGAGTCTTATGGCATAACAAATTAAATGTGCATTCTAAAAGTAACCTTAACCTTTATTTATTTTGATGTGCAGATTCCTGGGCAGTAATTTACGTATAATACCAGTTCATAATAGTGCTGAAACTGTTAAGTTAATGCTAACTATAGCCAAGGTAAGTCTGGTTGCATACACCTAAACATTTTAGTTTAGTTCAGAAGTATATTAGCCAGGAAAATCCAAGAACTATAAAATATTTATTTTTCTTTGATGGAATTTTTTGGGTCATATTGATCACAGTGCCGCTAATACATTGAGGTAGGATTGTCACTCTGATGCTTTAGCTGAGTCTTTAAACTATTGTTAAAGGTAACTTTAAAAGCTCTTAATAGCATCTATGAAGACAAAAGAGCTAATTCCTGTGGAGTACTCAGCACAGGAAAGACATAGACCTGTTGGAGTGAGTCCAGAGGAGGGCCACAAAGATGATCAGAGGGCTGAAGCACCTCTCCTACGAGGACAGGCTGAGAGAGTTGGGGTTGTTCAGCCTGGAGAAGAGGAGGCTCCAGGGAGACCTTTATAGCAGCCTTTCAGTCCTTAAAGGGGGCCTACAGGAAAGATGGGGACAAAGTTTTTAGCAGGGCCTGTTGCAATAGGAAAAGGAGTAATGGCTTTAAACTAAAAGAGGGAAGATTTAGACTAGATACAAGGAAGAAATTTTTTATGAGGGTGGGTGATACAGGTTGCCCAGAGAGGTGGTAGATGCCCTATCCCTGGAAACATTCAAAGTCAGGTTGGACGGGGCTCTGAGCAACCTGATCTAGTTGAAGATGTCTCTGCTCATTGCAGGGGAGGTCAAACTAGATGACCTTTAAAGGTCCTTTCCAACCCAAACTATTCTAGGATTCTAATTCAGCTCCTACGTACTACTTCATTTAGTAGTGCAGAACCAGTATGAGACTAAATATGTAATGACTTCAACTTAAAGTAAAAATGCCAATCTGAAAACTCTAGTTTTAGAGTTCTGGATTTTTAACGATGCACATACTAGTATGTTATTTCTACAGCTTAGTAAGTGTAATTTAACTTTGTATCTGCAACATATCCTGTATGCATCAACACATTATTAATTAAATCTATTTATTGAACCTCTTTAAAGAACATTTTTCTATGAAAATTCTAGCTTAGATACTATCTATAACAGTACTAGCAGCATCCCGTGTACCAAAAATAAAAAGAGCAGGGTGAATGACATGTTAGAAATCAAACACGAATCTACATTTTGTCCTTTCCTGAAGTGGGCAACTCAAAATAATAAGCATTAACCTATTCAGAGTATTCATAATTTTAAAAGTGTGTAAGCTACATCTCACTTATTATATGGCAAAAGCTGTTAAACACTTACTACAATGTTGAACGTTGTACTTAAACTTTTTATGGACTCTACTGATGCCTGGCCCAGTCTCTTAATACAGCATTAACCTAAAAAGCTTTTAAGATTACTACTGATCCCATAAACTTGAGTTTGCTTTTCTACTTGGTTAGAATGTTTACACCAGATTTCAACAGGAGAGCCCCATAAGAAGTGATGATAGTATATACCACAGATCTATCAGTCGCCATTACATTATTTCTTACTGATGCAGTGCAAAGCCAGTCTAATGAGCTCATCTTTTGCCAGAGAATCCCTACAGGGCCTAAAAAATGACATTTTTTTGCCCCAGGTAAACAGGCATGGCCAAGGGAGCAATACCATCCAACTAATCCTGAGCTACCATACCCAACACTTGTTGAAATACTATCCAGATAATCAGATGCAATGCTGCCAGGCCTGGTTATTTTAGGACTAGTCTTGCACCTAAAGGGAGATATCCAATCACCTCTGTGTCATCGTTCCTGAATATCTACTTCAGAAAACATGACTCAAATTTCACAGCTGAATAGTTTTACATTTGTATCATCTGAAAAATAAGATGTTGACTATTCTATTACCTAAGAGTTACTGTGTCCTACTCAAAGTATTTTTCTTTCCTCCAAGATAACTTCCAAGCCACAAGCAGATGATATTCGTTACCAAATGGCAATGACAAAAGCTCAAATAATAGAAAACAGTCCAGTTTGGAAGATGCTTCAGGAGTACCAGTTGCATTGCAATTAATTTAGTATTTGGGGTTTTTATTCATAAATAGAGTGGCTACATTTTAAACAAAATACAGATTGTTCTTAAAAATATAATTACATTTCAAAAGACTGTATATACAACTTATGCACTTGGAATGAAAATTTATATTAAATAACTATACAGTGAAAAATAGCATACATTATACCAAATGTGCGTTCTAAGAAAAAAAAAAAGTCATCCTTGTTTCACCTAAAAAGCCATCTTTGTTTTAACTTGATTCTGAACTAAGGAGCTCGTCTGTTTATAATAATTTCCCAAAATACTTGATATCTTACAGAAAACTTTATCATTAAAAATAAGGATGATAAAAAAAAATTCCAAAATGCAGGTTTCCCATGCATAAACAGGTGTATGTATGAAATCTTATACAGTGTGTTTTTTAAACAGAAGTGTTATGTGTTGTTTTACTAAGTTTTAACATCTTATTTGGATCAAATTTGATGTGTTTTTCTTTAAACCTGTTTTCATTTGCTTGTTTCTACTATTATCTATCTATAGCTTACAGTTCTGTCTGTAAATATAGAAGCTTGTTTGTCAACATTAAAAGAGCTAATAAAAAATACCTTGTGCTTAAACAGTTCTTTTTTAATGGTTCTCCAGTCACTTTATAAAAATCTTTTTAGTTCACAACACCAGTCAGCAACTATTATCTAACAAATTTTGAAAATTAACAGAAAAATGCACAACCATACCTCCTTGCCACAGCATAAGAACAACCCCCCCCCCCTTGATTTTAGTTTCTAAACTTAAGAAAAAGCATCATATTCTGAAGAGGAGTACTTTGGTAAATAGGCCATCTCTGTGAATCGCATACAACAACAGCAAAAGAAAATAAAAAAAGAACAGCAACAAGACATAGGAAGAGCAGCATTTGCAATTCTTCTAGAGGCCACTCTAAATTGCTCTTCTTTAAAGGTTGGTAGCCTCCTTTTCAACTAAAGTCTCCTGGTCAAAATGATCTTACAAGAAGTATGTTAATTCAAATACTTCAGCTGACCTAACTATTTTCATCCATTACAGCTTTTATTTTCACTTCAATGAGTTCTTCTACTCGAGCTAGAACACTTTCTATTAAATCAAATGTGAAGAGAGCCGAGTGTAAAACCTGAAATGACAAAAGAGATTAATGTTATTTTTACAAGAAGATTTTTTTATTTTTTTTAACCTCCTGTATGTGTACATTTGTCTTCAGATTGAAAAGAAAATCTCAATACTTCTGAATAACTTTGAAGGAAATGCAAACTCACCTGAACCTGCATTTCAGTAGTCATGGCAGGCATCTTTTCCCCACTAACAGTTACAGAACAGATTGTGTTAGAACTGTGCGCCTCTGTAAAAGAAAATAACCAACCAGAGATCAGGCTGCTGTTTCACATAACTTTTAGAATGAAAAGAATATTTAATACATTAGCATTTCTAGACAGTAATTGTTAAAAAACACAAACCTAAAGACTGACCAAACACAGGACAGAAGGTACTGAACCTTAGGAGGAAGCCAGTTTGAGCTGGATGCTATCTCTACGCTTTCTACATCACATAGAACTACATTACTAAACAGGCAATATCTGCAACTCAAAAAAAAAAAAATGTATATAGCTAAAATGCTCCTGAAAAGGAAAAAAAAATTATTAAATCTGATTGCTTTGTGATACATTTTTTAATATTTCCACATCCAGAGAGATAGTAGAAGGTTCTTTAGCTTGACTTAATGAATCCAGACATGAAATACATATTTTATTAAGAAAAGGCTGCAGGCTTCTCTGTTTCGGGCAGATTATTTGCAGCAGGCAAAACTACAAGGACAAGTCTGAAAACTAAGGGGAAAAACTCTTACATTCAGACCACATATTTGAAATTCAACATAATGCTTCCAAAGATTATACGTTGGGGAAAAAGGCTAAACCATTTACTATTATGACTTCGATGTCTCTTGAACTCAAATCTCTTTATGCTTTGTCAAAGGCCAGAGAAATGTAAGAGGGACTTAAAGAAAAAGAAGAAGCTTCCTGATTCATTTTAAAGGATTCCACAGGTTGCCTTCAGAAAAATTCCCCTTCTCTGCCTCATATAGTTTACAGTAACAGAAGAGGATAAGACTAGGGGCCAAAAGCCATACTGACATTTTTGGTAGCAGAAGCAAGTTCCTAGGGTTGTCTTAATTATACTGCAGACCACAAAGGAACAGAGGATCTGACATACACAGAGATGGCCTAAAGCAGCTATAGCTCTTACGCCCTGTGGAATGTGTCTGCTTAACCCACAGCAGAATCTGATTCTGTGTGTCAGATTAAAAAAAAAAAATCCAGCATTTAATCCTTCAGGCTTTAAGAGAGTACCTATTTGCTGTATGAATTATTTCTTCTCTTGTTAACCTCCCCACACCTAGTATGGCACCTAAGACCTATATATTCAGAGACTTAGAAGCAAAAGTCTCAATATATCAAAAGTATAAATGCAGTACAAGCTTTGAAGATCTTATTGTGACATTTCTATCAGGTTTCCATAAGGTTTACAAATGCAATGAAAGATAAACAAGTTCAGATTTTTCTGACCAATTATGTAAATTATTAATATCAAATATAGCATCTACTGAATTACTATTTGAAATTCAGAATAGGGTCAACAGTTAAGTAAAACATGATCTATATAGCACTCACCAATTCTTTGTTTCCAAAGGATTTCCAAAGTTTCTAAATATGAACAAAGCTAAGAAAAAAAAAGAAAACAACTAACCTCTTCTGTTTTCTTTCTTATTCTTTATTTCGGCTTCATAGTGCGCTTTTGACATATTGAGTCCTACATGGAGTGGTTTTAAAAAATTTTGCTCAATCTTCGCAAGTACGGTCCATACACCGGTCTATTCAAACAGAACACAGAAGGTTACAAATTAAGTTTTAACGGAGCGTTGCAATGCTAAGTTTTCAAGCACAAGTTTTTAGACTAGTCTTTATAACATACACTTTTGTGCTGTGAGGAAAAAGAAAAAAAGACTCATCCATTTAAACATGAATAGCATCACAATGGACATTTAAGCTCCTCTTCCTCACTCTCACATTTTCAATTATTTGTTGAAAACAGGAGGATGAAGCAGCCAGAAGAAACAAAACTGGGGGGCAAACTTAGTACATAGGCTGATAACTACAGCAATGGAAACGCACATTTTCAACTTGTTCTTGTAAGCAAAGCTGAAAGGATCTTGGTATCGGTGGGGGGGCAGTACTAGCCACTTTCTCAGGCTAGAATCTCTACAGTGAGCAAACAGCAGTTGTAGATCCCCCTAAGATAATTCAGCAGCAAAATGGCACAAAGATTTAAATTCATGTTCCCAAATTAACACTGTATTCCGATGCCAAATGAAAGCTCTGATAAATGTCACGCTCCCCAAATATATAAGGGTCTTTTCTATATTGCATACAGTTTAAAAAGCATTGTAGGAATGTTACTGGATACGCTACTACCCCAACCTTAGGCACAGTAGCCAAAGTGACACATGAACTTCTTCCCAATTTGGCATGGGTGAAAGGAGTTTACAGTAACGGCACTCAGGAAGCAAGACATAAAAGGAAAAGATGCTCAAAAGCAAGGCTGTTCAAGGTTACACAGCCCGAGAGGAAATCTTCTCTGCCTTGGCACCTTATCAGCTTGTAGTTACAAAACTGCTGTAGAAGGAAACAAATATAAAGCAGTCTTTGTGTCTTCAGATATAGGAGCCATTTATGTGACTCCTTTCTTCAGGCAGTAACCTCAAAGGGCAGAGTAGGAACAATAAAAATAAGAATTCTCAATGTTAAATAGTATTGTTGCTTACAGCAGAAAATTCACCAAATTTTAATGCTAAATGACACGAAGTTAACTGATCAAACAAGAAAACCAGTAATTACTTCCACCAGAATGGGGCTAAAAATGAAGAAATAACTTTCCAGAAAAATACTGATTTTTAAACTTGATTAATGAAAGCGCTTGTTACACAGCAATCCAAAAATCTGACCTGACACGAAAGGAAGCATTTTCTTTCTGCCTCACTTGCCCTATATGAAGGGCGACAGGGAGGAAGTCAAGAACTGGCAGGGCTTAAATTTAAGGGAAAACTTCAGAAGACGTGATGCTATTTTCTCCTCAAACTGTAGGGACGTTCTTTATGCCAGGTACTAGACAGCACTATTACAGCAATTGTGTGCTACCATGTATAATTTTTTTACAAATAATAAAAGAGGAATACTCTCTTTTCTTACAAGGCTATGCATTTACATGAAACTGAGTGGACCATAATAAGCACTTGAATAGTAATCACTCTGTAAATCTGAGAAATTGATATAGTCTGTCAATACTAACTAATTACATAAATAGTAAATTAGAAATGTACCAGTTGAAAACTATTTTTACTATTAATTTTCATTACAGATTTGGTAATTGGTGCAAGCTATATTACTACTATTCTACTTAGATTAATTACATCATTAGGCACTTATAATACTTGTATCTGTAGATCTCAAAGTGCTCTAAAAGTAGATCGGATTTTTTTTGTGTATTTTAGAAAACAGAAAATGATATGCTGAAGTCTATTACTCCAAATCACAAAGAAAGTCAAGGAACTAGGGGAGAACAACAAAACATCTCAGGATACTTATTATTGGTTTGAATATTCATCTGACCATGACACTGTTTATTCAAGTCAGAAAAGGCTCTACTGTACTTTAAAACTGAAAAGCAATTTTTCTTTAAACTGTCACTAATTTAAACAAATATTTTAATGCAAAAATCAAAACATTGAGTGCTAAGGAGAATAGTTTGGGTTGGAAGGGACCTTTTAGGGCCATCTAGTTCAAGCCCCCTGCAATGATCACGGACATCTCCAACTAGATCGGGTGATACTTGTTCACTACATGATATAGTAAATAAAAAGCTACCAAACTGCATACATTAGAGGAATGGTGGAACACAATGATTTGAAAGAGTCAACAGAAGTTGCATTTACTATTAGACTAAGTAGCCCTTTGGTAGTGGAATGTAACTGGAAACCTAAACACAAATTTAATTCCATTGGCTCTTCAATACTGTAGTGACACAATGCAAGTCAGAGAACTTATAAATAAGCTGTGAGAATATGGAATCCATACATTGACCAAGTTGTGAAATTCAAACAAGCTTCCCCTTGAGTATGCAGGAATACATTTCCACGAACTGCAGGTGGACAGGACTGACTGTACACAAAACCAGCAGATCCATCATAATATACTACACTGAAAAGCCATGCAGCAGCTGCATAACAAATACAGTTTGCACTGATCTACCAGTAACAAATGTTGCTGACTGCTTCAGGCAGAAAAGAGATAAACAAAACAGAGAAGAAAGAGGTGGGGATTGCAACTAAAGCGATAAAATCCTGCTTTAAACTGAGGTAACATAATACTATATGGGTAAAATACATAATGGCAGCCTCTATTTTATATATACTGCAAAGTTTAAATATGCAGAGTATTTCTGAAATAGTTACATTCAAACATCCACACACAGGAGAAATGAAGGTAAAGAGGTATACCTATAATAACAACACAGGTAAACTGCAGCGGTGGGCAGTTTAGGCTGGCAAGTTACCTTTGTGTATAAAACATTCTAGGCTATATCCAGTAAAGCAACGTAGCAGAAAATTGGATAGGTCTGGCCATTCCTTTGTTACTTCAGCAGATGGATCTTACAGGTAAAAATTTTTTTGGTGCTGGCACCTCGAGAAGCTTTTAACATGTACCTATCATGCAGCTGCACAGTTGCTGCAAATATAGAATACTGTTTTGCACAGCTAAAAGCTATTTAAATATGATTATTAAATACTTTCTGAGAAATATTAATACCATCAATTTTTAGCATATCACACCAAAAGTATTTTGCCTAGAGATGAATAAAATGGATCTCTTGAACTGTAAAGGTTTGTATTATTATTATTAAGAAATTCACTTGGAGGCTTGAGGGATACCACCAAATAAATAAGCATATTAACAAGTATTTTTTCTCACAGGAATACTTGATAGAGATGTCATTTTATGGTGACATACTCTAAAATTATGGACATAGACCACAGTTCATCAGGCAGAGTAAAAGAATTAGCTTGCTTACAGTAACAATTAAGTATGAATGCAATCAAATTTCATCAAAATAAAAAAAACATATCATATATCTCCTAACATAGTTAATAAAAACATCACTTCTGGACTACTGACCATTGCAAAGAAAAATGCAAAAAATATGGCTTTGAATCAAGGATAACTGTGTTCACATGAATCCAGCTCTAAGCCCTTAGCTAATCAATCATTTTCAAATCAATTAGTACTTACTTGATTATCACTTTCACAATCCTTAATTACTAAGTATCTCAGTAGATTTAGTGACGCCATAATCCTGTGAATTAAAAATACACTATTATTTAGAACACAGATTTATATTACAGGGATAATAATTTAAATTGTCCATTAGCCAGACATCCTAAAAATATCCATTTGTACCAAATGCAACCACTCATCTGTTAAGCGTTATAGCTTAGTCTAGAGCACCAGCGTGCAGTAACGCCCATGTTACAACAGTTGACACTTTGCAAGTAAGATTAAAACTGTCAGCAGATTAGAGAAGCCTGGTGATTGAGGGAAAGAATTCTTTGAAGAGACAGAACCTTATTGCAAAATTTGTAATATGCATCACTGGTGATCCAAAGTTGCTATGAAACTAGTGTGACAGTTTTCTTTATTACCATATTGAATTTTTACTTTTGAGTGATTCTAAAAATATGGGGTTTGCTTTTGTTTTACCATACTTTTCAGCAGAAACTCTTTATTGCTTTTTCCAGATAAACAGTACAATTGCAGATCACACATCTGGGGTTTTAAGTAGTTATGTGTCCACCTGGAAACTACCACCCTACTGACTTAGAAGCCCAAGCTTTACTCATCATATAGGAAGAGACTTGTCCTATACAGAAGACTTTCACAGACATTTCCAGTTATTTTTATATTACTTAATGCAAGTATTTGCTGTTCAGGTGGCTCTGTATTCCCACTCATGAGATACTGGATTCCCAGCATCAATCTGTGAAAGAGCCTCAAAAAGGCTGTGTGCTAGAAGTTGTATCTGGTAATTGTTATTCCCCTGTGTCACAGAAGACAACATACCATGTTTCTTTTGTTCCTCCAACTGCTCCTGCAGAAAGCTCACGAACCATACAGTCCTGAAGAAATAATGCTTTACCAATTAGTTCTGTAATCTGACATCTGAGGCCTTATATCCTCAGGGAATGGAGGAATTCCTTTCTTATTGTTAAAATCAATGTAATAGCATTGTGACATTCTTCCACAGAGAGTTAGTTGAAAGGATGGTTGAAATATGTGATCATTTCTGTTTCTAGTTGCAAAAACATAATATATTGATGCTGTCACCCCATTAATTACATGACAGCATACCTCCCATTTAGTAAGGTAGTTTGACGTCTTTTTAAATTATTAAAAAAGAAGAAAAGCCTCTACCTGTGATTACAGCTTACCTATCTGAGTTCTGCAGAAGATCTGTCTCAGCACCTTCTGGAAGCGAAAGCACTAAATCTAGAAGGGAGATCAGGTGATGTCCTGTAAACCAAATGTTGTCACATGCCTTCTGAAAAAAGGATACAAAAAGTATAGCTGAGTGCAAAAGTTAATCTTAAAGGTATCTTAAATAAATCTTAAATAATTTAACAATTTTGGGAAAACAGAAAGGCAAAAAAAAAGTCAAACACAGTAAGAAATATTTTCTAATCACTACATGTGATTGAAGTATACAAAAGAGTCTTATCATAATCCTCCCTACTTTGTCTCTTTGTGCCAAGCTGTTTTTTTCAGCTTCATCAGAACAGATTCTCCACCTCTTCACCATACCACCATCTATACAGTTAATATTTGTTTACATAAACTTTGCAAATCCTACTAGGCACTCTTTTTTTTTTTTTTAATACTGAGGTATGGAATAATTAGCTGTCTTTAACAGCGACTCCATTTCATAATAGTAGTGTCATAATTTTTTTTTAAAGATGATCAGGTGTTTTAAGTTTTCTTTGCGTATTTCTAAACTCACAACTCCTAGCAATCCTTGCAAGTAAAGTACATCTTCACCTCTATGGTTCTTTGAGGGAGGAAGGACACTCACTCACTTTCTTTTGAAAGAGGGAGGGGGGAGAGAACAGAAGGGAGAACCATTTAAATGTAAGATGGAGAGTACTAGGTTTTGAAGTGGCAGAATATAATTATTCTGATGCCGCCTGCATCACAGACAGACCACTCGCTATTTTCATAAAAATTCCCCTAAATTACAACAAATTATGAAGCGAGGAGGCGCAAAACAACAAAAAAACACCTCTCACTTCCTTAGCAGTTTTAAAGCCCTTCAGCTAAGACCCTTGAAAATTCCCTCCTGATGAGGATAGCTGAGCCTCCCTGCAGTGGTGCTAACTTAAGGGTGTGTCCATCATTCCCAAAGAGCAAGTGAACACACACCTCTCTGAAAGTGTCACAGCCTCTTCAAAAGGCTATTTCATGTCAGTACAACAAAGACGAGAGCATGGAAATGGACCGGAAAGAAAACTGGTACTAGAGAAGGAGACAAGAAGGGTAACTGTCTGTTCAAAGTTAGATCAGATGAGGGACCTGGAAAGATTAAGACTAGCAGGGCACAAAACCTAAGATTTTTTAAAATTAAAATCGTTAAATGGATAGCAATTGGAAATTGTTATCATTATGTCTATAGCAGAATTCTTTGCAACAAACCTAGAATATTCAAATTCGTATGATAAGATTTTAAAATTATTTGCCTTTTGACAGCCAGGGAACTCTACACGGAAGAAACATATTAAGAGAATTCTGAAGCTGCATTGTCAAAAAAATAATTACTTAGGAAATTTCAGAATATACTTTTACTTATTCAATTTTACTGCAGGCTCCTTTTGGAACAGTTTTCATATTATTATCTTCTTCACCCCTGCTGATTCAATATACAGGACAGGCTATAATCTAATAAATAGTAATTCACTGTTTTCTAACATAATTATGCTAGCATAAAATATGCATAAATTTACTACATTGTCCTATTTGACAAAAGGCAGTATCCTTGAGAATCAGAATTTGGTTTGGAAAAGGCTCTAAGCAGTTAAAAAAAAAAAAAAAGAGAGAGAGAAAAAAAAGAGTCAATAATTTACTTTAAATTAATTTTTCCAACTTCTTGGCATAAATGATTATAAAATATGAGATTGAAATAGCTTTGATCTAGCTCAACCCTCTAATGAATTTAACATTTGTGAAGCACTCATAATATAATGCTGACTGTCATAATAAAAAACAAGAAAAAACTAATTCTGTCTGGACAGTAGCATTTGAATTATATGCAAGAAATAGGGAAATGTGAGGATAAAATAAAATACTGAATAGTTCCTCTGTGAGAGAGAGGCATG
The DNA here is from genome assembly GCA_008711295.1 of Anarhynchus alexandrinus. Taxonomy (NCBI): domain Eukaryota; kingdom Metazoa; phylum Chordata; class Aves; order Charadriiformes; family Charadriidae; genus Anarhynchus; species Anarhynchus alexandrinus. The sequence goes on from VUYV01000002.1 coordinate 5,917,054, forward strand.
TATTTTCAAGCACAGAAAAGGTAATAATAACTTCTTAGAAAAATATACTAAGATTGTGCAATTAAAAAATAAATTTATAAAGTTATAATGTAAAAATACATACACAGGGAAAAAGCTGAATTAATATTTTTAATTATATAATTTCCCAATCTTATGTTTCTTTTCAAAGTGGATTTTTTAATGTATCACTCAAAGCTTAAGCCGTACACATTTTCTTGACATAATACTAATACAATGTTGAGATGGCAACTTGTTTTTTAGTGGTAATAACCTCACCGTTAATGATAAGTGAACCTGATCTTTTATATTTTTAATAATGTATCCTTCCACACCAGCATGGTTGCTTGTCTTCAGTAAACACCTTCAAACAAACAAACAAAAAGATATTATCTCTTTAAAGGTGCCTATATAGTTAGGTCAAAACTTAAATGATATTATGGCCTTATTCACTAAGTGGGAGTTTTACCACAGAAAAGTAAGATGACTACATAACCTTAAAACACTAGCTTACATAAGACAGCTGATTTTATGTGAGGCAATTGGAATTCATTATTTATCCAAAAATTAACATAGTAAAATTAACGTGGTTTACCAGATAGAAACCCTTGTCAGAAATCACTGTATCTATGCAATTAAGCTGCAATAAGGCTGATATTACACAATCTACAGTAATTTGGATGCATACCTGAATAATGTATATTTTCCCTCTGCATCAAACTTGTCTATGAACAACTGCAAAATATTTAAACTCTTCTTTCTCTGAAGAAAAAAAAAAAAGATGTTATTAGATTAATTCTAATTAAATAAATCCAGCACTTAACTGATTCTGTAGGTCCCATTACATACCAGATGCTCTATGGGACAAAGCGTCATAACTTTCACCAAATCCTGCAGTTGGACAAAGAAAAACATAATTTCTAATTACATACAGATTATTACCTTACATCACACTCAAAAAAATCTACTCAAGACGTTAAAAACAGATCCCAACCAAAACCAAAAACCCAGAGCCCACAAAGCCATGCCTATGAGAAAATTCTCATCAGAGAAATCCACATTAGCTTCAGTGGTTGAAATCCCAGGGCTGATACACAAGACTACTATTCTCAGTCTGTTGGGTCCAAATAGGAGTGTAGTCAAGCAGCAGATTTGCAAGGAAGTGGCAAAGATGAGCAAGTATCATCTTTCAGCAAAGATCAGTGTCCACCTGCCTCAGCGGCCTGTACATACACCAAGTATATTTTAATTGTCACTGAAACTTCATGCTGTAGTGGGTAGAAATGACAATCAATTCTGTACAGCAAGACACTGAAGGTTTCAATTTAATGACACAAATGTACAAAGGTGCAGTAGTGTGTCCTCTCTCAAACACAACTAGGTATAATTTATAATTAAACTTTAAAGACATCTGTACACTGCTTCTTATTACCTGAGGTACGTTAATAAAATCTCTGAATTCTAAATACTGATGGAGAAGGCTATTATCTTCCATTCTCAATAAACAGCTCTCAAACAGATCCTGCAGGTGGGGGAAAAAAAAAATTGCCAAGATTTTGCACATATATATGACATTAATCTATATGCTTAACATTTCATTGCTAAAACCACCTTCACTATAAATGCTCATTCGCATATCCAAAGTTCCTAGGAGCTACAATGTAAGTGATAATGGCAATTTAAACTTTTATGCATGTGTGAAGTTCAATAAATATGTGTTTGTAAGACTGAAGAATACCTAATTAAGCCTCAAAATATTTCTGAAACTATTATCTGAACTATTATTTGTACCTTTCTTAGAAAGGGAAAATAAAGTTCTACTATTACTTTAAACTGGAAAAAATAAACATTCTAACATTGAAAATTTGATTAAAAGAGAACTTACAAGTCCTTTAGATAACATAGATTCTTCTGTTCTAGAAAAAAAAAGAAACACTATCATATTTAAGTTGTTAATTAAAAAGACACTGTTGATAGTTCAGAAGAAATAACAGAACAGAGATCAAAAAGAACTTTTCCTTCAACAATTTTCATTCTATTTTCTAAATATAGTATCTTCATTATTCCTCTCAAAGATTTTTAGAATAAACTGGCTGGTGAAAAGTTGAAAATTAGACTCCTCTCTTCAGGGTCAAAAATAACTTTTTCTTCCCTCAATATTTACAAATGCTCAAAAGCACCATCTCGTATGTCAGAGGTATCAAGACACTGATTAACAAAGAAAATTAAACTTCTCCTCGATGATTCCGTTTGCATAGTTCTGCAAGCCTAAGAAAAACACAGCAGATCCTTAACTGAAGAGATCAGGAAGTTTTGTTTAAATTTTACCAGGCAATGCTAAGCAGTCATAAAGAGAAACTTCCCTCCTACAGTACTGCTAGAAACTATTTGGTCAACACTGCTGCTTATGGAAGGTGAAATAATCACAATATATAGAAAAGCCTGATTTCCTTTAGAAAGCCTGACCTTTAATCAGAGCACATACCATATCAATACATTCAAATAAATACTATCACAATAGTCTTCTCTAGCAGTAAACTAATTGTTACAGAAGTACAAGTAAATATACGCTCTGTTATTCTGCGTGCGTTTAAAAGACCTTAATTTTGCATTTTCAGAACAAAGTTTCTAAGAATATCCCAATACAGGCTGAAAACAATAAATAAATGCTTTAGACAACTTTTTATATGTCTTAGTAAATGAAGCCATCTTGTTGTGGAACTTGCAATTTTAACTCTCAGGTTTAAAAATCTCCTCTGAATTTATCTGGTATATTCAAAATTTGATTCTATGAATTACTATAAAAGATCACAGCTACTATCTAGAACTCCAAATACCATAAAGCCTACCTTTTCAGTAGCACTTCAATATGCATCATATTGCACTGCAGAAGGTATGATGGACTAAAAGAGAAAAATTAGGTTTATTTTAAAGTGCATAAGCCATATACTTTTGCATATAGTTAATATATTTGACAGGATTAGTTTGTGTGTTTTTTTAAATTATAAAAATATCTTTATAAAATTAATAATTTTGAAATAGACACAAAATAGTAAGTCAAATTGCTGCTAATAACTCTTATGTGGAAACTGTCTATAAATATGCAATTGAAAATTTAATACATGTTAATAATCCTGCCAGTTTCTTTAAAAGGACAGCTCATCTAAAATTAAACCATTAGAAACTGCAGGACTGGAGTATGTTCTTATGTATATAATATAAGCCACATAAAATATAAATGCATAAATGTTGACACAACACAAATACTAGTGAAATACACAGTTTTCATTCATAACTATTCAGAAGGCTTTCTTCTGCTCAGAAAGAATCTTCAAAGTACAGACTTATAAGTAAGGAGGAACAGTTCTTACCTAAATACCATTGGAAAGCAATCAATGCCAAAATGCTGAACAAACATCAGATATGAAAGACATGCCAAAGAATCCGCAGAATTCTCTCGCTCTATGTCCGCAAACTCTTGATTCTCCCAGTGTGGACTTTTGCCTTTACGATGTAAAAACACTAATGGTATCAATTCTCCTATATTCCACAATATGTCCTAAAAAAGAAAGACAGATTGCCTACAGTTGCCTTTAAAAGACCTGTATACCAACTAAGTTTCAAAATTGAAAGCTTTAACTGTATTTACAGTAAATTCTCTTACATAGCATAGGTATAAATTAATATAAATATTTTGTGAGTCTTCATGATATATATACATACACAAAAAAGAGCCGGCAGGAAGAATAACTACTGTTAGAAGAATGTTACTAAGATCGCAAAGTCAAGCACTCAAAAGTTAGCAAAAGACAAAATAAATTTACCCTGCAAAACCCTAGTTTAGCTCCCTCATCCACAGTGCTATGAATAATGATACCTTCATGATCACATTAAGCCACAGGACCCCTGTGTTTTTCAGATCACAGAATACTCCATAGTTTGTTTTCTGCTCAATAACCTATATGCAACGCAACATTTATCTGCTAACAACAAACCCTGCTTTAAAGTTAGAATTACCCTGTACAGCCTTTCTTTCAAGTGATGCACAACACAATGTCACCTGAGTACTTCACAAATACTAGCGTGATTCCACACACACACACACATTCATGTGGATTTGGAGATAGTGTAACTCCTATTTACATATTATGAAGAAACAGCAAGACCAAGGCTAACTCACTATTCTAGGGTTTTCCAAACTGAACATCTGGGATCTCACATTTTGGAAAATTAGGACTACAGAAGATGTCATATAGTCAAAGCATGACTTTACTGACCTTAGCTGCAGCTCTCATTACCCAATTCCACAAACAGCAGAAGTGAATTTCTTGAGAAAATGAAGAAAAGGTAATTCATAATTAGCATTAAAAACATACTTTCAGACTGTGCCCAACAGGAGAGGCAGGATAAAAAGCCAGTTTTTCATAGCACCCTTCAACTATCTTAACTATGATATCAGCTTCTGGTAATCCCTGCCTCTTTCACTCCACACCCTAGAAGTCCTGCAATAAATGAAGTAAAGGTCTCAGAGACAAGATTCTCTTTCATTGCACAACCCTGATTGATCTACACCGCAGTTCCATCCTATGGTGAGACACCCTGTAGAAAAAAATGGATGTGATCATGATGGAAAACCCGATTATGGTTGAAAAACAACCAAAAGTTTTGCTAACTGCTTAGTGTGCTTCACTTTACAATCTTAACATTTGGATATAGAATTTTGTGTGAAAAAATGCTTAGATTTTTAAACACAAATGGGAGAAGAAAGAGTTGCATCACATGTCAACTTCCAGACTTCCTCTGCATGCATGCACATTTGCAGACACATATATATAGTATATTTCTGTGCGCTTTCCTCATCCCAGCTGGCTCCAAGTCTTCCTCTTGAAACTCATTGAGTCTCAGTGTGCCGTTCCCTCCCCCAAAATGACACCTTGACTCAATTTCTCTGCTCTTCTAGGACTAATTCCTCCACTATATCATACAAAAAGTCTTTCTTCACAGCTCTACTTGCTGTAACTTTATTAATCAAACCCACTCCTCTTTCTGAAAACATACAAGTATTGTGTGTTCCAACATACACATGGACTGTACCTGACTATCATAGAATGGTTTAGGTTGGAAGGGACCTTAAAGATCATTTAGTTCCAACCCACCTGCCATGGGCAGGGACACCTCCCACTAGACCAGGCTGCTCAAAGCCCCATCCAACCTGGGGCTATCTCCTATCCAACTGTCTCCTTATCAGGCTTAGTTTTGCTGCAAATCTATATAAAATTATCTACACCCACAATAATCTTGCTCTAATAAAATACAGCTGCTATGTGAAACATTAAAAACCAGAGTAACTGCATTGGTAGCATGGAGTGGACATGTTCCCACTGAATTTCCAGCTACAGCATCAGCAGCGGTCAAGCGGCAATTTATATTCTTTAATAATCAGCTCACACTGCACTAGGCACATTACAGATTTCTCTCTTTGCAACACTTTGATTAAAGGTAACGTGTAGATTTTGCTTTGACATAATACTTAAGCAAAGATGATCCTTTAGATATTCTAATAAATTCATACACCACCAAGAAAAAGCAGCGGTTACAGCAAAGTAGTGACTGCTGATTTACAGAGCAGTCCAAACTGGTTTATAAGGAGCAAAACTGTGTCTGCAAGATTTGTAACTCCCAGAGATGGAACCTGGAACCATTCTAGACATTTATCTACTTGCAATATCTTATAAGGCCCAGTAAGTCATCCCACTAACCAATAAAGGAAGCAAAATGACCTCTAGAACCAATTATAGGTAATTCCAAACTAGACCACTGGTTTTGCAAACACTGCAATTAATGTTGACTGCACTTACTATAATTTCAGTTGCAAAATGCCGAAAGGGGTGTTCTTCAATGCCTTCAAGTTGCTCAAGCTGAGCTGTCAATAATGGGTATTTCAGGCTTTTCATACAGCTGAAACAAAGAGTGAAACACAAATACAGACTATAATAGTGTCATTGATGACCAAGAATAAAGTCCATACTCATATTAGCTGCTGCTATTCCTGATATTCCAAGGAGAAAAAAAAACAAACCAACACATCTCCCATAGAAGCATTCCTTAGACTTCACCTCCAGAATATGATTACCCTCACTGTTGTAAATTTGAGAAGAATAATACCAAAACAGCTTCACAGCACAGAGACTAATATTTCTGTACCATTTCCATGTACTAAAAAACATATTATTATTTTTAACTTTCTTCTCTTACTTCATAAATATGTAAGGCATATTTAGGGTTTTTCTTTTTCAAAATATCACATTAATTAATATAAGTTTGCAGCATTATAAAACACTAATAAGATGATTTATGTACTGCCTATGTAATAAATGCCTACTGTTAATTTTGTGAAGTTATAGGAATATATTACACTAACATAAAACGCTCACAATTTTAATAACTCTTCTTTCAGCTCCATGTCATTGTATTCTGACGACTTTTCCATGTTTTTAACAACTTCATTCACAAAAGGTTTAGCAAAGTCCACCACTGCATTACAACATTGACAGAGACCAAGTTTATCTTCTTGGATTTGTTGTTTCGTATAAGGTACAGGTAAAGGAGTAAGCTGATTCATAATCATGGCCAAAGATAAACCCACTGAATAGGCCTTCTTGTTCTGAAGTTTCAAAAGCACTGAGGGAAAGGAAAAAAGACAGAGAGAGAGAAGATTTTGAGATATTAAGTTATTACTTACTTCGTAGAGGAAAATGTGAAGAAAAACAGTATCACTATATACGAAAGCCTTTAATTTCAGGGAAGGAGAGGGACTGATACCTGAAATCACATGAGCAAATCCAGGAAGACTAAACATCATCAGCTAGTTTAATATGCTGTACTTAAGATGACCGTATATTTGAGAATGACAAACATTAAAGCAGTCACTTCAACAGATTCTTCCTTTCTCTGTAGCACCATGACGAGGACTGAAAAAAAATCTGTCTTTCTACAACTAGTCTCAGTGACATAATATTCATTTACCTGATCTGGAAAATTTATTTACTCTTGCTTTTTTTGCTTGACTCCTCCTGTGCTTGGCAAAACCAGAAGCAACGGCCCAACCTGTCTGCTGAGATCCGACTCTACCTAAAGCAGCTCAGAACTGTTCTATACTTCCATGGCAGAACCAACAGAGGGGCTCCCAGACTGAGGAAGTAGCGTGAGTGGCTCTCGACTTAAACTGCACTCAGTGCAGGCTGACTGCAGATGGGCTATACAAAAAACCACATACTTCTAATTACTGAAACATTTCTCTTGTTAAATTCTAACATAACTCAACAACATGTCTCAGAGACTGCTACAATCAGACTTAAACTTGATACAAGACACTTGATTTCATCTCACATATCGAAACAGAAACTACTACCTGTTACCTACTTAGTGGGCGTCCAAACCCAACATTTTTAGTTTTTATATTTAAGTCAGAAGAATGCTTCCCCCCCACCAATCAAATGCTTCAACCTGCTTCAATCTGAAGTAAAAGTTTTGTACTATGAAGACACGGAATTGTATGTTTTAAAAGTTAAATAATGAAGAATTTCACAAATCCATGTAATTCTCTATTTCTGTAACAACAGTACAAATGGTTTACACCTCTAAATATAACTGTCACAGGACCGCAATTCTTGCAAACAATGAAAAATAACTGAATATTGCTTTTTCAACCGATGCTATTAATCCCATCTGAATTCTTTTTCTAACAGGCCAATATAAGCACGAAAATGATACCTCGTGTTATTTTGCAAAATGTCATAGACTGTAAAGCCTGTCAGGACAGACATATTCTGAAACTCTTCCAGCAAAGGCTAAACTAATTTGATAAACAAATGAGAAGATAATTTAATTCAGAAATCACATGAGAAACTGCATGTTACCTGTCTGCAAAGGCTGAAGCAGTAACATGACAGTTTGGCACACTTGCTCTCCAGAGGTCTGCTCAATCTGCTCAAGTAAACCCAAAAAAAGCTCCTTTGGATTGCATAGCTGCAGGAGATGAACAACACATATTTTTTAACCACCATGGTCATAAGCTAAAAAATTCATCACAAGCAAACTTCAATACAGAAGTTCTTGAATGTCAAGAAAGCAGATCTGAACATTCAAGATAATATTTAAGAAAACAAACGTGAAACAATAAGTACTTCCCTACAATTAATGTCTTCTGTAGAATGTATATGTGTGCACACTTTCATATAAGCTGAAAACATATAATAATAAATAATGACTCTAAACTTGATTTCTATGGTCTATAAAAACCTCCCAGTACCTTAGCAAAGTAACCCTTAGGAGTAGAGAGAAAAGAAAAACTTAAGTGTGAATTCAACTCAAGCTATCAAGTTTGCAAGTTGTTTTTTTAAGTACGTGAATGAAAGGGAACTAGTTTTCTAGATATTTAAACTTTTTTCCCCCTACAACTCCATCAGAATCATCAGGTACTCATTTTCATGCTGTATCTGCAGTAGACAAGAGGCAGTATTTCTGTGGCTGCTCTGACTGCAGCAGCTGGCTATCAAAAACTTCATTAGTTCTATCTGCATTTTTCTTCTGGATAATGCTATCTCTTTGTTTTGCCTATTTACTTCAAGAGTAACTTCAATTTCACAAGATTTGTAAGAGGTTAATTACGTCTGAGAACACTAAGCCTGTGGCTACTTCAGATTAAACTGGCCCATGAGTTTAAAAGTTATGGGAAATGGACAGAAGAACCCAAAAGTATTCATGCCTTGTTTTCTTGGGAAATCAGAGGGAAAATTAGGACCTCTCCCTTCCCTACAATTATTATATTATAACCATATATTTCAAAAACATACCTGTGCCAGCTGATCTAGTATCTTCAGGCAATGTTCTCGCTTATCATCTTCCCGTTTATACATGAAAATACATCTAACAAGAGGAGAGATGAGATTCCAACCCATATTCTTGACGATAACCTAAAAAAACAGATTTCCAGAGAATAAACCAAAACTGCTCATCTTCTAAACCCAGAAAGATTGTATAAATGAAGGCTGAAAAGACAACAGATCAATGTCCTGGTTGTAACAAACACCGTAATAATGTCATTGAAAGTTTAACATCTGTTACCATAAAAGTTCTGTACTCAACATATGTTGTATTTTCTCTCCCCATACCTATAAACACAGTTGCATATTTTGTAAAGTTTTCTTCAATGTATTAATTCTAACATGTCAATATATATTTCTAAGAATTTATATGACAATACATTTAAAACAGGACTGAGTAGAGGATTTTTGCTGAAAGAAAGAACGCTTAGACAAATTGTGTTTAACCTGAGGGGATCAAGATCTTCAGTTGCTACTCCAAGCTCACAAAATTCAAAACAAGACTGTGACCCCCATGTAACATTGTCAAAACATTCCATCCTTCACTTTCTTTCTGAACTTCTTATTTATCTGTGTACAATTTAGTACATTCTTCCAGCTCCCCAAAGTGCCTACAGGCATTAGCATCTCTTACATTAGCATCAGCTGAGTTGGCTCTTACAGTTTTGGCCAATTTTGTTATATCCATCTGTGATAGGTTGACCCCAGTTAGCAACTAAGCACCCACCACCTGGTTGCTCGCTCTCCTCCCCCAGTGGCACGGGGCAGAGAATCAGAACAACAAAAGAAAGAATAACTCATGAGACATGAGAGTAACTCAGAGATAAGGACAATACAGTAAGTGAAGGACAAAAGGGGAGGGGGGAATGATGCAAACCAACTCCCACCAATGCCCAGCCAGTCTTCAAGTAACAGCTACTTCGGAATGGGTCCCCATCACCATGGTTTTTTATCGCTGAGCATGATGTTATATGGTATGGAATATCTCTTACAGCAGTTCAGGTCAGCTGTCTCAGCAGTGTCCCCTCCCAACTTCCCTGCTTACTGAGGGGGCAGAGTGAGAAACAGAGAAAGCCTTGGCACCGTACAAGCACTGATCAGCAATAGCTGAAACACTGGTGTGTTATCAACACTGCTACAAATCTAAAACACAGCACCATACAGGCTGCTATGAAGAAAATCAAGTCCATGCTCGCCAGACCCAGTACACCGTCTGAAATCCTGTTCTGCAAAAGAGGGACGTTATCACTTTCTCTTAATTATGCTTTTATCCTCTCTTTTTACTTAACTCACTGAAAAAGTTATTAATGGTTTTGTTGAGATTATCATGACTTGGTTTCTGTGAGGTACCTGAAGTTACACAAGAACGTGCACTTAACAGAGCAACTTATTAACTGTTCATAGGTACAGCTCTGCTCCACAGTGAAAGCAGTTTTCCCTTTTTAATAAGAAGTTTTAGCTATTTAACAGTGTGTTAGTGCACAACTAATACATAGTGCAAACTTAAACTCACCTTATTTTTCTCATTTTGAATTACTTCTAATAACTGAGCTGCATACCCATCTTCTAAACATTTCTGACCTGCTACCTGAAATAGATCAAAATCTTCTCCTTTGAAATCAGTTTCTTCCAGAACTTGCTAGAAAGAAAATACACACATTTAACTCCACACTTTTATGAAAGACAAATAAAAAATAAGAAAATCCAAGCTGTCATTTCAAAATTAAATGTAGTGTCATTGTAAGTCTTTTCTTATATAACATTTTTCACATATTAAAAAAGCTACCAAGAACTACCACAGAAGGCAAAGTAGTATTTCAATAGCACTTTCTAATCTAGACTACTGCATGTTGTTTGGAAGATGTATTTTCTACAACAACCTGTAGGGTTTTGTTACTTTAGACAGGTACTGTTTAGTACAAGAACACTTCTTTCTCCAAGAAGCAGAATTTATCAAGCATCTTGGGATAAGCAACACAGAAAAGTCAATGCAACATGGAGGCTGAACTTAGCTGCCCAATAAGGAGTTCTGCTAACAACTGTCTTGTGTTTTGGGTCATTTTGTTTTTAATTAAAATATACGAAGAGAAATGCACACTGCTTACATGTGTTACTTTTATGGAAAGAAAACTACTTACACATCTTTGTATTATGGCTTGAAGTTCATCAACTGCCATTATAGTTTGACTTTGTTCTTCTGGCATTGAAAACTACTATAAATTAAAGAGTGCAGTATTAAAACACATGAAGTAAAAACAGAGACAGAAAAATAATCACATTATAAAAAAAATACCAACAGAGGAATAATAACAACCTAAACAAACCGATATTATGAGGACCACATGATAAAAAAAAAAACAGGAAAAATTAATTTTTAAGAACTGTACACTATATTATTCTGCTCCCCATATTTGCAGGAGACTATGACAGAGAGGGAACAACCTGCATTCTACGTACAGGGAAGCAAGTTTTCAAGTAGTTTCAGGCTCATCTTAAGAAGATAGGTGGCCTCAGATACCACTTGGACGTTGAAAACTGGAGGTAATGCAAAGCAAGTCTGGTCTTACTGCGTACCAAGCGTGGATGCCCATGATACACTAAATTTTCTGTGACTATTCTCACCAGAGGAGCTCCTGCTTAGCTGTGACTGGAACATCTGATCTGATGCCTGGGATGTGCACAACTGATCGAACCACCATGCCCATTTCTATCAACAGTCCAATCACTCTTACATATGCAGTATCATTTATTTCTTTCTAATGTCTAGCTTGGTCTAGTTCAGTGGCCTTTTACCTCTATAATTTAAAACTTTCTTGCTAAAAACAATTAAGTTAAACATTTGAGTAATGTTAAGTACATACAATGTTTTACATAGTCAGGACCATGAATTACAAATAAAATTAAGCTTGGTTATCCATGTGATCTATCACAGCAGTGGCCACAGTCTTTAAAGCTTTAAGTAATTCCATGTACCTAAACCTGGTTATATGATCACTATGAGTGTCAATTACCTCTACACCTGGATAATTAGCTAACTATTCACCAAAACCCCCAAGTTCCATATTTATACAGACATCTCAATGTAAAGTCCACAATCCATCCTCTTGTGTTGGACCTCAGCTACACCACACAACATCTAGATAACTAAGCTACCTGGATGGTTACAAAAGAGCAGGCAACTCACAAGAGCTTAAGGAGCACCTGTGTGTGAATTTTGTTATTCAAAGAATAAACAACTCACTTTCTATTCTCATCGGCCTATTTTAAGATATTTACATCAGTACAATCTAGCAAGGTATCTAGCCTGTCATTTTAACTTGGTCATTATCATATACTTTATTAACACGTTGCATTACTTGAGCCCTTAATTTTACTGGATATTACTAACCCTCCCAAAGCAATTTAAATATACTTTTGAACGCCAACATTCCTGCCTTTTCAGCCCCCAGTAACTTTACCATGTGCTCACAGCCCTGGAACATGCCCCGAGCACCCACCCTGCGCTTCCAGGGATTTACCGGCTGAGCTCGCAGGCGGTCTCAGGCCTTAATACTTAACCCAGTTTCTAATTAAGTCTTTTCAGAGGTTTCAGCGGCAAGTGGACAACACCTGAATCATGTGAAACTTTCCACTATTAATACTCTCTATTAATACTCCCTCCTCTCTAATAAACGTGTGCCTCAGCCCCTTCCCTAGGCAGGGTACAACGCGCCAGGCCAGTGCAAACAGGCGGCCAACGCAAGCCTTTAACTCACGGCTGAATTAAAAAACCGCAAGGCCACCCGCCCCTCACCTCAGCGGGCCGCCGGTGGAGCCGGGCCCCGCGCCGCAGCCCCTCAGCCCCGATCGGCCGGACCCCACTCCGCTCCACCGGACCGCGCCGCTGCCTCTCTCCGGTCCGGGCCACGCCACGCCGCGACGACGACTCCGCCTCCCGGGTGAGAGGTCAGAGGGAGGGAAGGAAGGAGGGAGGGAGCGGGCAGCCGCGATGATGGCGGCCGGGAAGCCGCGGGGCGGCGCGAAGGGGAAAGCCAGCCGGCGGCGCTCAGGTAGGCTCCGCGCGCCGCTTCCCCCCGCCCGGCGCTTTGGGCTCTCCCTGTGCCCTCCAGGCCGGCACAGCGGACTGACCCAACTCGCTGTGCCGGGAGGGGGGGAGCGGCGGGACGGCCGCGGTCGGCGGCGCGACCCGCTGTCCCCTCAGGCTGCCGGCGTCGAGGCCGGGTCGTCGAGTCCTACCCGGAGCGAAATCCAGTGGTGGTGCAGTTGGGAAGGACAGCGTTTCCCAGCTGTGGGTTGCAGTGAAGCTGGGCGGGAGAGACGGGGTTGGCACAAAGTTATTGTCAGAATTGTTGTTCCTTGAGCCATCTGACTGTACAGAAGGTGAGGAAAGGGAGTATGAAGAGAGTTGGGCCTGTCTGCCTTCACACTTACAGAAACCGCGTCTCACTAGTTGCTAAATGATTATGAGCTTACTGAAGTCACTCTCAGCCACCAAAAGTTTCTAAGCAATCTTCTTGATTACGCTTACAGTTCAAAGGTTTTAACATTTTTCACGTTGCGCTGTTTTCCACTGTTAAAGGAAGAAAGTACACTAATTCCTATATTTCTCTATTTGCATATTTGATTTCTAGGAAATAAGCATTCAGCTGCTCTGAAGAATGAAGATGCTGCTCAAAGGTATAATTTCTAACTAACAATACATGGCGTTCATGTTGGTTTGCCTCACTTTGAAATTGCATTCTCTGCCTCGCGTGGGTTGGGGTTTTTTTTGCTTTCTCAGAATACTGAGTAACTTCAGGAGTTTGCCAGCATCAACATCACACAGGCTTGTTTGGAGTGATGCTATGTAACTTCTAACAGCATGCACATATGTGCATTTTATAACATGCTAGAATTTTATGAATCTAACCTCCACAGTTGTATTTCCTTAGTCTGTAGTGCTTGCTTTTTGCCATCTTAACTTCTTTGCATACTTGCATATTTTTTTTTATTCACTTTAGAACCCAAAGTTGAGAGGAAAAAACACTTTCTGCCATGGACAGTTACCCGAATGTTCATTTGACTTGATAGTAGACCTAGACTTTCAGGTCAATAGCGTAGACCTCTGTCGGTTAAGACAGCAGAATGACTGTGCATTGACAACCTCTGTGGGAAGCGCTGCCAAATGGAGATTGGGTATTTGCTGACAATAGAATAGCAGCAAGACTCACGAACACTCAGAAAATCTACTGTAGTGGTGTTTATTTGATTTATTCCTTCTTTTACTTTGTACCCTCACACTCAGTCTTGTCCCAGCCCTTTTTTTCTTCCCACTCTTCCATGCCTCATCCAGCTCCCATTGTCCTGGCAACACTCTGTAAATTGTTTGTCCCAGGCTCTTTGTCCAGCCAGGTCTGGGGTTACCTCTCTTGCACATTGGGTAACCTTGTATGGAATTATTGCAATGCAATGCAAGTCAACACTTTTCCTGACTGGGGTGGAAATAAAGCAAACCAAGCTTGGAAACTTCTTTGTGGTTATTCCAGAATTACTAGTCCAGTTACTTGTTGCTTTGTTTGGCCAACCTGGTGTGATGCAGAAAAATGTAAGCTACTGTATTTCAGAAAAAAAGATAAAGATACAATTGAAAAATTCTTTATGGAAATCTGTGCTCTGTCATTCAGTGTCGGTTTTGTTACAGGAAAGCAGCTCTGGAGGCTGCTATGAGAAAGAAGATTGAATTTGAGAAAAAAGCATTGTATATTGTTGAACAGCTCCTGGAAGAGAACATTACTGAAGAGTTCCTTCTGAATTCTGTAGGTGTTGCAAGTTTTTATACTGTTTTGTATCTTAGTGTTTGACTTTTTTAAGTTCTTGGAACAATTTGTTGCAGTTTCAAGTAGGCAAATCATTTATTCCCTCTCTCATGAGTTCTGATGATGATTGCCCTATTTTCAAGGGTTCTGCAGTGAAAACATGCCCTAGCTTTGCAGGACTGTATACATTTTTGAATCCTCACTTTATTACCACAGCCTTTGTTTATGCCTCTGTGGTTCTGGACTGATTGATGTATAAAAATTTAGGTCCACATCACATCATCTGTGAATTTAGACAAAGTGTTCATAATGCCCCAGAGTTTATCTGGCAGCAAAGTTTTGCTGGAACGGTATGATGATTACTCCTGTTAAAGTTGTAAATAGGCTGGTAATCAGGTGGACAAAAAATGTAGAGGAAAATTATGAAAATAGGTGTAAATAAATAATAATAGAGGCAAAATGATGAGGCTTTTCTATATGTAAAAAGAAATGCTCATGTCTGTCTTCTTTCCCTATTTACCCTTTTCCTATTTTTACTGTGTAGGTTCTAAATGTTGTTTATTAAACTTAATAAATAAGTTATAAAATTTAAAATAGGTATTTTTATGAGGTGTTTTGAGTATGAAAAAAGACATATTTTCCAGTATCTGTTGTTGAACTATTTTCTTGTAATTTTAGGGAAAATTTATTACTCCATCTCACTATAAAGACATTGTTGATGAACGGTCTATCATCAAACTATGTGGTTATCCTCTGTGTCAAAATAAACTGGAAAATGTAAGTTGCTTTTTATTAATACTGTTATCATAAGGATCACTTCACAATTTTTGTTCTCTTGTATTTTCCCTTTAATTTTAAACTTACATTATTAAACATAGATTAAAATACTGTCAAGTAATGGGCCAGGCATCATATTATTCCATTTCAGTGTAATCCTTCTAAAGTAAAAGGTAAGATTTGATCAGTTGACAACCATTACTGTGTGACAGAATCAGCTGACATCTACTTTGACAGTAACAAAGATGAATGAGGTATGGCTTCATAGCCTTTCTTTGTGCATGCAGAGTCTTTCTGATCTTGTTCCTACTTCAGTGTAACCACATATTTCTGAGAAGGATTGAAGTGAAAAAAATAATACAATGCAGGGATATCACTATGTGAATGCATATACATCTGCTCTAAAAATGTACATTACCTGTATCAAAATCATTGTCACGCTTCTTTAAGTATGTTATGTCAGAGCTTAAGCAGAGCTCAGAGTTCAGTTAGGTAACCTGTGATATAATACCAGTTGTGGTATACCTGATTATCTGAAAAAAATCTACTCGAGTGCAAAAAATTTTACTGTTTTGGTTTTCATATATCCCCACAGAAATTCACTTGGAAACTGTATTATATTTTATGTAAGTTCCTCTCTGGGTTTGTCTGGGTGGTGGTGGATGTCTTTGACAATACAGTCTCACGTGCATATAAGTACATATGGATTAAAGAAGGACCTGTCTGTAATTGCCCAACGCTTATATAGCAGTAAAGATTCTACCATGGCATCTCAGTTGTTTTATGTTCAGTGCTGGATTTCTTGTAGATCTGAAGTTGTCTTCTGCTGATAGTGAGATGTAAATGATTAATGATAAGAACAGCAATTTATCTTTAAAATATGATATAAAATTAAAATTTGAATTAAAAGTGAAGTTTTCTGTGAAGTTGTGATAGAATTAACAGTCTTGCTGATGAAAGCATATTGTTTTAGGTGCTGAAACAGAAGTACAGAATTTCAACAAAAACAAACAGAGTTTATGATATCACTGAAAGAAAGGTATGGTAACAAGTCTGTTTCTAAGGTGTATTTAGTATTGTCTCAACATCAGAAATGCATTTTGTAACAGTGTTCATATAGTGGCTTGATTCAGTTTGGTTCTTACAAAAATAATTTTCATGAACTGTTAGGATATGAAGTTCTGTGTGCATTTCGGTTTCTAGATGCTCTTTGGAAAGACAAGAACCACTTATTTTCTTTTCTAAATTTAAACATAACACAAAAAGTTTTATTTGGATAGAAGTTTGAATGTGGTACAGCTGATCTGTTAAAAGACATTTTTGAAGAAGTGTTCTCTGTTGTGTTCCAGTGTGGTCAATGAGCTTTAGTAGGGTCAAAGTGCACATCCTTTTCATTCATTGAAGTTTGCGCTACTGTAGTACAAGTTACATCTTATGCATTCCTTAGTGTGACTACCTTTAGGGTTCTTTTTTGGGGACTTTTCAACAGAAAACCTATCTGTTCACAAAGTCTGTTTCTTTCTTTAAGCATATTAATGCGTATGGTTGAGTAAAAGTCTTCTTTGCCTGCTCACAGGATACACAATCACCTACAGGTGCTTATATGCTAAATTGTAGGATAAGTGTTTCTAATTCAAGAACAAATTTCTTCAGTGTAGCTAGTATACATTCGTTTCCTCTGGTTACAACTCTGCAATACACAACATTCTGGGAATTGCTTTCTCAAGCTACTAAACAGGACTCTGAGAAGTGGGATGTTTTGTCTTGTTTCCTGGTGCAAGTGTTCAAGTTAATTTTTCAAAGATATTGCAAAATTTTAGGTGTTGTTCTGAGTATTGCAAAATATCCGAGTTCTGTTGTCAACCAAAATTCTCATTATTAAACACCAGAATTTTATTGCATGTCTTTATGACCGTCTTGTTGGGTTAGGGATTGATTTTTGAACAATTTTGGTTTTTTTTTTAAAAATTATTTTTATGTAGAATCGAGCACTGGTTTGCTTCTCAGTATGTAATAAAAGTGCAAAAAGCAGAAAAGTGGGGAAAAAAGAAGCAGCTTCAAGTGGCTTGTGGGGAATGGGATAGATCTATTTGATAGTTTGGTTTTGCAGGTGAATTAAAAACCTGGTCATAGGCTTAAAAAGACTGAATTGGTACTTAAATTTTATAGGCATAAAAAAACCAATGACTTCTGTACCTTTGTATGAGTATTAAATTTGTCTTTAGTCATATTTTCTTGCTTTCTGTCTAATTTTCAGTGCTTTTGCAGCAACTTTTGCTATAGAGCATCTAAATATTTTGAAGCTCAAATTTCCAAAAGTCCAGTATGGATGCGAGAAGAAGAAAAGTAAGTATAACCTTATACATTCATTGCTCCTTTTGAGAATATTATTTTCTCTATCCAAGCTGCAATGCTAATTAATTGGCTGCAGTTCATCAAAATGATTAGGTTGAAGCAGAGGTAACTGATGTTAACGTGTTAGCTTAGCATGGTGTTCATTTTAATAGTGTTGTTGCCATATTGATCACAATAATTGACATGACTCAGGACTACTCAGCAGACATGACCATGTTAGTTTAGAGGGCAGACTAGTCATAAATAATAGTCAACTCCTATTAACTTTACAATGTACTTATTAGGATTGGATTTTTACAAACCGTATAATGTGCAGGATGAATTTATCTTATCCTGTTGAAAGAGACTTTCTAATTTTAACACAGCACTTGGCATTGGTCTTAAGGTTAGACTGTGAATACTTGCACCTGAAAGCAGACTGTAACATGAAGAGGTTCTTTATCCTGGCTAAACCTCTAATTTCAGATTGCCCATTTCCTGCTGTTACTGCAGTACACGTTTTGGAACAGCGTGATTGCAGTCCGTGTTCCTAGCTTAGGAAACATAGGCTTGCAAATAATGAATTGAGCCAATGGGTGTCACTGTTTGACAATAAATACTTGCCTGGAGAGTGTTCAGATGAATTTATTCAGTTTTCGTTCTTCAAGACACTACTTTTCGTAGTCTCCTGGTTTTCAACAAAAGAAACTAGCTGAAATTATATGTGTGAGCTTGGTTTTGCGGTTCAGATCAGTCATACGAAATACCTGATTAATGAGAGAAGAGGTTTAGAGCAGCCTGATCTGATCTGGGGGATTCTACTAGGTAAAACTAGTCTCTTCATTTAGTGTTTAGGTAAGCTTACCAGTATTTTTGTGCTCTTTTTTTATCTGTCTTCAAAAAAAGTATTTCTAAAATCTCCCTATATTCTTAACATGGAAAGTGTGTAGTTCTGATATACCTGACGTAGTTAATTATTTATGCTGTGTGGTGGTAGGGAGGTGGTATTTTCAAAAAAACAAAGAAACAAACAAAAGCCCAGATAGTTCATGGCTACATATATCTGTTTGCACAACCACATACATGTGCACAACCACATACATGTGCACACACTGATAAACGCTTACACATTAGGATATGTGAAATTCTTTTGATAGAAATGACTACAACCTCTGCTTAAAACTCTGAAGAAGAGTTTAATCGTTAATCAGAGATTTAAATCATTGTATGTTATCACCTTTAGTTTCCAAACTCAGTTCATTCATATGAGTGGTGCAGCTCTCATTTTTTGAAACATGTTGGGGGTTTTGTATGCTGTCTGAGAGACGTTAGTGTATGCTTAAAAGGTTTTCTTTCATTCGTAGGACAGGTGGGTGAGGATTTCAACATTTAGTGTTGGATAAAATGAATAGCATTGTGATGCTGCCTCATAACTGAATTGCAGATAACTTTCAGGTTAACTGCAAGTAGAGTTTTGGAAAAAAAATGTCAGAATTTGTGTAGTTATGGTTCTGGAAACCTTTGAACTCCACTTTCTTAATGCAGTATAACTTGATAGCCTAATTTTTAACAAAGTAAAGTTTTAAGTAAGTAAAGATTTCCTAAATATTTTTTTTTTTGTGTGTTAATTTGAAGCATTTTCCTATAAATGGCCCAGGATTGTTTTTACTATAGGAGCTTTGTGACCTGTGAAGATCTTGGCATGTTTACTTTGTTGAAGAGGAGACCAAAGGGTGATCTGAAAAGCAGTCTACCACTACTTGAAAAAAAGTTACAGTGATTACAGAGCCAAACTGTTCTTGATTGGTGGCAGAAAACTTAACAAGGGGTGATAGCCACAAATTATTGCATGGATGGTTCAGTTTGGACATTGGGAAAAAAATTGCACTAAGGTTATGGTGGAATGAAATGGGATAGTCAGCAGTGTTTTGAAATCTCCATCTTTGGAGGTTTGCAAGATTTAAATTTCATTAATTTGTGTCTGACCTAATCTAGCACTGGTGATAATTGCATGAGAAGCACGAGGTCAGACTAGAGACCTCCAGAGGTCCTTTCTGGCCAACATTTGTGCGACTTGCTGATTCTGTCAAATGTTGTTCAACATAACAGCATCATGCTGCAGGCACGTGAGTCATGCTCTGTGAACATGTATGTATAAACCTGCTCTCACTAACCCTGCTTTGTACAGAGGGTGTTGGACTAAAAGATCCTCGGACATCCCTTCCAAACTCAACTATGTATTTTATGTATTAATGTGTATTTCAAAAACATTGATTTAGCGGGAAAATCTTCATTCTGTATTTTCTTTTTGCAGACCACCAGATATAGAGCTGCTGAAGGAGGGACAGAGGTACACTGAACAATATATTTTTTTTTTTTGTTACAGGCACTTATAGTTAAACATATTAGCATTGTATCAGGTGAGAGGGGAATCTTTGATTTCCTGTGTTATAGACAAGACCTTATTAGAACTTACACAAAGGATTATTTGTCTTGTTTAGTTTTTTCCTTTGTAATTCTAAACCAGCATGTTTGATCTGTGTGATTTAGTGTACAGCTGCTCTTGGCCTGTATGTCTTAATTGAGCCTGTTGAAATCTGAAACAAATACACTGTTTGTACTTTGCGTATTTTATACCGTCTATTCTTTATAAAGAAAATGTTGCCAATTATATGTGATGAAAGCTTCTGTACTTCTTAATCTAAAACATCTATATCAGCTAAAATGAAATCATGCTATTCTGTCATCTCTCTGTACCTTACTTTGTATTGTGACTTTTTGTTTGTTTTCTTTTGCAACACATGGCCATTAGGTGGCAAACTTACATATGCTAAAAGCAGCCCTGCTGTCCCCCTGATTTTAGGGTATTATATTCATATGTATGTTAAGATGCCTATCTTCCGTTTTAAAATTGCACTATTCATCATGCTAACTCTGACATTATTCTGTTGTCTTTAGTAATACCTTGTTTACTATTCTTTTCTAACTGCCAGTAAGCAACTGAGAATTCACTTACCTAGTGGTGTCTATACTTGTCATCTTGATTGCAAAACATTACAACTCTTTGAGTTCAATAAGGCTTTTAGAAGAGCAGCCATGATTCTTAAAGCAAAAAAGTACACATCTATTTTAAGGGAAAAATGCTTTATTTATCTTTCTTATGCAAAAATGAAAAGCAATTACAGGTAACACCCATTTCTTATTTCATTGATAGCTTCTGTTTTCTGTTACAGTGGACAGTCTGGAGAAGAGGTGAAACTATGTGATGAAGTAATTAAAGCTTCTGACATTGAAAATCCTAGGATATCCTCAAATCCATGTGAATCTGGTTCTCATGACACAGCCAGTGACAGCAGTAGTGATACTGAACAAGAATTTGTTTCTTCTGTCCTACCAGGAAGTCAGACAAGGTCAGCCAGTTTTGCACAGCAATTGCACAGAAACAGCCTCCTCAAAAAGAAGCATGCTCAGAAATCCTATTCCAGCCCTAAAAACGAGGACTCAGATGTGGCAGAAGCCACTGAACGGCTATCTAATTGTAAATTAGATGCTCAAGAAGAAACATATGCTCACTCTGTTCATAATAAAATAACTGCAACACCTTCAAAAAATACTACTCCAGGAAAATCAAGTGCTTCAGAAAACTATGAAAACACCTGTAGTGGTTCACAGATAGTTTTTCTAGGTGTGAGCAAAAGGGGGGCAGAACATCTTAAAAGAACACTAGCTAACTCAAAAGAGCATAAAAAACCTGAACTGATGGATCCAGTTACTTCCAAAGGCAATTTATTAGAAGTGCTTAAGCAAACACTTACAGAATGGAGAACTGAGGAAACTTTAAAATTTCTCTATGGCCCAGACTACACTTCTTTATGCTCATCAGAATGCGTATCATCTGCCAACCAGGAGAATGAAGAACTTGACGAGGATGACTTAGATGCAGCTGATGATCTCAACACTGTTGCTGCAGGAGAGTCTGAAAACAGTTTGAACTATTCTTTACCTTTTAGAAGCCCAGGTGGAATAGTTAAGCCTGTGCCCAGTTACGAAAAGTTAAAAGAAGAAACAGAGTTCCTAGAACTCCGAGTAAAAGAGTTCTATAAAGGAAAGTGCATCTTGGCTGAAGAGGCATTGACACATGCACAAGCAGAGGAACATCCAAGCAAAGACAAAGTAAGTGTCGCGTGTAATAGTGTCATGGCTGTATAAAGCCTTCCGTCAAAGAATTATTACAGGCTCTTTGTTTCTGTCATCGTAAGTGGATATGGCCAAGGTAACATCAAGCTATTAATGTAAAACAGTAAAAGGAAGGCTGGATAGATTCACAACAGTCCCATAAAGTGGAGGAATCATATTTTAGGTTGGTAAGAATGCATTTGTATGACTGTTTGGGATGCATTCGATTCTGTTAGCAGTCTTTCGGTTTGTGAAGCATGAAGGTAAGGAAGGTGAAACAACCAGTCATAAGACAGAGTAGGCTTTGGGTCAGGAGGGAACATGGGTTTTTTTCCCTCCCCCTTTGATTCATTAAATAAAACTTCTATTTAATGATTTTTTTGCCTTTTCTTCGTGACAGGGTGTACTTGAAATTGGATTTCTTCTCTTGAGTAAGACGATCTCTGGCATTAATTAGTGTTAAAATTCTCTGAGTTGGAACCTGCTGATTTGTTTGGATATATTGCTGCAATCTATACAATTTGGGAAAAGACCTCAGGAGGATTTGTAGACTGCAAGAAATAGTGGTCTGAGGTTTTATCCCTTCCGGGTCAGACAAGCCAGCTGACAGCAGCTGGGTCTTCTTGTCACTACTGTAAAAACAGCATGCTGACTAGTCTAGATAGGTTGTACGGTTTGTAATGGCATGTGAAATTGCTTTTGCTTTTGAAGTTCAAGTGTGATGTCAGCATCAGAGGGTATTATTTTCATAATGTTGCTTCTTGTAAAACAAAGCTATTACATTGCTGCTTGGAAAAAGTTCTGACTCAAGTTTTGAAGGAATTTACCATTAGTTGAATTAAAGTATCTAGCATAGGGAAGGGGAAAAATAGGTTAGCTGCAGACTGTATGTTGGGTCAGATGAAACAAACTTCTGTCCATTAAGAAATTACTGTTTTGGGTTTTTTTTCTGTTCAGAGATAAGAGTTTTCTTATGTTTAAACATTTATTGATGATCTGTGACTATTTTGATGCGGTGACTTTAAATACTAGGTTATAGCTGTCAAGTTTTTTGTCTAATACAGGGTGATCAACAGGAAGATCTCACCTTCCCACTTGTTGATTCAAATGCACAAATGCAGATTAGAAAGCGAATTGTCCTTGAAAAACTGAGAAAAGCGTAAGTATCCTTTACTTTGGTAAATATCAAGCTGAAGTCAGTGCTCATTCATCATCATTGTGAGAAACAAACACAGTGTGCAAGGACGTTCTGGCTTTTTCTATGTGACCTTAGTCATAACTTAAACCCATTATTGCCCTAAAGAACTTACTTATTTCTGAGACTGTCATCTGTGGTACAGTTGCAGATGTCAGTTTGCACAGCCTGCTGAGTTAGATGCTAGAATCTCGCTACTAGGGTGTTCTCTAGAAGAAACCTGTCCCTTCCTACAAGCATTGGAGCTTGTAGCTGACAGCATGTTCACACTCTTCAGTAGTTGGCAGAAGTCAACACAATTGTGCCATTACACTGAAAATTTGTGTGGTTTTTGGATCTACTAAGTGTTGGTATGACACACGGAGCTTAAAATGAGAATATGTGCTTCAAAAAAAAAAAATCCACAGCACGCCCTTTATTTATCATTCTCCTGTCCCTTGGTTATCTGGAAACAATCTAGTCTATTTAGATTCTTGTAAGTTGTTTAAAAGCAGATTCTGATGGACATAAAATATGAAATATTTAAATAGCTGTACATACCAACTGCTCAAGTCTAAACTGAAAAACTCGATCGGGAGGAGTGCAAATATTTGTCTTGTACATTAAGCATACTGTTACTCGTAAACAAATCTACACAGAAGGAAGTGGTGTTTTCAAACCTCTTAATAGTTTAAGCAGAGGTCTTGCTAAAAGAGTTTCTAGTTGATGTTTGGATGGCTGGTATCAGTATGCCTCTAGCTGCAACCATTAAAGGCCCTCAGAGTTGAGTCTTAAAAATTTCCAAACACGAGAACTTTTTCATATACATCAAAGGGCTCTGGAGTCCCAGAAAAGAGATTTAGACATCTCTGCTGTAGCTGTTAAAATTACTAAATTGTCGAAGTTGAGAGGACCTTGAAAATACTCCCATTGTCAATGCAATGCAGATAAATGAGTGTTTGAAGGCCATGATAGTGGTGGTTTTGGTAGGGGTATTTTGCTTTTATATGGCTGTAGATTGTGTTAGCTAGCCAAACTATGTTTAGCAGAAGCATTTTTTTAACTAAAAAAACCACAACAAAAACTACCCCCAAAACTTATGTTCTCTCTACCTGCAACAAGTGTGGACAGGCCACAAACATGGAATCAAACCACACTGCAAGAAAGGTGGCTGTCTCTGATCTTTCTGTAAGTGTCAGTGTCGCATAGATTCCAAGGACTACTACTGTATGGTAAAGCAGTTTCTCTGCTCCTTCAAATTTTTCCACAAATTTGTCAGTCATTTTCATCTTCTAGGAAAATTTCTATTGAACTTAAAAGTCTGGTGCTCCATGAGTAGAGGATAAGAAAGACAGAATGTTTGGTTTTTTTTCTTAGTGTCTTCGAAGGTTTTATTCTTGACTATCCCCTTCTTTAGTTGGTCTTTTTAAATTTCATGAGGTGATGCAGTAGTCCTGTCACACTCAAGTAAGAGAGACAATTTTCATTGTGATAAAGCAATGATTTCTTGGTATGTTCAGATGAAGTCGGTGGAAATATGAATACGCCCAGCATCGTAAGAGTCCTGTGTTCAGTTTTTGTACAACATGTAGTGATGTAAAGGAGAATAGAAATCTTGACTCTTCCAGCAATATTGATGCACCATCTGCATATAAATGTAAATAACTGGATATTCAAATGCAAGAGCGTATTAACTACTAAACAAGTAAATAGAGGCAAAAGTTTCATCCTAACTGTGAAAAACAATGCAAGTTATTTCCAGCATTTGGGGATACTGACAGCTAGTTAAACAGTGTGTGTGGTTTGTTGTGTGCTGTCTCAATTTTTACACACAGTGAAGTAGGGAGGCAATCTGTCTTTTTCTTTCTTTTGAAAATTTCTGATTACCTTACTATCATCTTCATTCCAACTGTCAGGCTTACAGCAGAACGTTATTTCAGTTGCATCTATGTGAGTCTTAGTTAGCATATTTCTCTGTGCAAACCTTATTTAGACATATAGTTTCCTTTTGTATTGTTATTTTTGAACCGAGGAAGGCCTGGAATTCTAATCCTCGTAATGTAAACACTTTGATTTTTTTGGTAAGAATGTCTTGTCAGAACTGAAGTTAAATAAGAGTATGCATGTAAAACTATATTTAATTTCTTCACACTCAAGTAGAGCTTCTTATTTTTAAAAACAAACTTGTAAAGTGAAGGTGTTGCCCAAATACCACTCAGAGGAATCTGAAATGTAAACTACAGGCCTGATCTGGTGCACAAAAGTCAATCTCTTTCTCTCTTTATTAACTTTCATGAGATTTGGTGGAAGTCCTACTTGAGAAGAAATGAGAAAGAGAGGAAAACGTATATTGACGGGTGTCTTTTGTCTTCTAGATTACCTGCAGTTTTGGGCCCTCTTCAGATTACTCCAGGTGATGTTTACACAGAGCTAAAAAATCTTGTCAAAACTTTCCGGTGAGTATTGGTCTTTATTTAGAGATTATTCTTGGTTGATTAATTAAACATGCTGTTGAATGATTTGTGATTTGGACACAGAGAGGGCCCCATTGCAGATTTGCCCTTTTCTAGCTGTGTGTTCATGTAGGTAATGTCACATTCCCTGTGGACTAACAAGTCAACCCTTTCCCTGCTCCTGACAGTGGCTAGGTCACCAGGAGTATTTGTAGATTTTTAAAAACTAGGCCAGTGGTCTCTGGAGGATGATGGTGAGTCTTTTAAAGGTTCTGCTACCTCGTCACCTCCTATTAAGCGTGAGTTTCTGAGATCTGTCGCTTTCTTTTGCTCTGGCTCCCTACAGCTGGGCTAAATGGTTTTAATGTGGTTAATAATTGTTACCACTAATTTGTAGAGTCAGGAAGAAGGTCCAGTTTGACCTGTCTTGTTCCTGGTTTCAAGGGGAAGTAGATCTAGGGGCCACTTTACCACCACAGATCTAGTGGATACTTTATCACAGTCAGAAGCACTAAAGACCGTATTTGGAAACACTGGGATAAACAAGGAGTGAAAACAGAATGGTGGTAACTTCTCTGAACGTTTTTAGGTTTTCTTTGGAATATGACTCATAACATGGACCTAGATCATGTCCTGCATCTGGAAGTATTGTCAGGAAAAGGAGCAGTGACAGTGGCTAACTCTGTGTGCGTTGTCAATCTTGAAACTTCCCCCCCATGCCCAACCTGCATGGGGTTTACATGTAAATTTTCCAAAACTCATTCATGTGGCATTTGCCACAAGGAATCTAGGCTTTGGGGAATAGAAACACAGCTCTACCTGATTCCTTATGATTTATCTAAGGTCTGGAAGGACGCCACTAAAACATGGGTCTCTATATGCAGGATTTCTTACTATGGAAGATATTCTTTTCATATCTGGTGACTCTGTGCATAATCTCTTTTTCTTTTTAAAGAATTGTTAGTGTTTGGAATTGATTCTGTAATAGCAGTCTTTTAAGTTGTGATTAATATTTTAATTTAGCAGCAA
The DNA here is from genome assembly GCA_008711295.1 of Anarhynchus alexandrinus. NCBI lineage: Eukaryota > Metazoa > Chordata > Aves > Charadriiformes > Charadriidae > Anarhynchus > Anarhynchus alexandrinus. The sequence continues at coordinate 5,943,674 of VUYV01000002.1, forward strand.
CACTGAAACCAGGGAAGATATTTTTGGTTATAATGGAGCAGCATGTGTTTACTGTACATATGTACCTACTATTTGAATAAGATCTTTGTGTCTTAAAACTTAAAACAGTTTTGTTGCTCTGCAGTCTACATGCTTAACAGTCACTTTAGCTTATGGAGTGATAGAACTGGAAAAACTACACTTGGTCTCTTTCAATCTACTTTTGTATGACTGATTATGTAAGAAGTCCTGGAGGTTCTCAAAAGCAGAACTTCTATTTTAAATCATTTTTGCTATTTGAAGAAAACGTGGCTTGAATATGAAGTTTTAAAAGTGGTTTATAGCATAGAGGCCTTGAAGCCAAAATGGACTTCTAAAAACTTATATACACCTGTGGATTTACAGAATGGAACCAAATCTAATTAATTAGGACTTTGATCCAAATACCTAGCTCATGTAGCAATAATTTACCGTATTTTAAAAGTCTCCCTTGATCTATTTCTGATCCCTCAGATAACACCTCTTGAGTTTATTTTAAAGTCTTTTTTTGTTAGGAAGTAAGTTGGGGATAATGGTAGCAAGTTCTTGGGGCTCTCTTACTGTGAAGATTCTGGATAAATTGCTTAGAAATACAGCATTTTGGGCTGGGGATGGTTGAAGACAATTGTGGGCACTACAGAAGAATTTGTAAGTGCCTTCATATAGATATATAAGACTTTTATTGTCACTGATTGATAGTAAAATAATACAAAAATACAGGAAATAGGGAAGCAATGAAAACCTTTGTGCCCTTTCTCCTTCTTGTATTTCTGTGGATACACAAAAGCTAACTCATGGATATTAAGATGAAGGCATAGGTTTGAATCTCCAGTTATGTTCACAGTTTTAAATTTACTTAGTATGAGTGGTCTCTCTGATTTTAGGATGAATGCTTTGGCAGGGGAACCTGGAATAAATTTTAAACGGTATTTATATTTGCAGGGTATAGGAATTTAAATGTTACTGTCTTTGTTAGTGTGGTTAAAATGCTTAATGACTATGGAGGGAGCACCGACAAATGCTAGTGCTCTTTCTTGCTTTTTATACTGGAAATATTTCAGGCCGAGAAACTTGCCAAAGAGGGTAGGAGATAAAACACATGGCTGTAGTAGAGCTTAACTGAAGAAGGGTAAAAGAGCATGTGGTGAACTGAGCAACAACGATTTTCAGCTCCATTGGTTTTTAAAGGAACACTTGCAGTTCAGCCTCCTTTGGGCAGCATTTTATTCAATCACCACTGCTGGGAAACGCACTAGAGGGATCTCAAGAGACATTTTAGAATGGTTAGAGCTCTTCCCAAATAAAGTCCCTCAGTGCCTGTAAGCTTTTGTTACGAAAACTGAGATGTCAAATAATTCTCCAGAGTGTGTAAGGGCACTTTGTTAAAAGATTGAGAGAAAATTAGCTATTTATATATAAATTCAGGCTAAATTATTGTGTTTGTCAATATGTGGTTGTTTTTTTTAAGCATAATATTTCACATGGAAAAAATAATTTTGTCTGTATCTTACGGTTGCAAGTATTTTAATTCCTTTTTCGAAGCTTATCATTGATTCAATCAATGAATATGATACAGTTGTTTCCTAAAGATGCATTTAAGACTTTTTATTACAGCTTTGTCTTACTTTCTTTCCAAGACAATATTTTAGCTTATAAATATGTATTACGAGTCTATGTTATCTGGTGTATACACTAACTAATAGGCTTTTACCTATTACCCTTGTTAAGTGGAATTTTAGGTCAAGTCAATCAGCAATACTTTGTCATAGACAAGATTCTGTATGGAAATGTTACAGTACCAGAATGCTAACGACCTTTTCTCGAGTAAATGGGCTTCTCTTGAAGGGACCCTAAAGTTATAATAGTAGCTCATTTTTGCTGGTTATCATCAAACTAAATTATACTACAGTACATAAATATGTTGCTCTTATTCAGGGAATAGAGGAACTGTCTTATGGTTAAATTGGTCTAGTTGAAGCCTAAAGAAAAACAATTTACGGTTTAGTATTTGCCTGTACTGACCTGGGTTAGTTAAAGTTCACTTATCTTAGTGCAAGTTTTGGAAAAATTATAGATAGCTGAGGTCCCCTAAAGTTACAACTTTATCTCCTAATCCCATGAAGTCAGCTTGCTGCCTTACAGAACAGGTGAATGGCCAAACTAACAGGTCAGATTCTTGAACTGAAGTTACATATGCCTACACCTGGGAATCTGGATGTGTGAACAAAAAGGCTGCTTCATTTGAAAAGATGCTGATGACTTCACTTTGCAACAAAGATAAGTTGTAAAATGAAAGAAAGAAAAAAAAAATCTGTATTTGGGGCACTTTTTTTTCTTTTTCTCCCAGTGTAAGAACACAGACACGCTGGGTAAAACTGCAAGACAGCATGAACCTGTTCAAAGGAATGTTTTTTCACCAAATGTGAACTCATTGCTACTAGCTATTAGTCAAATTCATAGTAGCATGTTAAAAATTGAGCTCATAGATGGCAGGTATATTCTCATTGTAATGATAAACAAACTTCTAGAAAAGGAAATAACACTCAAGACTAATTTATAAATAGGTATAAAGAAAAAACATACTTTAAAAAGATTGTTTTATATTAACCAGCTACATTTTCTTGCATCTTGTTCATAGTACCTGAAGCTAGAGGCCTGTTAGGGGATAACTATTTAGCATAATAATCCTGGTGTCCAGCTGCCATTCCCCATTGGACAGTGTTCTGTTATCAAATTGTTTCCTAGAAATCCCAGGAAATGTAATCCTGCTGAGGAAAGGGTGGTGAGCTCCTGCATTGCTAAGTTTCTTTCTTCTAACTTCAAGTTTGTTGTGGTCCCTGTTCAAGTTCTTGCACAAGGTGCTTAGGGATGTGCTTAAATCTGCTGCCACCATTTACAAATCAGGCCATCATTTGCTAATAGGGTTCTGCTAGCAATATTTGCAGCTGACAGTAATTAAATGGGAAGACAACTAAAGGAAAAGAAGTAGAGGCAACTGTGTATGCATTTTTCCTGTCATTTTTGGGTTTACTCTTCTATTTACTGGTTACTTTAACCTGGGACTCCCCTGTATTCCTACAACTCCCATATTGGAGTTCACTTTCTTTGCAGGGTGGGCACTAGTCAGTTATTGGGAAGTCAATTGGGATGGAATTTTTATGCATCTTACTCTTTAGTCCTTAATCCTGTCTGCTTCTGCCGCTTGGATCCATCTGCTCAGTCTGAACTCTGAGCTCCTCCATAGAGTATGAAAACTGCTGCATGCGTCTTGCTGCCTACTGGGTGGTGGAAGCAGTCCAGTCCAGCTGCAGTGCATCTTGCTGGGGTGAACCACAACACCCACAGACTAGCAACTAAGCAACCCACACAGCTATTTGGGATCATCCAACCCTCCTGGCTTACCTATCCTGCCCAACAGAGGCCAAGAAAGTAGAGGCGTTCTGTTTTGAAAATTCGCATATTGTTTTCTTTCTTTGGGTGGGCAGAGGGACAATTTAGCCAAACTCTTTAACAGAAAATGTTGCACTGCAAAACTCAAATCACGTACACAAAGTTCTGTAGAGTTCTAACATTTCCACATTATATGTTTCTGACGGAAATATAGTGACCTCTCTTTCCTGGATTGTTCTGAAGTAACAGTTTTGGCTAGAGACAAGACAAAGAACTAATGAACCATTTTTACAGCAGACTTGCACTTCCCTGTTTTCTGAAAGCTTTGCTCTTTAGAGGCCTTGGTGTTGACACACAGCTTGTTTTTGAAAGTGACTGCCCTTCCACTGCTCCTTATTATTTAAGGCTTCACACCTGTAGGTTGCTAGCTTTAGTCTCATCTGCCTGAAATGTATTTTGTTTTCAGCTGCACAAGTGCTTTAGGACAGGTGTTGTACTGAAAGGTTACTCATTGTGGAAGCCTGACTCAACTGTTCATCCAGTCCAGTGACGGTAGTACATCAGCAGATCCATATTGCTGTATCCTGCTGGTTATCTGTGTCTTTTGACTACCTCCTTCATAAATAGCATATTGATGGCAATGACTAGTGTTCAGACCTTGCCAATCAATACTAACATTGAATAAGAGTTAATTGACACAAATAACTGCATCTCTCAGTTTGTGTACAAGAATGACACCTTCCTGTGCTCTAATCAATAATAACTCCTTGTAGAGCATTGAAATAAAGCTGCTTTCTCTATTTGACAGAGTTTTCCCAGGTGGCTCAGAGCTGTCTCTTCCATTGTGTCTCATCACAGCAGATTAACTGGAATGTTACATATGAATTGCTTGTCAAGATGATTCCGTCAGGCATTTCTTGGTAGCATTTATCACTGTCATCAGTATTGAGTCCAGACATTCAGCCTTTGTTTTGTCTCTTGTTCTATAGCCAGAAAAATGTAACAGTTTACCAGGTACAAGCTTTGTTGCCTGCTAACACCATCACCTATTTCAAATAGTGATTGGGAAACATGAATCTTTTAATAACAAAAATAATCTGTATTTGCCAGAACTATTGGTTCTAGTTTGATGTGACAATTCCTGTACATTGCTTTTCCTTTCATCGTTTAACAAAACTCAGGCTGTTGAGACACTATTTGAGTAAACACTGCTTCAGAATCTTACTTTGCCTGGAAGACTTCAAGATTGAGGAGAAAAGTAGGATAATATTGCTTTAATCATTACCATCCCTAAATAAAAATTAATTTTATTAATTTTAATATCTTTCTGAAATAGGGAAATGCAAAGTGATCCTATAAAACATCTTACTAGTAACTGCATCTTTACTTACCATTTTGAATATAATTTTAGGGAACTGATTAACAGAATTTGAATTCTAACAATGGCAAGTACAAATACTTTCATTTTTCCACTTTTTAACACGTTTTTGGGGTAGCTATATACTTGCCCAAAGAAATTAATTTAAAAAAACCCCAACAACTTACTGGGGAAGAAAGCCCTAGATTTGAATTTGTTGCCAGGTATTTCATTTCAAGCAACCTCCCATCTTCACCCATGGCTGCAGAATTGGGTATGAATGACAGGGTAGCTTCAATTCTGGGTTTGAATTTATACAAGGCTGCATAGAAAGGAAGCGGAGAGCAAGAAGGTAGCAAACATAGGGAGGCACTCGCCCCTCGCTATTTCTGTTGGATGGCGCCATCTGTCTGAATAAAATTAATTCTGCTAGCCTTTTTGGGTGCCAGCATAGCCACAGCTTCGTTTTTAGCTGCGACTTTTCCATGAAATTGCTTGTCGTGAACGCCATGGGTCATGCCTAAATTCAGCCATAGCTAGTCACACGTGAATTTTTTTTAAGTCAGATTAATGTTTGACTTAAAGCAGATCTGTTTTATTATGAAGTCCAGCCAAACGGGTCAGCAGGTATAAAATGCAGCAGCACTTTTGTTGAGCACCCATATGGTTCATGATTCACACCTTATTTTCTTGCTCTTTTGTCTGCGCTGGCTCCCATTGCATAAGTTAGAATTCCAGGTTTCCATTTTAAAAACAAGAATCATCAGAGGATTGTCTCCGGTATCTTATAAAACCCAGTCTGTTTCCGCAACATTAGCTTTTACAGCAAATCTGGATCTGAAGCCAACAGGGGGGAAACTAAGTGTAGGAAGGCCCATCTCTTCAGAAACGCATGTGCAGTTCCTGAGAATTTCCCAGCGGGTACGAGCGAGAGCTGAGCCCGCAGAGCAGCCAGGCCTATTTGCAAGCTAATTCAAAGAATTAACTGCTGTTCAGTCTTCCCCATGCCACTTTCATATAGAAAAAAAGATGTATATTTGGAATTCTGCAATTCCTCCATTACAGGGTAAGATGAGAGAAAAGCGTAAAAGCTGGTGAATACAGCTCAGATACAGCTGTAATTGCTACATTGTAACTCAGTGTATTAAGCCTTTTAATGGTAGACGTAAATCAAAATTTAGCAGTTAAAATCTGTTTAATTTCACCCTGAAATGTTCTGATTTTTTTTTTTTACTATTGTTTTTTCAGGTTAACAAACAGAAATATTATTCACAAAATGCCTGAATGGACTCTAATTGCTATTGTTTTGTTGTCTGTGTAAGTACCCTTCAATGTCAAATATTCTCATACACAACTGTCTTAACTAGCCTATTGAGACAAGATTTAATTTTCAGATAAATGGAGGTAAAGATTTCTTTAACTGAGAAATCAACAGAATTATTTTTTCATGCAAATGAACTAAATTCTCTTGACAAAACAGGATTGTCACACTTGCAGCAACATGTTAACAATGGACAAACTTAATGTTATGTTAAAAAAATAAAAAGCTTTAGGGATTTTTAAAGAGGGCTAGTGGGGTGAGGAGGAATATATTTCACTCTTCTGTTTGCTGCTGACAGACATTCTTCTCCTCTGACAGTAGGGCAAAATGTCATGTGTATTGTATTACTTGGATTTGGCATAACTGTTACACTTTTCATTTCTCATTTTACTTCTAATTTTTTAAAAAAATCACTTTCACAATTAAAAGTCAAATTATTTACATAAAGATATGGTGTGCTTCTAAATATGTTTGTTTGAATATTGATAGGGGAAAGCTTTTTCACCAACTCCCAAATTTCTGAAAGGAATGCTGGGACCCAGTATTTTATTTTCGTAAGGATTAGCTTTACTTCTTACTATTATGATACTACAGTGCCTACAGTCCTCCATGTAGAATTAAAATCTTTCCAAGGGTCTCCCTAATGGGAAGCCTGATCTTATTATAGTGTCTTTCAGTAAACTTCTACACAGAGGCATGATTGATAAAAGCTGTAGTCATATGCATCAAGTAACTTCCTTGATCGATATTTTCAAAATCCATGTACATTTCTGAAGTTAAAGATACAAACTTTGCAGTGTGTAAAACAGACAGTTCTCTCACAAATTCATATTAAAGATTTAACATTAGTTTACCTTTTAAGAAATCACTGGTGGTTTCACGCAGTGTCAGGCCCTGCCTTTCACTGGGGTTAAACCATCAAGCAATCTTTGTATGTCGTTCAGCTTGAATTACAAGTTAGCAAAAATCTTATTCCAGAGACTGTTTATTACCGTACTGCTGCTGCTTCTTTTGGGCTTCCTGGGTCACTGGAGCCTGTAGGACAGAGAAATACTTACAGACATTCACAGGTCAAGTAGTGTTGTGGGCCAACCTCATGGCATCCCCAGTACTGCACTTACTTTGCTTGATATTACTTCAGTCTGACACATTGTTCTGGCTTTACTGTCCCAAGGAAGACTATACCAGCAGGCATTAGAGTAGGCTTCAGCGAGCCTTACATCTGTGTCACCCAGCCAGATACCGCTCAAATGATTCATTAAATCAGAACACAGAAAGTAACTTTACTTGAATGCCTTGGCATAAATTTTTTATCAACTATAAGAACAAATCTTTTGTCATTTTTACTATATATTCTTATGGTTGAATTGGTAATTTGTGAAACAGATCTTATGAATTTTTCAAGTAGTTTCTGTACATTTAAGGAAATGGGGACTCTTTTGATCAGAAGTTAAAATATGTTCCTGGTCTCTCCGCATATGATGAGCTCTAAATGTTTACATACCTAATGATTGTTTTACAATTGGTTTAAAATGTTATACAAGTAGCAGGCAGTCTTGGTAGCAATCGGTGGAAGCAGAGAACCAATTCTCTTTTTACTTTTGCTTTCTAAGGGTCCACCCCTAAACAAATTAATTATATTTGATGCTGAAATAGAATAGATTTTATTTCTAATATGATTCCAGTGAAGTCATGACTAAAGCTTCTGTTAACTTCAGCTTATTGTAAGGTTTTTGCAGCCTCGTGATCTTCAGATTATTAACAACTCTCAGCCCCCTCTTAGGAGAGGATGTGGAAGAATGTAGATGGGGTAGAATGAGTGTTAGGATTGCTCTTAGAAGATGACAGTGTTGCATCATTTCTGGAAAGATTAAAACAGAGCATTTAATTATTTGGGAATTCTAATCAAACTTTAATATTTAGTGAAAGCCAGAAGCGTGCAGGGAAAAGCTTAGCTATACTGAGAGATGATGCATGTTGCAGCATGTGTAATGTCATTTGGATCGCAGAGTTGTATGGGGCCTGAGTCAGAGTGGCTCTTTACTAGCTTCTGTCACTGAAAGAGGAGAACGTTTTCAGAATATGTATTCACAGGTCTTGACCTGGTCTCAGGCACAGAATGGCCATTTTAGTCCTAACACTAAACTGTGAAGTAGCATAAGCAACACCCTGGAAGAGGATAATTCCTCTTTCTAGGAGGATGAAAGCTACCCGGAGGTGCAGGAGGTATAAAACAGAGACTACAGAAAGCAGAGTGAGCAGAGTATACCTCAAAAGAAACTACTAAGACCTCAAGTATTTTTTGTTTTGTTTGGAAGGGGACAGGGTTGTTTTGTTTAAAGTAGCAACTGTTGGACTTTGCTTGCACCCCATTTTGTGCATAGATATTGTGGCTCACCACTTCCTTCTCATATATGGCTAGTGCGTACTGAGGACTCCAATGGTGTACTGACTTCACAATGCACTTTCAGAGTGCCCCGACCCTTTTTGTGATACACTGCTGGGCAGAATAGCCATTATCATTACTGCTGTATTGAATTCAAGTGTCACCACTGCTTAATACTTTGTATTATGTTCTGATAATGCTATCCTTTCTTCATTGGAGTGTGCATATTAACTCTTAGTAGGATACAGCATGTTGGATAGTTGTAACACCTAATTTAGGTACTTAAATTAGACCTAGGCTCCCTTTATAGCCTGCTGCTCCTCAAGAAGCTATTAGAAGTACTTATGTGCCCTTAAGTCTACTGACTATTAAAAAAACCTGGGCTTCTAATTCATTGCTCTGAAATAAAGTGCCTGAAACTAGAAAGTGTGACTGTCTTTCTTGAAGTATAATATGTTGGGGATCGCAGCAGTGGAGCATTTCCTGTTCCTAGTGAACAGCTGGATTTATTCAATCAAATTATCATATAAAATATGAACAGCCAGTCTCAGCCTTTATTGAAAATCTAGCCTGAGGCACTCCTATCTTTATGACCAGCACATTCAGCAATGACATTCAGCAAGACCTTCTTAGAGTACTCTTTGACAGCCCAAGAATTATGTTCAAATAATTGCACTCATGCCTATCATGGAGTGGGTGACTCTTTAAAATTATCTGTAGGTCAAATTTCTTATTGATTTGTAATTTGTAATAATTTTAGCAGCGGTAGATTTCTGTGTCTTCCTGTTGCAACATTTAGTATGTTAAGCAGAACTTTTTGTTATAGTAATAGTTGCTTTATAATGTACTGTAAACTAGGATATAGAATTTGCATCTTTTTCCCCAAAAGAACTTTGCAAGATATCAAATGAAGCAGATAAATAGATACAAATACAGTAGTTCAAGAAAGAATGGAGAAAGCAGTGGGAAGATTGGTTGCTATACAAGCATGGGCACTTGCTGTTTTTAGTGTATACCCCTGGTACAGTCTAATGGAAAGCTTTCAAGATATTTTCAGGAAATGTCTGCTTTCATCTTACTTATCTGAGCTGGCTGGTTCCAGTGAACTGTGGTCAGCTTCATCTACAAAGCCTATGCAAGAGGTTCCCCCACTAAAAGCTTTGAAGCATTTCAAAATGTTCTGGGATTAGTTTATAAGCATTCGGCTGCAGTATTTAAACAAACTCAAAATGACCATGATCACTAAACAAAAGCCATCATTATATGTGTGCAGCCACTTTAGATAAATGTGTCATGTGGAGATGTACTCTAGAGGTTTACTCTCTTGGAGATAACAGTTCAGGAACTGGAGAATCTTGGGTTCAAGTATGCGTTTTTACTTCTTTGCACACGAGAGCACATCTATTGCTCAACACTGACATTTCTAAATTATTTTAAGAGGAATTCAGATGTTTGTGATATCGCTACTGTGTTCTTGTCTGAAAATGTCTGAATGTTTGAAATGTACAAATCTGATGTACAAATACATACTGGATATGAATCAGACTTGCAGAGTGACTCTCTTTCCTACAGAAACCACATGCAAGTCAGCTGGATGATCTTTTGTTTAGCAAGTCTGATGATAAAAGATTGATTCCAGGTTTCAGCTGAGAAAAATCGTTTATCGTTAAGCTAGACATACAATTATATCCCTTTTTGAAACAGAGTTTGCAGGACCAAAAATCCAAAAAGCCTTTCTTTTTATAAAGGAGTTTGAATGTGGTCATAGTACTGTCTCTACTCTAGGTCTCTATCTGTAGAGTTATATTATTGTGTGAAATAGGGAAAATGCAAGTTTGTCTTAACACGTTAAAAAATTAAAAAGTATATTCTTCCCTTTTTCTCTCCTAATAATTTTAGGTTGTCATTTGGTGAGTGTGAACTCAAATAGGTTTTCTGTTAAGCAGTTCTTACTTATCAGCACTTTCTAAGCAAATCAAATCTGCTTATTTGGCATATTGTGGAGGAGATCAGTATTACTTTACTTCCTCATAGCGTGTTCCAGTATTACTTAGAAAACATTATATAGAACAGTATTTTGAAGGATTTGCAGTGTTGTTAATTGGGACATTAATCAGTGCCAGCTGTAAAATTAATTAAATATATCTTCATTATCCATCAGGGAGAGAATAGAAGAAGAGCCCTTTGTTTCAAAGAAGGTGTTTCTCCTTACACAACACCCCCCCACACACTGTGTTGGGTAGTGCTGTTACGCAGGAAAGCGACACTCTGGATTTCATTGCAGCACAGCTGCAGTCTTTTTCCATTCTAGTATTTCTCATGCGTAGCTTTCTGAACGGGAGATTTGGATGTGCTGTGTAACTTCCATGCATGCCCAGCACAAACTCTCTGAGGTAAGTCCAGGATAATTAGCTCCCTTCTATAGTTCTGGTCCTTGACCTCATCAGCAGGAGCGGAGCCTTAGCGCACGCAGTCTCCTGGACTTCTGTGGCATGGAGTTACGGGGGTTGGCTCAGAAAGCTGTCTTCTCTGCACCTGCCAGTTTTGCTGCCTAGTGCAAGGGAAGAGCAGGGTCATGGCTTTCTGCCAAGTGTCTTGGAAATCCCTCCAAGAGATAGAAATCTGCATGTTCTCAGCAGATGTACGTGTGGGCATTCAGACTGAAGTCGTGCCCGACTGCGCAGAGCTGGTGTGCAAAGTGCATCGCCAGTTATAAATTGTCCTTCGTGGCGGTGGTGTTCTGACTAATTTTGGACCTTCGGCTTTAGTCACCCTTGGGAACTTCATATTCCAAATGTTCTTGTGAATTAAGAATATGGTAGTAGGGAAAGTACTTTCCTCTGCCACTTCTTTTTTGCCTTTTGCGTGAGTAAACAAGATTTTTTGTTGCAACTTCTGTTTCAACCCTCTGAAAGATAGCATGCTAGATTTCAGAAGACTGCTTTATCATGTTGACTCTTTGAGGAGCTAACTCGGTCAGTGGAGTTCATGTCCTATTGAACTCTATGCCACAACTATGTGCTGATCAAGCAGATGGAAAAATTGCCCAGAGAGAGAACTGTTTTAAATTTGTGTTTCTTGAAAAGGTATATATTTAGAAGATTTCTTTTGTAATGTCATGTTTTTTCTCCTTCCACAATTGCTGTATACAGCTTTGCTTATTGGAAGTCATGTCATAGTGCAGAAAAATTTGTACAGTTACACGGTAATATAGACAGTTCTGAACTAATGCTGCAAGTGAGACATGAGTAATCCACACTGTTAACAGCTACCCTAATCTTAGTTTTAAACTAAACGTATTTTAACTTCATCCACTGAGCAAACTGAACTGTTAATTTTGTAACTGAATCCTGAAGCTGTAGCCCTATGAAAATATACTTGCTTCCTTATTAATAATTAATCTTAATACATTCAATGCAAACATTTTTTTATCATGAAACATTACCCATCTGTTAAAGGAAAAACATGACTTCGACACACACTCCATCTTTTATTTTCAGAGTTTTAACTTTATCTTAGTAGACTTTCTAAAGAACAGCCTACATTAATGGGGACATGACACAGAGGCAGTGTTTTTGACTCACAGGAAATTTCATCGTAAGATGAAAATCAGTGTTGATCTGGCTTGTTTCTGAACCAAAAAAAAAAAATAATTTAGAGGTACACATCATTGGAAAGATTACTATGGCTTTCTAGCATTTAATCCCCAGGTATTTTGTACCAGCAGAATTTTTAGCATGGGTTCTGGATTAGTTTGTTTGGTTCTGTGCAGGGAGTCATAATAGTACCTCTGCTAAGCTAAGTGGTGTGTCCTGTTCTTCTTTAGTACTGAAATAAATTTTGCCCAAAGTAAAGTATTGTATTCCTTAAATCCTCTGGAACTACTATAACAGAAAAACTTTGACTGTAGAAAATCCCTGAAAGAGCAGTATCTTTTGAAGATCTAATGATTCCTCTCCTTATGGTGCTTGATGCAAACTACGGAATGTAAAACCTTACAATGCTATACAGTAAGACAAGCTGTCTAGAAAGACAGTACTTCATTCCGGAGATTCTCGCTGCCTTTGTCACATTGCTGTTGAAAGTGTCAGACCTGACATGGCAGACGATATTTTTGCTATGAAGCGTATAATGGTTTTTAAGGAGGAGGAATCCTGAAAGTGATTAAAAACCATGAAGATCTTAAAAATCTTGCTTTATGAATTAGTTACGTCTTAGAAAACAAAATTAGTTGAATAACTGAGTTAAGTTATAACTTGCTTGGATCAGAACAGTCATCCACAGACCTACTTAAAAACCCCTGTGTCAAAGATCCACATCAGTTAGGGGAAAACAGAGAAACATGCATTTTATTAGCTTTCATATCAATAATGTTACGTTGGGGAATGTTGGTGTTCCTATAATATTCTCTAGTGACCAGGGATAAACTAAAAATTACTCAGAGGCATGAAGAATTTGGAGGGGAGAGGAGAAGATTACAACTGATTAATTCAGAAAGGAGACAAATTATTTTTTATGTAATAATTGATAGTGGGCGGTACACTGATGAACTGGGGACTTGTTTTTGTTTCCTAATGCTGTAGGAATGGAGTGCAAAGGAAATTTATACTACTTCTCGTTAGTTTGTTACTTCTTGAGATATAAAAATGTTTTGACACCCAGTGGTTTCATCCAGTCTTGCAGTTAAGTTCTGGTCCTGATGTGGGATGTTAACAGTGAAGGCAAAAACATACAGGAGGAAGGAAGGAAATACATGTTACTGAGAAGAAGATGATGTATCTCTAGGCGATGGGCTTTGATGAAGCTTTCAGAATTTACAGACAATCCAAGCTAGAGGATTTAGAATTGGGGTGCAGGTGGCTCTTTTGATGTAAAGCATATAATTAAAATAAATACTTGGATTAAGATGACAACCACCAGTTAACCAGAATGAATCAACATGAAACAGAACAAATAAACATGAAATAACTATATATTCATAAAATTTTGCATGGCATAGTACAAAGAAACTAGAACAATCATGTCCATAACAGTACATGTTCTTCTCTTCCCGTTTCTTCCCGAAAGTAAAAGTGTGCTTTAATTGGCTGGTAGCAAACATAGCTAACCAGTATATGGGAGCATAGTCCAGAAACTGCAAAGTGTGTATGTGTAATTACATACTATTTGGTTCAGAACCAGCATTGCTGCTAAAACTGTACAGATGCTTGATTGTTTAGAGGCTTGGGATCTCCGTATGTTTCATTTCATTTTGATGTATACCACACATGCATTTCTGTGGAACACAGGGCATATATTGCTCTTGCTCTTCCACCTTCTCTATCCATCTCTCTCTATCCATCTGAACATTTTAAGAAGACGCTGAATAGATGTAACTCATTCATCATAAATCTCAGTATTTCTGAGATGAGGTATTCAGGTTTTTAAAAGGATAAAGAATAGTTGAAATTGATGCGGCTTTTCATTTTTGTTCCAAACCTCATGACATATCCTGCTTTTTTTAGGTATACATTTAGGTCATTGTACTTTCACGAATCAGTGTTAATGGTGTTCTTCTGTTATAGAGATGGTAAAACTGAGATTAAGAATAGAAAAGTCATTTACTGGAGAGCATCAAGTCAGTAACAGATAAGGAAATAAAACAATTAAACAGGAAAACGGCTGGAGGGGGTGTGTTTGTTTCTTTTTTAAACCTACTGTGAGCTGGCCTGTCTGGGAAAAAGGTGCTTAAGAATCTTTAACTTTGGGGGATTTTTAAGAGTCTCATTTTGAGAGGTCCAAAACTGCACTGGCATTTGTTTTCAAAACTAGGAAAGGCAAGTAGAAGAATATTGAGCCCCTTACGTTTAACTTCTGAAGGAAAAAAAATAAATTTGGGCACAGTGGAAGCAAGTCTATTCCTAGCATGTCTCTTTACTCAGCTGCATTATTCCAGGTGTTTGATCTCTGTATTGGACTGAAAGGCAGATAATCAAGTTACAATGTTAGAAAGTTGTGAAACTAAACTATTATCAACTTTATGATCATTGTTTCCATAGTAGCTGAGTACAGGTGAGTACGTTTTATAAAGTCGAGTATTGACAAATTATTTACCTAAGCAGATTGCATCGTAGCTGTTTTAACTGTAAGACAGGACATTTTATTTAATCTTTATTGAAATTTCTTTTGCATATCACTGAGATAATGAATTGATAGGAATAGATTACCAGTATGTGGCAGCAATTGTCCAGCAATTGCAACAGTGGATGTATATGAAACAATGTTTAATTCATAAAATGCACCAGGTTTGTATATAAAGGCATCTTTTAGATATTAAATTGTCCCACTGTATGTGCACAGTAATTTATACAGCAGTGTGTATTTTACAAAGTACTTAAAAGGTTCAGGCTCTCAAAAGCTACATCTTAGCGGTTTTTAATCTTACAGAGACTTACACCTGCACTTAATGTCACGTAGCAAAGTAACCCAAAGACTTCAATGGCATAGATTCCAGTATTTGAGAGGTGTCACAGGAAAACTTTGTGGAACATAAAAAGTAAGGAGTAGAAGACTGAAAAGGATGAAAGAATCAATTTTAAAATGAATCTTAAATTTATTAAATTTAAAATTTTTACTAAGTTGAAAAAGAAGGAAAAATGGGAACAAATGGTAGGACTGAGAAGTACCTTTGATCTGTCAGCTGGTTAGCAGGAAACAGACTTCAAATAAATAGAGCTCTTTAAACAAGGCCTGTCCTTGAAATGTGTACCGAAGAAACTTAGATTTGTTAAACAGCTGATAGTGATTTCTTCTGGGTTTATATTGTGAACTTTTTTTTTGCCTTGGCTTTATGCAGATAAGTAAGCTAAACTGAAACCTTTTGGAACAAATCCCTGTATGAATGTAAGTGCTTGAAATGGCACACAGTAGTATAGAAGTTCTGATGCTTCGTGTTTGTGAACTAATGTTGTAGTAATAACTTGGAATTTGGTAATGTAGAAGTGGGTACCATACTCCATTTGGTTTTTAAAAAATCATCCTGCAGTCACATCTATTAATACTAAATGGTGAAACACAGTCTCTGACCCAGCTAAACTTTGTATTAAGAGTGCTCTGGATAAGAAACCATAGATGGCATTGAGCTGGTTTTGATGCTTCCTTAGTCTTCTTGTCTGGCTAGAGATTTTTCCAGTCCACCGTTAAAGAAATCTGGAAACTGTGTTTTGCATATGATTGCCCAGGTAATTGTTTTTTGCCAAACTTGCATGTCATTTGTGTTGATGGCACTCTTGATAGCCATTTAAAAATAAATAAGTGTTTGAAAATAGAGTTCCTAAATATCACTATAACAGGAGGCAAATGGAACCATTACGTATCATTACTATAGCTTTAAAGGAGTCATGGCTCCCTGAATTTTTGTTACTGGCATTGTAACATCGGAGTGTTTCCAGAGTGTTGGCTGGTGTCTTCCTCACTAGACAGGCTAAGACTGGGTTAAAACCAGTGATGCCCAAGTACTTAATGAAGCCAAACTGCTTAGTATTACAGGATCGGCATAATGCTAGCAAATGCTTGCAGGGAATGTGACGTCATTTTCCACCTGCTGAATGTTGTGAAATGTGTAGTTCCTTTCCTGGACTACTGCCGAGGGAACTGACTTTATTTTATGTGTTCATATATAAGGTCAGGAAATTTGCTCAGAAGGAACATTATAGGAGTGACACTGTGTGAGAAGAAACAGTGTTGATGTTTGTATTGTAGAGGTTAAAATAATTGTACAAAGCAATAGACTTGTAAACTTTTACTCAGATGAATAGAATTGTTGCTATCATGCTTATGAGCTACTGGTCGCTCACAGGGAACTGAAATACAGGAACGGTGAGAAATGCCATTTTCTAGTTACTTTCTGAGAAGAATTGTATTATGTAATTAATTGTGTTGTGGTAAAATAGTATGAGTTACATGAACTGAGAGTTTCAGATGTTTAATTTTTGAGGCATTTTAAATTTAATTTTTTCAGTTATTTCTATATACAATGTACATTCTAAGGCATGTTGTCTTCAAGTGTACAATGTACAGAATGGACACAAATAGCACTAAATAGCTATACTAAATTGTTACACCATTTGATGAAATGTCTCACCATAGTTTCTTTGAACATATTATGTATTTTCAGATTTATTTTGGGTGTTCCTTTGCATTAGACTTTTATTTGGCCTGTAAAATTAATTCCTGACATAATTATGTAAATAGAACTTTTATATATATAAGAAAGTGTTTTACCTATCCTTCAGTAAAAGTCAAAGGTCTCCTATCTTACAGAAGTTACTATTTTGAGGACGCTCTTAATTTATTTGAGTTTTTTCCTTTTCTGTATCTTGCTGTATCAGTGCAACATTATTATAAAATCTTTTCATTGCAGGACCTTTGAAGTTACACAGCTGGCTGTTATAAATAACAGCTGGCAGCTGATGGAGCGATCCTTAACTTTCAGGGGGAGAGGAAAAAAGTGCCATCCTGCTATTCATGCAGATAGTTTGTTCATTAGCTCAGGAAAAAATACAAAGATCCAGAACATTTGGACTTTATTAAATCAATTTTAAATAAACAGTTTCTGTACCTGCTAAGGTAGCTGTAAGCCTGTTGCCTCAACACGTCTCCCCTGCATAGTATAATTAAAACATTGGAGTGCCTTTCAAAAAATTTCCTGAGGAAGCTTAACAGAAAAGAAAAAATGAACTCTCATATGGTATGTTAGAGTAGAACCAGCAGAGTATTTTGCAAATGTTCACTCGGCTCCGAAGCCCGTGTGAGGACAGCATGATATGACATGAGGGAACTCTGCTGCGCAGCCCAGTCCCAAGGGCCCGACGCAACTCCCTGACCACCGTCTGAAAAGGCAGTGGTGGTTGGGCTGGTACAGCTTTAGGTGCACCTCAGGTTGTTTTCTGAGTCACCAGTTGCCTATTTGAATACAAATAACTGACTGGGGACAGGGGGCGAGAGAAAGAAAGTGAGGTGGCAGGGGGAAAGCAAATCCATTGTCTCTTTTTCAGTTGTTGGTAAGCACTTTTATCAAGTGGTTAGATAAAGCCTGGTTACTGTAGGTATGCTTTCCTTTTACTGTGAGTTGTATCTATCCGGCTGCACCACAACTGAATTTTGGCTCCATTAAAAGGGAGTGGAAGTTGACTTATGTCTTCACACCAGCTATATGAAAAGTGTGTGTGGAAGGTGAACTTCAAAAATATATATTTTGTGAAAGTATATACATAAACATGTATCAAAGAGAACATTTTTCTTGAACAGACTTGTAGAAGCTGCATAGGAAAAAATGAAGGCAGTGGAAACAATTAAGAAAGTTAACTTTTGAGTGAACCTTAAGTTTTGCTGTATACTTGGATTATTTAGGAATTCCAGTCATTGATTTTGAATCAGTGTTTGTAGCATTGATTTAAATGTAGTGGACAAAAATTTTAAATTATGAATAATTTAGTTTCTGTTGCCATCAGAGGATTAAAGTGTCTGTGCTGGATTCTGTGGACAAGTCAGTACACAATAATGAAAGGAAGTTAAATAATAAATAAAACATAAGTTGCACTTTAGCTACAAAATTCTTGTCTTTATGATGAGAATAGGATCTTCAGGCTATATTTAAAACTAGTCCAGAAGTAGCTTTTTTTCTTCAGTAAGAAAATTGCCTGTTTATTTCTGTCAGTTATTATCATTCAACACTGTGGGCTTTAGAGTGTTTTATCTTTCATTAAGAAAATAGAATATAGGAATAAATTTGGGGAGGTTAAAGAAAAGTGCCCCCAAATACTGACTTCCCTCTTTGACCAACAGGATCAAAACAAGGCCCCCAAATTAGAGGTTGCTTTAATTTCAGAGCTGCAAATAACGCTGATCATAATTGCTTTTTTTTGGCACTAGTATCGGTTAATTTAAAAGAAGACTTAATTCCAGAGATATATTTAAATACTTCTGCATCGTGTTTGTAAGTTAGATGCGTCCAGTTCAAGACTGTCTGTCAAATATTAATGTGTTCTAATGGAAAATGTTCACTCTAGAGACAGTCTTTTGCTTTTAAGGGTTTTTTTAAATGTTGAGCTTTTTAAATCATGCTCAAACTAAAGTTACAAGAAACAAGTGGGATTTTTAACCAAAACTGGGAGCTTAACAGCTAAATTACATAAATTGAGGCTGTAATGTTTTCTAATTTCTGAGTGTACCTTTAAAACAGTATGATTGTGTAACCACTAAATTATACCAAAGGTTATGATTTTTTTAAGCTCCCTGCTGTTGCATCTTTAACTTACAACTACACTCACATTGTGCTTCAGATCAGCTTTCCATCCAATACTAACTTCTGCCTGCTGGGTGCATTATGCTTTAAGGTCTGTGGAGTCCCTGCTGTGATTTAAGATGCTTTACTAACAAAATTGCTGCCCCTAGACAAGTGTACCATGTCCAGCGATTTACTGGTAAGTGAGGGACTCTACCTCGAATTAAGCAAGTAGTCAATATATTGTGAAGAACATTCAGAATTACAGTGATGCTTTGACTTATTCTGTCAAAATGTCTGAGCACCTTTCAGTAGGGGATCATGGAATGGATAAACGCAGCAAGTGTTTCAGTTCACCCCATCAACTGAACCACTATTATTAAGTGATTGATACATTGGCGACACTCCAGTTATATGTACAGGCAGATGGTCTACGGGCTGCAATGCACATCTATTTCAATGAGTTTTATTGCTGATCTGTAACACTATTGTATTGACTCAGTCTAGCCATTTGTCTTAACAATTACTTTTGTTTAATCAGTTGTGTTGGAGACTTCCTTCATAGGAACATAATTAAAATGAATTCTAAGACTGTATTCTATAAAACTGCTATATTAAAAGAATGGCATTTCTGACTAGTAACATTTTTATTGCATTGCTAAGCCCATCAAATCTGTAACATAGCCGTAGTGCAAATATATTTGAAGTATAAAAAAACAAAACAAAACAAAACACAAAACCAAAACACCACAGTCCTTGTGTGTTGACACAGTAGAACGCGTTATAATGGCGTGGTTGTCCCCATTCATTCATTTAACATGGCATTGTGTATTTCTAGAGGATTTTTAACACTAAATGAGGTGAACTGTTACTGAGATTGACCTGCAGTATCATACTGATATTTAGTTTTTATAAATCTGCTCAAAAGTTTAGTTAAAGCTGTGGATGAGGTTTTGTCTCTCTTCTTGCAGTGCAGGGAGTAGGAAATTTACAGTAGACAGCTATTGGAAGAGTCTTGGGCTGTTGATGAAATTAAAGTCCCTTGTATTACTGAAATAACTTTAGGGGCTCCTGTCTAAGTAATGGCATCCTCTTTGGTGCTGTCCTGTAACCTGCCTTTGGTCCAAGAAGTGGTACAACATGCTCAGCTTGGCTGTCCACCTGCCTAGTGCAGAAGGGCTTGTGGGCTCCTCAGTGGAGCGCCTGTTCACCGGTCTTCCACAGGGTCAGTTTGAAAAACAGTTTTGAAAAACAATCCCTCTCCTACTACTTGCCAGCTGACATTGCTGTATACAGCTTGTTTTGATCCGTGCAGTACTGTTCCAGTCCGTTATACCTTGTAGAAGCAATCAGAGATTATTTCCCTCATGATTTCAATTCAAAATGGTAGGTACAGAGCTGGGAAGAAGAGTATGTTAATAATTCTTGTAAATCTCAAAAGCAGTTGATATGTAGGTAATACTGTCCCAAATGTTCACAAAAAAAAAAAAAATGTGGAGGGAAGAAAAGCTGGAAATCTTGTGGTTTTATGGCCTTGTAGCTTAATTCTTCTAAGTACCAATGAATTATTCATAAAGATGGGCTGTCCTACATTCATGACTTTGTTTTTCCAAGTCTGGAATTGATTCGTAATAGTCTCGCAAGTGTGAGTTTTGAATGGAAATTTGACAGACTTCCAAATTAATTTTCCATTATCTGCAACCCACACAATGGTGGTATTCCCTGCTTTTGAATTAAAGACTTAGACTTCCATAAGCTGTTCTGCTTTCAGAGCCATTTGATCACACACACAAAAAGAGCACTGGATCGCTAACCAGTCCTTGCCAAATCCCAGCAACACACTTTGATGCAGAGTTTCCATTAAAATGTTTTTCATTTGTGTCTGAATATTGGCAATACCCTGGAAGACTTCTAGTATAAAGGATTTTTCTATTCAGACAGTGTTCTGTTTAATGCTTTATTGTAGTAGTTGACAGGTAATGATCAATGGCAGTCCTCAGAGTGTCTCCTGCACGGGTTACATTTCTTCATGTCTTTTAGCATTGTTTCTCCTAAATCAGTCCTTGTTAACACTGTGACATGTCTTTGTCATAGCAATGGAGCAAATATGCTCTAGCGTAGTGCTAACGGCACGTTGCTGGAATGGCTGATTGATCTCTCAGAACCTTAAATAGCTATGTTAAATCATCTGAACTCATGTTAGAGGCTTGTAAGTACTTTTGCTCTTTGTTAAGCGTACATAGTACATGGTCCCAGACCTTCAGCTAAAACACTTGTGGGATGAGAGGACTAGATTGCTCATAGCTATAGTCCAATTTGTGACTCTTCAAAGACAGCAAAAAATGCATTGGACTTCCTTGCACGTAGGGACCCTCAACAAGAGTCTGTTGATGGCACCTTGATCAGAGGCTTGTTGGCACCCTCCCTGTAGCACGTATGCAGTAGTCTGTGTCTATATTTTTGTTGGGGAAGGAAAAAAAAGTGCTGCCTGTAGTTGCTGCCAGCTCTTGCTTTGTTTCCATTTTCTGAAATGAGTGTTCAAGAAACTTTTGTGATCATTAGTGCAACTCTGTCATTCTGATAGAATAGTTACCAGTCATCCTAGTTATGATGATCTTTAAAAAATTAAGTCTTAAGTGACTAAAACAAAAGGTAGAAAGAAACTGAGAGAATTAAAAAGAAAAAAGCTTTTATGTTGCGGTGATTATGTTGAGAGTCTTATTCACGGTGCTCAAATGCCTATAACTGGCAAAAATATTTATATCCTATTTTTCAAAGATTTCTATGGAAGGACAGGTGGTGCTTGCCTGTTCTGTCATTCTGCTTTATCATTCTGTTCTTGTTCAAGTTCCAAGCAGCCCGAACAAGGTAAGGGACTGAAATAATTGTGTTCTTATCCATGGCTTCTGCCACAATCAGTGGCTTTTATTTTATTAACCTTATGCCATTAGAAAAAGTTAGGAAGACTGGCAATACTTATCTTTTTCTAGGAGGAGCTTATTAGTATTCTTTCGAGAATAAGCATATGGCTTTTCTTCATGAGTGTACAAGTGCTTTGCATGATATTGGGTAAATTTATGTGCACTCAAATTCTCAGCACTTTTCGTATAATTTTAAGTGACCAATTTTGAGGAATGGAAAGGAAACCAGCTGTTAGGTGGTGTTCTTACCCCTGTTTTCAGGCATCTGTTTGAGAGAGCTGTAACTGGCTGATATCACAGTGGTGGCATTGAAAATTTAACTTTTTTCAAACGGGATCACAGAATTCATCTTACACAACAGGTCCAGAAAGGTTTCCCTGAGGGCCAGTATCTGAGGGGAGGATGGCACTGTACAATTATGGGTTTCTTTAGAAAGAATATTCTCACTTTTGAATAGGAAGTACCAATTAGTGCTTTTAACTACGTAAAATTATTACTCCACCATCATCTTTTCTGAATGTATTCAGCTGTCCTGGTTAAGGTATGCATAGATCTAAGAATGAGTTGCACACATTACCATGTCAATTAATGAAATTTACTCCATATAATGTGACTGACTTCTAAAAATATTTTCATTTAGGTTTAACTCCTAAATATACTTGTGAAATGTTATTGTAAGGCGACTAATTCATAGAAAGTTTGGGTCTTGAGTTGAAGCACTGAAACTATGTAAACATTTTGTGGTAGCCAGATGTCATTTAACAGCTTGATAATAATAGCTTGGTCTTCACATGAATTTCACTTTCTTTTTTTTTCTTGAATATGTAACATATGTGGAATAGCCAGCAAATATGAATTTTATCAATCAGATATAGTTTGACATTTTTAACACTTTTTAAACTTTACAAAGACCTGTTTACCATATGGTGTAAGTGGGTGTGCAGGAAACGACACTGTTTCATGAAGTCTGATATATACTGTACTGCTTTTCCATGAACTGAGCATGAACGTTTCCTTTTAATGGGTGTGCTGAAGGCAAGCCTTTGAAGCATGGCTGTATAATTTTGGACAGCAACATTTATGGTTGTGTGCTTCTGTAGGTGATTGTTTTGAAATCACTTAATTCTTTAGCTTTTCTTATTTTTGTTTTACTTTATTCACAGAAGTTTGTTCCACATTAATGTTGCAACATGTGAAAGAAGTAATAGAAAAGCAGAATTTGTATTTTACTTTTCATTGTTGCAGTAGCCAGTTGTTACTATTGTGGTCCCAAGTATCCTGTTTCCTGTTTATATTCTACGTCTTTTGAAGATGCTTGAGTTTCGAGGTGATTCCATGATCCTTGAACTGAAATCCTGTATATCATTAAATTGAATTAGTCATGATAGTTTCTTCAGAGATAGGGTTATTACAGCTTTCAGTGACTTGAAGATATTGATTCCAAATACTCTTTTGGCTTATTTGCATACAATTATGGTTTAATTCAGTTAGCATTTTACGCAAGGATGAGAGTACAGCCCTTAATGCGCTGTTGTGCAGTACCTTGAATTTACATTGGACCAGTGTTACTTAGAGCATGGCACTTAACTTACCACTCAGTGCAAACCAGCAACTTGCGCTTGCTCCTTTTGCAGACAAAAGCTTCTGCTTCTGTTCCAATGGCCACTTAAAAGTAGAAAAGTACTCGACAATAATTGCTTTTCAAATGACAAGTTAAGGCATCATTTAAATGCCAAAATGACAGTTTTCCAAGATTAAAGTGTTTGTACATATATTCATAAATGCTTAACACGTTGTCCCATCTAGATGCAGTTTTTAACTAATTGCTAGAAACTTACACCTGCCTCTGAAATTACTTTTTGATTCAGTCTCCTGCTTATCAGATAATTAGTAGCTTGATTAGTTTTTAAACAAAGTTCAGGAAAAAAAAATTGATCCACAGCTAAAACATCTTTTCTTTATTTTTTAACTTTGTTTCTCAATATTTAATGCCTGGCAGTTTCTCTGACAATAGCAATACCTTTTTCTTAGTGTGGGCTATAATAGCTACTCTTTAAACAGAGTGTCTTAAACAGCGTCTGATAGTTAGGACATGTTTGTAATGTTTGTAATTCATGAAACTATGTAATACCACAGACTGCTGTTCCAAAAAAAACCCAACAACCAACCAAACAAGCAAACCACCCACAAAAAAAACCCAACCAAACAAACAAAACCCCAGACTGCTTAGCATGAGAGCTTCATGGAATAAAGATTTTAGTTTTAGAATATTAAAACTGCACAAGTTTTCTGCTCTTTTTGAAAAATAATGTCCTTATTAAGGTCATCTTAAGCCCAAGGCAGGAGGAAGAAATTCAGCTAAAAAATGCATGTAAATCTACAACTTTGCCAAGAGGGTGTTTTGCAATGTGCACCAGCACGCAGGAAGTCACGACTGTTTATGCCACCAGTCTCTTTTCATATATAACCTACTTAATCCTGAGAAGGGCGAATTGAAGAATAGTAATAATGCATCTCCAGGTCTTTCTCCCACTATCCTTGTCTCCAGACTAACACCCTGAAATGGTAACTGATATTCTATCAGCATTTCCTCTGCTCCCCTGCTGATAAAGCATCGTAATGCAAAAATCAACCTCCAGATTGTCAACTCTGGGCAGAAGCACTCTGTTTTACCAGTTTAAATAGCAACTGCTATACTTCTCACCAGGAAAGAAACAACTCAGTCCTGTCTGTCATGAAGTACCTTACAAAACCTAGTGGCCTCAGTCCAGAAATCACAAATCCAACTGAACACGTCTCTTTTGTGGGAGGGTTTATGTAGCAGAGTTTGTGCATAAGTCTGTTTCTATCCACACCATGTCTTTACTTTGAGCATCTCTTAAAGTCCTTCTCACCAAGTGTCAGTGTTTGATAGTTGAAGTATTTAGCTAAATGTACATACTGAAGTGGAATCCAAAAAGAAATTGAAAGTAGTTTAACTCATTAAAAGTCTATTTATGAATCAATTTTTTTTCTAAATTTATTTTTGTATTAAGGTACTCTATTTGCTATGTCTTGTAAGATCCTTTGTTTGTGTTGTATCGCTATTTTTGCTTAATTTAAAAGAGTCTTCTTATGGTCTTAATGCCAATGACTGCAGGGAGTTTGCTCTAAGTTGGTACTTGCTTAAAGGCTCTCCAAGCTGTGAAGGTTTTAGGAAGCTGTAGACTACCTTGAGTTTCTTATTAAAAGTACGTAATTTTGCAAACATTCTAAAATAACTCCTTCCTGTATGGTGTCAATGGCACTACTTATCTAAATGCAGTATTCAAGACGAAGTAACAGTTGCTGGGATATGAGTTCTTATTAAGTGATCTTGTCAGTAATGTTTGTTGTTGAAGTTACTAAATGTTCAGCATAAGCTTTAATACTTGATTTTGTTCATTAAAGATTTTTTTAAAAAAAAAATTGTGCTTAGGAAGTAGATTCAGCTATTACTACCTTTGCAGTATGTTGCAATAGAATTATGAGAAAAAGAAAGGACTTTAGGATGAAAATCGATTCAGATAAAATTAAAGCACGAATGAAAACCAGCAGCTCAACATTTCACCTACTCTCCATATAGATACTGTGCATGTAGATGATGTGCATGCTGATAGCTCCTTCCAAACTGAGGAACGTGTTTTAGCAGCACTGTGCACGTTTGGTTTTGGATCCTTTGAAGATTGTGCCCTCTGTTGCTGTTCTTGTTGATTCTGGAACTAAATGCTATATACAGTAATGCATGCCTTGCAGTTTCCATGATTTCAGATGATGAATAACATTCTCTATGGGGATGTGAACTAATGCCCTATTTATTTCCATTGTCTGTTCTCATGCTGATACTTTATTCTCCTAGTTGGCAACTACTTTCAACTTCCATTTATTGTGATTTTTAAAATCAATGGAAACTGGATGAACTCCATCTACTCAGTTCAGAAAATCAGGCCCGAATGAAAGATTTTCTGTAAAATGTTGTTGCTAAATAAAAAAATCTGAAAGGCCAGATATTGTTTGAATTTTAAAGCTAAATTTCGTGAGCTGAATTCAGAAATATTATTTCTTCCCCTCTGACCCCTCCCCCCTCTGATTCTCTTATTTTTCTGAAGCACTCTAAGACTGCAGGCGCTTTGAGACATTAAGCGCTTAATTTTGTTACCAAAACAGAAAATAGTTTCACTATAGCAAATCTTTACTATCGGCTTTAAAACTGAAGTTTAGTATCCCAAATAAAAACTTCTCAAGACCAAATTAGCTTTCTTCTTGTTTCGTCCAGCTTTCTTAAAGCCTATTTTTTTAACAGTTCAGTGTGTAAGAAGTATAATTTAAACTGCTTTAATGTACAGGCTGTCAAAACTAAGGAATCAAATTGCTCTGATTACTCACTCAGATTGCTCCTCAGTTTGAGAATGTAATTGATGTCTCGTGCCCATGTTCATCAAGTAAAATTAATAATAATCAAAAATACCTCTATGAGAGGCTTCTATGTGTTTGAAGAAATTTCGGCTTAATGCAAAATGTGTTTGCTATTTTGACATAGTATGTGTTTTATGGCATACAGAACAGGAGGAGAATCATCTAAGTGAGTGACCCTCTTAAATGTCTTCATGAAGTTTGACAGTGTGTGACTTACCAATTAAATACAACCTATGTCAAGAAGCCCTGTTAATAATTTGTAGATAAAATATTTTTCTTGGTTACTGTAAGATTGAATTTTATAGTTCTTTTATATTTTACTTATACAAAGAACTATCCAACTTTTACAGTATGAGTGTTTAGGAGCTTTTTGGTAAAGACGAAAATAATGACTGGTATCTTTCCTTTTTTATGTGTAATTACATAACATTTTGCACTTCTGAATTTTGTTTGTCCACATTATATAACATCAATATACAACTGATTAGAGGCATACAAACTACTAGCCCATTTTTTCTAATTAGATTTTTTGTTTCACTACTTCTTAATAAAAATTCATATTTTGGTACGTATTTTCTATAATACATACAGTCTTATGTACTATAATTAATCAAATGTGATGTTATAAGCTGCCTTTCTTCAGTACAGTTGTTCAAACTCACAAGCTTTGCATTTTTTACACCTGACACTGAAAAATTGCTTTTCTGTATCAAATTAGTTTTTTGGTGTTTGGGGTTTTTTTTTGACAGGTTGTCACAAATTACTCCACTTTTCAAGAATACTCAAACAAGCCCAATGTATACACAGTTCCTGACTACATTGCTGGGAGAACTGCATTTCAAAAATGAAGATCTGGAAAGTTTAACAAGAATATTTAGAAAGGACTGCCGACTTGAATGGTCAGTCAATTTTAAGCTATTTTGTATGTCATAAAACTAAGCCAGTTAATAACAGTTTTATTTTCAGCATTTTATAAGTATGCACAGTAACGACCGATCATATCAGCCAGAGTAGAAAATGTGTAAAGTACATTTTAAAGTAAAGAAATATGTAGCGTATGGAAATGAGTGTCATCATTTTTTCACTTACAGTAAATGCCAGCTGCTTACTTATCACTTTAATCTTTTGACAATATATAGTTGGTTTACTGCAATTTTGGGAGGAACTTTTACTCAAGTTCTACTACGATTTATAAAAAAAAATTCTGTGTGGTTAAGTCTCAGCAGGGTTTTTTTTGTTATTAAAATTAAGTCGTTATGCTCAGTCTTTGAGATAAAATTGAGCTAAAAGCCATGTATTTTTTGCATAATACTGAGATTACATTTTGCATTCTGGGTGGGCTGAAAAATTTAAGAGCCGTATTTATGCTGATTGTATTCACCTGATTCAACGAATATAGCATTATACTATTTAATTAATTAGTGTATTAACATTACTGATCATGCTCCTTTGTTCCCCACAGAATAAGGTGATCATCTCAACATCTTCTACTATCGAAACAGTACCACAAAGAACAAAAGAACACCTTCAATTGTTGGAACATTTTTTTAAATGAAAAATGAAATTTAGTATTAATTGTACTTCTTGCACTGATGCTTTTTCATTTCCTTCCTATGAATAAGAATTTTGAAGTCTTGTGGAGAAGCTGACTATAACAGCAGTTGTTCAGGGTACACATGAAGACTAGTTAAAATGTGGATCATCTGAAAACTGTCTATTTAAAAGCAGTAGAAAAGATTTTGGATTGGTTTTGTTTTTTCTTGCTTTGAAGATTTTCAGCCAACATTTGTCTACAGGAATTGGGGAAAGAGAGGGGAGAAAAAAAAAAAAAAAGCCTATTAGTCTGGGGTGTTAAGAACACTGCTGGTGATATTTCTCCAGTTGAGCCAATGCATGGAGCAGTACTCTTTAAGTATGATGACAACAGTACACAAAGATGTCTGATCTATAGCCTGTTTATCTTGCTACTTCTAAGAAAAGGGGTGGTCTTTGAACTTGTGTAAAAATTATTTTTGAACAGCCTCTAACTGTTACTAATTTGGACTTTAAAAAGTATTTTAATAACTAAAAACTTAATTTTTGGCTTTCAGTAGTCATTTCATTTAAGAGAGTTGTGTTGTTTATACTGAGTATGTTTAGACTTGCATCTGTCACTAACTGATTATAAAATGCAATTTAAAACTAATCCACTAGTAATTCTTAATGTTTCCATAATATGGTTTATTGCATAGTTCTCAGTTCACAGGACACTGTCCTTTGAGAGACTTAAGAAAGTTGTAACTGACAAGTGCTTAGTCTGCAGCAAATGCCAGCACTAGTTAACGCTGAAGCAGGACGTACCAGGGCTGCTACATAGCAATTCCATTTAAAAAAGAGAGTTTAGTCCTTTGTCTTATTTCTGTAATTGGACACCAAAAGGGAACTCTGCACTTAATTAGTTTATTGCTGTGTAGTTCCTTCATGATAATCAGGATAAATATATTGATTGCCCCCGACACACAGAAGCCCATGCAGCTTTTCCCTGGAAGCTTCGCAGTGCAGCAGAGTTTATTTAGGTGATGCTTGACCAACTTACCTTGTAATGGGAAGTTATGCTTAGTGTAACTTGTAAAAGCAACAAGTTAGAGTGACAAAAACCTTTAATGCAGAGTTAAAGCTATGCATTTTTCTAAGTATGCAATAGGAAAAAAATACCCATTGTGATCAGAGCGTGTCTGATGTCAAATTCATAAGAATGCACGATGTAATCTGGATAGAAGGTATGTTGGTTTTGTACCATGATGGAAAACTTTTTACTTGATAAATATGCAAAGAAGGGACAAGACCTCACCAAAAGATAAGCTTACAAAAGACTGAGTAATAGGTATAATACTCTGAACAAAACTTAAACCCTGAATTTATATCTATCTGCTTCTGATTTTGGAAGCTAAATATATTTCTATTTTTAGCTAGTACTTCACTGTAGATTCTGAGCAAGCCATTGTTCTGATCCATGTACATTTACCTTGGGGCGCATAAAGGTTACAACTACCCCATGACAATGCTGCTATACTGAATACGCTTAGAAGGCATTACAAACGTACATCATACCGGGAATATGACTGTTTCATTAGGTTTGATGGCTCTCATTTGGAAAGTTTTTAGCACTTCCTGTCAGTTTAGTGGTGCGATTTTGTTAGTTATTTTTAGGCTTGGTCTTCAGCACTTACTGTGTAGGAAACGTATGAGCTTGTAGTAAGAGTGAATAGGTCACGGGCCCAAAGACCTCTTTATGAGGGTTCACTGTAGCTGCTTTTACTGTCTGCCGTAGCAGCTCAAAAAAGTAAGTTTCCAGGATTTTTGCTTCTCATCCTTGGCTGCTGTGCAGTAAGCTCACTCATTCTTTCCCTTGCCTTAAGAGAACAGAATAACCTTTGTCCTTCCATGACCACCTACACCAGTCCAGAAGAGAGACTTCTATAAGATGCTGGAAATGCCCTGAAGGGATATTCTTCGCTTACTGTTAATCATTTAATCTCCCTTAGATGCAAGTAAAACACATGTAAATAAATGTAGAATGTATACATATGCCTATTACTTCTGAGTAGGAGAAAGGTTGTAGACTCATCTCAAAAGGACCTTTCAAACTACCAGCCTTAACTCATTGTACAAAGAGCACAACTCAAGCACCAAAAATTAAGTTCATTTATGTAGTTTTCTTATGAGCGTGATTAGTAACAGCTTCACTGCTTAGAAATGTTCAAATCTAAACCTCATTTATGAGCTTAAAGCTAATTTCTGCCAGAATTATCTGTCCTTTAACAGACTACTCTTTCTCAGTTCACTTTCCCCCCTGAGCCCCTTCTCATTTTGGTTGCGTTTGCAGGCAGTGTGCAAGTTGCAGGCAGACCATGTGGCCTTGCTGCTGTGCTTACTGTTTTTCCTTCCTATGTTAGTTGAGTGGGTGAGAACAGCTGACACTCAGTTCAATGGTGGGTTTGAGCCTTCTCAAGTAGGCTCAATTTCAGTGACTTACTCGCGAGCTGCAGGCATGTAGGGTCATTATGGATCTGGGGCTTAGGGTAGATGGGACATAAGCCTCTATTTCTGAATAGCGCAGTGAAAGGG
This sequence comes from Anarhynchus alexandrinus, assembly GCA_008711295.1. Classification (NCBI taxonomy): domain Eukaryota; kingdom Metazoa; phylum Chordata; class Aves; order Charadriiformes; family Charadriidae; genus Anarhynchus; species Anarhynchus alexandrinus. The sequence goes on from VUYV01000002.1 coordinate 5,973,872, forward strand.
ACATGAGCTTGGTAAAGCCATCAGCCGCTTAGATCATAAAGTCATAGAAGTCCACTGCTGTGACCATGTAAAGCATCCAAGTGTCTGGCAGTGTAAATATGGTATGATGTGTTTCTTGTAATAGCAGGGGGGCAGGAGGGAAAACAGACTTCTACAGTGATATTCTTTATTTCTGACGTATATAATGGATATAGTAAAGAAGAGAACGCTTTAGTTTAAAGCTTTAAAGCATAGCCTGCTTTATGCTGTTGCAGCTTCTCAGCATCAAAGGAGGAGCGTGTGACATATACCTGCGTAGTGCAGATAATGGTTTTCTTACCGAGTTTTCTATAGGTGTAATGAAGTAATCTCAGGAAGAGAACAGTGTTAATAAAACCATATATAGAGAGAAAGTCAAGTTGTTCAAAGTTATTCAAAGCAGTCTTTGTGCTGGCCAAAGAGGATGGAGGGAAAGCTCTTGTATCTATTTTCACACCAAAGTTCAGTTTACAGTTCTGTAAATACTGTCAGTGTAAGTACTGCACTCCAATACTGAATTTCCCAGCGCAGAGCCCTTCACTGCTGCTGTTCAATTCTTTGTGCCCATTTGAGCAAGTTTGCTGATTTTTCTTGGGTTTTGGAGGGAAGAAGGGGATTCAGAGTGGTTTGCTTGATATTTGCTATTTCAGGAAAGGGGGGAAGTCATAATGTTACCTGTAAATTATCAGGTATTCAAAGAGATTGCTCTGCATCTTTGTAAAATTTGCAAATCATGTTGTGCTTGTATATGGTAATGCAAAATTCTACATTAAAACAAGCAGAAGAGAGCTTGGTTTATTTCATTGAAGACTATGAAAACAAAAAAAGGGCCTTAGTAAGTCTAGAGCAGCATAATTGACGTGGCTGTGCTGCTGGCTAAACCCAGGACTGGAAAGTTACATCTACCCTGTCTTTAAAGAGCGAAGCACAGAGCAACAAAGAGCATGGTACATACATGAGATGCATCTGGGGCCGCAAAGGCTGTGTCCACACAACACATAAAAGATTCACCTGTATTTTCACTCTGCAGTCTCAGTGAGTAGTTTAAGTGAGGCATCTGTTGTGGTTTTGGGGAGGAAATACTGGTCCTGTGAATTTTGGTGTTGAACTTGCATGTCCTACCCTTCTCTCCCTAGTTTGAGAGAATCTGGACTCTACAAAATGCAAAAGGGAATGAACAGCTCAGCTGGACATTAAGTCTCAGCTGACCCTTAACTGCTGAAGAGAAAAGAACTAACACATCAGGGAAAAGAAAAAGGAAGAGACAAGGGGAAAGCGGTATTCACACCTTCTAAATTTAGGCATCCAACCTTAGGTACCTGGCTGTCTCCATTTACTTCAGAGAGAACTGATGCTTTTAAATTTAGGTTCTCCAAATCATACCCTGGTGCAGTGTATGACGTGGGTGGTGTTAATGCCTCTGTCCCTATTTCCTGTTGGCAGAAAGAAAGCAGGTAAGTCAGCTGAGAACTTTGACCATAGTAGGCTGGCTCTCCCTGGAACAATTTATTTAGTAGTAAAGTGTGGCACAAAACTGAATGGGGACCTGCCTCTGCAAAGTGGGAAGTTTCTAAGCAGTTTGATCCGATTGTTCGGTTATTTTGATGGCTACTACTTCACACAGAACTTTTTCTTAACCTGTAAGAGTTAAACCCAAAGAATTAAAGTGAGTGACAGTCTTTAGGAAAAAAAATAACGCCAGTATGTTGGAAGTACTTCCAGGAGGTTACACTCTATTTCTGCAATTTGCCTCTAAGCTTTCCATACTTACTGTTTGCTGCTGCAGTTGCTTACGAACATCCAGTACTGTGGGTGTGGTTTAGCTTGATCTCACTGGGGTAGCAGGTAATGCTGAACTGTCATTTCCAATGAGCATTAAATATTGAAAACACAGAATCAGCCTCTCTTTGGCAAGTCTTAAGTTTCCATAAGTGGCAGATGGTATACAGGGCAGGGCTGGGGACCTATAAAGACCTCTGTTTCCCAACTGCATATCTCTACCACCTGACTGCCAGTCGTCCTCTGATTAGAGTCAGAGGAAGTGGGTGTGCCTTCCATTAGCAAAGACAGACAGTAATATAACTAGAGACTTTTCCTCTTCTGAGCTTTCTTTTTGTGACTCTTCATCTTAGAACCACTTCTCTGCACAGGCTGCAGACGGTGCTTTGGGGCTGCCTGAAAGACACTGTAGAACGTGAACTGTGGCATTTGTGGTGCTAAACAGGATTTGGTGAGGTGGGGGGAGAGGGCTGGAAACCTGTGTCTTCAAGTAGCTCTCATTTGAGCACTGTGGTTTCAAAAAGCAAGTGAAAGCATATGTCGCCTCAGTGGCTGATCTGGACATGTGTGATAAATGTTAGTCATTCACCCTTGGTTGCTTGCAGCTGTAGAGCAAGGAGCAAGGCAACCTTGAGTTCTGAAAAATATACTCAAGACTAGCCAAGAAGAGTAATAATTAGCAAGAAGAAAGGTGAGAAACAAGCACAAGCCTTTTTAAACTGTTCTTGCCCTGGAAAATGGGCAATATTGTGAGATACCTTTTGGGCATCCTACTGAAAATAGTTTCCTCAGTACAGTTCACATTTGGGGCAGCATTAACAGTAGTGGCAGGGCTGGAAAGGCCAGGAAGAAAGGCCACCAACTTTCTGACCAGTGTTTCTGAGATCTGTGAGCCAGGTTTATCTTCCCACTGACTTTGCCACCATAGTTGAATGTGCAGACTTAAGTTCTAGACTTAGGATGGCTTATCAATAAGAATAATGCAGTAAGTGTGGCCCCTGTAACACTTCACATGTCCACCTATTTGTTGGCTTTACTGTGCTATCTTGCAGTTACCCCAAAATAACAGCTCCCTAATGAGTCCCTTCTCCAAGAACAGACTAGAGCTGACACATTGGTGATCGTAAGGCAGTTGCATCTTGCCACTATGAAAACTACCCCCTTAGAAGTCAGTCCCCAGGATGCTTTGGTAGCTGTCCTGGTTTGAGGTAAAACAGAACCAATTTTCTGTTCAGTAATTTTATTTTGTAGCTAAGCCTCTTCTAATTAACTTCTCCTTGGACAGAAAGGTGGGGAAGAGCATCTGTCATTCATTTTCAGTGGCCAGTCTGGTGCAAACCACGACCATAGCCTATACTTTAAAGGCAAAGTCTTTAGTACATTTGTGCACGCTGTGATTACCTGCAGGAGCTGTATGCAAAGATCAGAGAACAAAGCCAGTGGGGCTCCTGACTGTGGCGCGTCCTGCATCATTGCAAGCCACATCAAATCAATGCCATTTCTGGCACTTTTTAGCCTCTTAAATTTCATGGGGTACGTAACTGAATTGAACACATAGTGGGACAGCAGCAGCTTCCTGGAGAGTCATAAAATTTGTTAGAATTAGTCATCACTACAGAGAGTTTGAAGGACTTTGGATACAGCTTTAATAAGCTGCAAACACTTAGATCAGGATTTACATCATAAATCTGCTTTTTGTTCTACTCAAATGGGAGTGTCTACAAAACAGGTTAATAAAATTTAACAGTACAGTAGTTAAGTAACAAAAAAGATCATAATTGGTAGTATTATCTAAGAAGCCAGAACAACCCTGCTTACAGCTGCCAGCTAAGATCTGACTCATCTAAGGTATTTTATAGCAACCATATGTTAGGCACGTCTATCTCACCTATCATGCAAAAAAATGATAACGTTTCCTAATCAGGATTTGCCACTGAGCAGGATTTTCCGTAAACATCTCAGTATTGCAAGCACTATCCACAGTCAGGAGAAAGCCTTTTGCAGGCACTTCTGATTTGTTAATTTAACAAATAGAATAAATAGCTACAAATCTGTGGCTAGTACTGATTCAGCAAGGCTGGCTGTAGTTCAGAGTATAGCTATGTTACTTTGGCAGTTGACGTGTTAAAACATCACTTCAGAATTCTGTGTTAGAGGGTAACTTAAGAATATCTGCAGTTCTTGTGCAAAAAAAAAAAAAACCAACGGGTGTTTCAAATTGAAGACATGGTCTTGAAGGAGGAACAACCATGTGATATATTAAAAATACTTCACTGAGACAGCTCAAGCAAAGTTGTATTGGTATAGTATATTTACCTGCATAGCCAGAAAAAAAGAGGGTGAATTCATATCAGTACAAGAGAGAAAGATTAAAAATTGTTTGAAAATATTAAGGTCTTTTGATAACAATACAGCGGGTTAAGCTAGAATAATCATTGTATTTTAACAAAGGCAGACACTGCTGTAAAGCCTGTTGGCTCTTGGGTTTAGAGCAAGTTTGACATCCAGTTCACTTTTACACAGAAACGTGCCTAAGCCTACACCCCTTCTCAATCTAACTCCAGTCCTTCTTGCACAAAGACTGGTTAAATGTCCATCAGCCTCAACTATTCCTAGGATCTTGCTGCAGTATCCAAGTAGTCTAAAGAAATAATATGGGGGATGAAACTGCAGTACCAACATTCCCTTCTGTTCTCAAAAGGGCAGTAGTTTTACTGCTTCAAGTTCTGATGACAAAGCTCCTGTTGATGCAAATGAGAGCAAACTGTTGTCTTGGTAATTATATACCTCGTTTAGGAATCACAATCTCTTTTTTTTTCCTATGAGAAACCCTTCACTTGAAAAGCTTTTCTGAATAATTTTTTTTTTCTGAACTCTGGGCTCTCACTAAATTAAAAAAAAAAAAAAGTAGATACTTCACAACTAGAGATGTAGTTAAAGTGTTTCTTATATAGTTAGTTTCACCAGAGAGCATTTGAAAATTTAGAAAATAAGTGATTTTACAGATACTACATTAGCCCTCAACAGCTCTGGGTCAAATACATGTCAACTCTGCTAACTATTCATTTCTAAGATCCTCCCAAGCTCTGCTTTTTTGTACACTGAACATCTGATGCTTCTTGTTTTTCTTCTATAACCACAGATGTGCCCTCTTCAAAAAACTCACAATCTCAAAATACTAAACTGACAAGCTGAGTGTCAAACCACACACCCCAAGCAGCAAGCAGTGCCGAAGAAAAACAGAATCACGCTTGAAGAAAAACAGAAGAAATCACACAAATTGTTTCCAAAGAATGAATCCGAAACGTTTTCAACTCGGTGCAGGCATTGTTTCTTAAGAATGCAAATGTCATTTGATGCTTTTAGTTTTTATGCTCGCTTACTGTATAAGCAGAGGCTGCTCTCAGAAAGAAGAGATTAATTTGAACAACGCTTTATATTTTCTTGTTACAATGAGTTTTGTTTCTCTGAGGTAAACTGGAGCCTTGCTGTAGGACCAAGAGGGGTCTCCTTGTTTGCCAAAAGGCAGCACGGGTGTTCCTGTGCTGGTTAAGTTACACGCTAGGGTAAGCGAGGCCTCTTCACTGGCAACGTGTGGTTTCTGTGCACCACGAAACCTCTCTGCATCAGAGCCCCCATGTGTTGTTTGCTGAGAGCGCACCGGAGAGCTGGACAGGAGACAAGCAAAGCTCACATCGCGAGCGAGCAGGCCCACAGCTACTGGTTTGCTGTAGCAGGTCCCTACATTGCAGAAGGCTATTTGAGCACAGGGGAGCGAAGTGATTTGTCCAGGTCTTCATGGACGAGCTCGAGCAGGACCCACAGTTCTTTCAGCTGTAGTGCCTATAAGCAAGCTATCCCTTCTCCCACTGCAGGGGCTGATGTGGGACAAGATTTGGTCCACAATGCTCTGGTGCTAAGGTGCCAAATACTTTCAATTCGGCTTGGTAGTAATGCTATGAGTTAATCTAAAAGGCCTCGTGATACTGTCCTGCAAAGAATGACATGCAGAAGCAGTAAAAGGGGTCATTTTCATGCTGGAAAGACCAGCTAGCTAGTTTCTTAATTAAACTGTCAAGCATGCTTCACACTTTGCAGCATGCATCTCTACAGTTCAAAATTTGTCATAGTGTTAAAAAAAGTTAAAATTTAAAAGCATAGCTACAAACATGTATTTAGCTGCCTTGAAGGTGCTCTGTCAACATGCAACTGTAAGATAATGCTGCTGTGCAGGTTCCATTGAAAGAAACATCCTTTTTTAAATCTGGCGATTCAAAGGTAAAACATTGACCTCCAGTTTTGGTACTTGACTGCTAATCTTCTATAAAGATCTATGTAAGAGTAATGCTGGATTCTAGGTTACATCATTTATATTTTACGCGTTTGAGTCAAAAGTTGGATTTTTTTTCCCTAGTTCAACTCTATCTGATAACCTTGAATACAAGAGAGATGATGCCTGAGGCAAAGCTGATAAAGTCACCAGTACCGAGAAGCATGTGTGTTGGGGGGAAGCACAACAGCATAGATACATATCTTCACATCCCTATTTCCTTTACAAACTGAGGAAGGAAGTTCCCTGCAGGTTAGCCCAAGAGTATCCGCTCTTACAGCCTGAGAGCTAGCAGAGTACAATTTCCAAGGGCCACAGGCTTTTTAAAATACTGAATTCAGTATTTCACACATAATACTCACTTCATCAAGTTTTTTTCTATACTTAGTGCAACTGAAAGCCTTTTACTAAAAGTTCACAACTGGGTATCACAGTCATCAGAGTTACAGTCACCCCGCCCTGTTTCCTCTCTCTGCTCTGTTCCTCTCTCTCTTCCCTCTTCTTCCAAGTCTTTCCTATTCTTCCCATCCCAGTGCCCAGCCATTCCTTTCCACTTTACCCCTTCACTAATTCCAACAGCCAGTGCTCATCCTCCTACCCGCTCCCTGTACACCCCTGTAAAGATCCCACCCAACAGTCAGTTTCCATGGCAGGAGCCCCTGGGCTTCCCACCCCTCACGCTGACTCCTTGCACCCCGCAAGGGGAAGGGACAGCACTGCCTGGCAAGGGCCACCTCGTGCCTCCCACCCTCCAGTCTGCACACTGAGCCACTGCAGGGCACCTGCTGCAGGGCTCATTTTTTCAGCACAGGAGGGCAAACAGGCCATCTCTCCTCTCCTTGAAAGGGGCTCATGCGTGTCTTGGTGTGGTGCCCATTTACTCAGGCGGCCTCTCTAAAGCTGGGAGGACACTGCCCTGGGGCCACACGACTGTTGCTGGATGGACAAAGATACTCATATAATGATTCTTACAACAGCATCTATAGATTATTATGAAACTTGTCACTAAAACAGATATGAATCATCCAACAGCTACAGCAGTGCTCCTGTGCAGAGATGATTAACAATTTTTATGCAACTTATTTAATCAGAAGAGGCCTACTTGGTTGAAAATGAAACCTCTGCAGGAAAAGGTTGGTTTTGATTAATTTCTCAACTTGAAAAAGTGTCCAAATTTTCAGTGTGTTTCACTTCAACATTTCTAAACACAAAGGAGAAAAAAAATCAAGTTTAAAGTCACTTTTCATATTAAGATAGGTTAAATTTCATTATGATCAACTGGTATCCAGCCATTTTAACACACTTTACACCATTAGCTTTTTGTTTGCAAAAATTTACATTTTCACTTTTCTTCCCAAATTGTTTGTTGTAGGTTAGACTATGTGAACACTCAAATGTATTTTTCTTGGTAGAAGTCCAGTGTTTATTTTTAAAACTAATGTGCTGAGGATCAGTAGCTGCTTTGTTCAGTATTTCTTGCTGTATAGGAATCCCCAAATAATAGCCACTGTATCTTTCTAGGCTGTTACCTATCAAAAGCCGCTATCTTTCATAATGCAACCTCAGGGAAGATTTTATTGCTGCAAGAGATGCATTCCTACTTTTAACTAATTGTTGTAAGAAGTTGTATAGTTTCAGAACTTTGACCAAGATTACAAATTCACCACTGAAGATGGATCAAACTGATCAGTGATTACACAGGATTGTGCTTATTTTTAGTTGCTAATTTTTTTGACTGAGCTAATGGTCTTCTTATGGTACATTTACACGTACTGAGGTAAATTCTTTGCCATTTGAGGACTCTTTTAAGAGGATTATCAATTAGCAGTTTCATCATCAATTTCAAAGCATTTTCCAAAGATGGGTAACCCCTTTTCACAGAAAAGGAAAGTGAAAGGGGAGCAGAGTGACTCATCCAGGCACGTGGACTATGTCAGATACAGAGCCAGAAATAGACTCCGAGCTCCTGGTACCCACACACATAGCCTGGGCACTTAATGTGGCTTTCACCGAAATTGATAGCTGTCATCCCACCATTTTGCAAAAGAACATCCCTTTCTGGTAGAACATGCATTTGAAATTCAAAATATATTTGCTTTCTTCTTGGTGATACGTGCTAAAATACCTCCCTTACTCTTTTACCTAACCCTACCGAGAGCTGAAAGAAAATTAAAAGTTCATTGAACATATTTTTCTGTATCAGTTGCTTTGCCTTGATGTTGATGATACTATAAAGTTGGCTCCTAACCAAACAGAAAGGTTACAGCTGAATTGGGTCAGATTTTCATAAGTATTCACCACCAGATTTGGGTCATATCTGTAGGTATACCCACTGCAACCTTTAGACTCGATTTTGAACATGGTGAAGTTATGTTGAGGCCAGGCACTTTAAAATAAAGAGACTAAAAGCAGGCCATTTGCTCTGGCCTCAATTGGAAATGCTGAGGTCTTTGAGGAATCTGGGCCACTTTGTCTATCTTCTTGTCTATTTATAACCTTCCTGCCCATTGAAGAAGACAAGACAAGGCTACAGATGTGAGGGGGAGCAGATGGTTGGGACAGAGCTACATGGGAAATGTTTGGAGAGCATGGGACAGGAGCGCTGTGGGTACGGAGACTTTGAGATCCTTTGGCTCAGTGCTGTTCATTGCAGCCACCTAACAATAAATTCACTGGGTTAGCCCAGGGGCTTGAAGCCGACGTCAGAGAGAAGACAATGAGGCCACTCTGGTACAGTGGACTATTCTTGGCTGGATAAAGAAACCAGGAGGATGTTGTCCTTTCATGTGACAGAGTGGATGGACGAGACCAACTAATGTTAGTTTTTCAAGAGTCTTGCCCCATGGGAGTATGTTTGAAAGCAGCAATGAACTTCTGTACTTTTCCAGTAGTAAAAGATGAAAGAGAATATGACAGACAGTCCAAGGAAGCCTAAGCCAAGCGGTCCAACAGCAGTTTTGGGTTAATTTGGGACCATGAAGGAAGAAATAGATGCAAGGGGATTGGGCATGGGTGGAAGCTGTTCTTACAAACTAGTAAGATTGCAAATCTTGGGTTTCTCCTACCAGGCATACTTATTAAAAATAAAGCCTTCTATTAGGGAGAAAAAAATAAGACGGACACAAATTAAGTGTATCAAAAACTAGCTTGCTGATGAATGTCAGAGCACAATCTGTAGTAAATGGGGCTGACTATGAGCAAAGACTGTAAGTATTAGTTCTTGGTGAAAATGCTTCTCAATAGGTGGCTTGTTTTGGGGGTTTTTTTAATCCCTTTTTTTTAATCCAGACCATCAGTGTGGGGGCATTTTTCATTTAGTGAATTACATCAGCACAACAGGCAAGGTACATACAGCACGTGACAGCAGACCAACAGCTTTTCCTGAACTTGCCAGCTTAGAGCCCCTCACTAGCACTGGTTCAGAGAGAGGGATAAAGAAGTGCCTGCACTAGATGCTGCATGGAAGCTTCAGCAGCATGAGCATAAAAGGAGAGAAAACATCAGCAGAGGTTTAGGGAAGAGAAGGAGGATGACAACAGAGGTTTGGTAGATAAGGAGGGAGCAGCAGATGAGCTCACAGTGTGGATGAGAAAGGGGTGTGGGGAAGAAGCTGCCATACTAGAAATCTGTAACAGTAGAATTGGCAGAGAACATTAGAGCATGTGAAGCCATAGGGTGATAGGGAGGGTAGGTCAGTGTAACAGAGTGATCTGAATTGCACAGTCATAAAATGTGTTTTAACAAAACCAGATGCAAGACAACCCACCTGGGAGAAAAGAAAGCAAGCTCCTGTGGTAGGATGAGAGGCTGCCTCTGAAAGCAATGATGGATACTAAGGTATGAAGTCAGCCTGGACAACTAAATGCTCAGCAGAGAACCACAATTATGTTTTTAGCATCTGCATCTACGTATCAATGTTATGTACTACTTGTCTCTGTACAGATGTTTCTTTAAGTACAGTTGCAATTATAAATAGAAGAATGACCACAAAATCAGCACAAGCGTCACAGAGCTGTGAAACCATTGCAGAGCCAAGTCATGTTGCAGATGGTGACATACAGTGTTGTGTGGGAGTTAACTATTTCCACATTAACGTTATTCAATCACAGTGGCCCATTTTCACATAGCTTGCTGAACTTCAGAAAGTTTACACAAAGGTTAAGGTTTGACATTTTGAGACAGAATAGTTTAGTCCTCTATCCTCTAGTGAGAAGTACAATAAATAATCAATTATAGAAGAGAAACACAGACCCTTACTTCATCCCTTTCCAGGGTGGAAGCACTGAAAACATGCTTTTTTTTTTGACACAAATGCTTATTCTGAGGTCTTCATTACCAGGATTTCCAGTAAAATAGCCATAGGCAAAAAAGCACTTAATCTGACTGTTACATTAGGCTTCCTGAAACCACATGTAGGTTCAGTTGTGAGTGCAGGCGTAAGAAAATGTCCTCAAACTTCTAATGGACTAACAGAATGATATTTCTATCAATATGTAAGGATGTGATGAGGTCCTCCTTTAAGGGTAGTCATTTAGTGTGTTAGGATTTCTTTTATTTTTTAACTGGTGTGACTTCTGTGTTTGTTTATGCAAAGCATGCCTCTAAGAATGAAACAGATTGAGACAGGGCATAACGCCTTGTTCACAACAGCATAATTCATGACTGCACTCAGAAATCACTTCTCTCTTTAGATTCAGGTATTAGTTCAGAGATGCTTACTTCTCGAAAGCAGTATTCTCTCTGAAACACTCAGTTCTACAGATCCCTAAGCACGTGTTTAGCTAATTTATTGCTGCTGGACATCTGTTATTTCTGCAGTACAGGGTGGATACAGCACATCATCTTCTGTGTTACTACCATCACAGAAACACCGTATCTGTAGGTGTTTGCACCACTTCTGAATCAGAACTTTCCAGTTCTAACGGGACTGGTGCAATAATTCACTCCTAACACCTAAAATAGACATCCTTCAACTGGACAATTTTCCCACCAAAAGATACGCATCCTCCATCATAATATACTTAGGGGTAAACTGTTGTCTTCTGAAATGGCTTCCACCACACTTGAGTGCAAGTTTTCTTGTCCTCACTTAATTGCTTGCAAATGGGGTGTCACATATTTGGCTGTTAGGGATATTCTCAGTTTTCAGAGCTGGGGGTGCAGAGCACACATTGCCCATGGTGGTGGCACAGTCGGTCTGTGACAGAGCAGAAGTCCAAACTGACCGTAACAAACCACACAGCCCCTCCAAACGCAGAGTCAGACCAGGCTCTGCATCACACCAGCCACTACAAAGCCTCCATGGCTTCGTGCTGCTCATTAGCAGCATGACTGATACTTAAGCTTCCCGCTGCACATGTGAAGGAAGTGGTACCCTGTAAAGTTTCCTGCCTTTCCCACTTACAACCCATCAACCTTTGCAGCCAATGAGACAGGAATCATATAGAAAACCGCCTTCTTTGTTACCCAAGTCTTGAGTCCTCCGAAAGCAGGTCAGCCCAGAGTATATCCTCTGGATAGAGAGCAGCCTGTGGTCCTGCAGTCAGAGCTCATATAGTGATGGATGTGCACAAGCAGCACTGAAAATGCTGGCATTTCCGCAAGACACCTGCCTTTGCAACCATAAGCATGTTCATTTATTACGTGTTGGCTGAGTTTTGCTTGGGAGGAAACCCCAAAGCCCATTAGTAGAAAAGCTGTTGTGTGGCAATGAGGCTCCTTTTACAGCATGACTGTAGCTTCCAAGCTCCAGCTCCCTCAGCTGCGCACACATTCTGCCCCTGCTCATTTCCCATTCTGGGATCCTTGTCCCAGATTTCAGGCTCCTCATTTTAACCTGCCCTTGCTCCCCTACACTCCAGGAGTCCTCTACCTGTATTAGGTGGTTTGTTCCACGCTTCACACCGCGGCACTCGGTGTCCTGAGGAAGAGGGAGACCCTGGCGGTAGCCTGCCTGCTCTCACCTCTGCCTCCTGCACGCAAGGAAATATCTTAAGGAAAATTAGCTGCAAAGACCTTGAAAGTCCCCACCAAACCTGTATGAATTGTGGGTTCACAGCTTGCAGTAGATCTTACAGGTTGGACAGAGGTAGAACCCTGATACTAAACCCAAGATCTTTGCCATAGCCTTGATCCCAATGTCCTGAAGCAATGAAAGAGCAGCAGAGGTACCAAACTGTTACCCATCACCAACACAGCAGGAGTCAGAAGACCTCTGCTCTGTGTGCCAGTGTCGAGTCAGTAGCTGAAGCCAGCAGCACAGCAATTCCCTGGTACATAGCTGAGAGCCACTGCTTTGCTCTAGGAGAAGACTGCAGCAAACCCAGTGGTGACATCCAGACACCACTCACAGGCATGCAGGTAACAAGCATGACATAGACATAATTGGCAGGGTCATTAAGGAAAGTCCATACTCCCTAGTCTCCCCAGGTATAGGACCCATTTTCCTGTCACACATCTTGAGGTGAAGGAACGAAGTGCCCAGCTCAGAACAGCAGCTTGAGAGGGGTGAACTCTTCCAGGTGCTTTTCCCTCCCTGGGCCAAAGCAGTTCTGCGGGGACCCTCCAAACAGGAGTGTGGAGAGAAGGGAAGACATCCCACCCAACATGCCATGAGAGGGAACTGCAGCTTCATAAAGAGATGGGCACAGAGCCAGAGTGACATTTCCCGAAGACCTTGTTCTCAGAGATTGCTGAACCACAGTGACTGCCTGTAACCCAAGCAAGCAGCAACATAAAAGTTCAAGCTCTGACATAAGGGAGTTCAACCTACTTTGTTACTCTGACAGTTACAGGCAAATGAGAGTGGGGACCATAACACCGACTGTTAGGCAACTTTTAAACACACGATGTTTCCTATAGTCATAACATACAGCAATCACCAGGAATAACTTCTCTTAGCATGTAATGACTGATAAATCACCTGCAAGGAAAAAAAAAAAAAAACAGCACTGAACAATTCTGCTTTTTAAATGCAATGAAGAGATCCAAAAAAGGCATTTGAAATAAATACCTGCTACAAAAGAGGAGAGGACTTGTCAAACCCTGCTCTGTGCATTCTGCTAATTGGACCAACCCGCACCCCAAACCACACCACATTTAGGCAGGGTGTAATCCCATGGCAAGGAGGCTCCTGTCACCCAGTAACGTCCCCTCTCCGCTGAGGTCAGTTTCTGACAGGGAATGGGTCCATCCTTCGCCCTGGTTTCTGAGAATTAACTGGTTTGTGATATCATTGGATATGGCACCTCCAGTTTAATGCAATGAATTTCAGGCTGACCACAATCTGGTGTGCAGCTAATGAGTGCGAGTTCTTTCTCCGGCAATGTTAAAGAGTAGCCCTTAGTCTTATGTTAGTTCTTGGTCTTGAGGAAGAGCAGAGTTAAAAACAGATGCTGCCATAAGCACAAACCCAAAATGTGCTGAGCCACGCAGAATTGAAACGGAAATAGTGGAGATAAGAGTAACGCCTACTGACCTAGCACTTCCAATAGTCAGCAGTGACCAGGAGACAACCGCTTTCCCCCAGTAGACCAACTGTTGCCAAGTTTAGCCTGCAGAAGCACCCCACCAGCGAGACTCTTGCTACAGATGCAGTCTACATATTGTATTGACTGTGTTACAGAGCAACTAACAGGTTCAGTTCAGTTTACAGCACAGACCACTCGGGTTTACCCTAAATATGACAGATTAGATATAGGTCATCCTACAGTCAGGTTCTTGCTCTTTGATTTCAGTTAGAGTAAGATAAATCTGTCACATGTGAGTCAGCTCCTAAATGCTCTTGGGGCAATAGGAGTTTGCCTATATACAGAGCTATGTAAATACCAAAAAAGAAACTAAAGATTTGACCTTTGTTTACCCAAGTGAGTCTCAGTTGACCAAAAGGCAAGTCAGATTTTAATACCATTTCTAGAATTGATTCAGCTCTGAATTAGGCCAACTTCCACAACTCAATTGCAAGTACAGTATGTCTGGTGGCAGAAAGCCTACACAGAGACTGCAGTCGCACCAGGAACCTGCAAGTCACACAAAATAAACAGTTTGGTGCAAAAATCTGGAACAGGACCACAACCAGCATGGCAGATTGCACTGATTTATTCACCGCCTTTGCTCCAGCAAGGAGCCCTCTGCTGCAAATGTCTCCACTGGGTCTGGCTGCCCCAGGGGAACACCGAGCAGGTCAGAGAAGGTGCAGGAGCGGTGCCAGTCCCCCAGCAGCACCAGCGATGAGTCAGGCTCTGTCTGCACAAGCACACAGGAGCCCATCATCGAGGGGGCCATCTGAAACTATCACTAGCAGCGGCAGTGTCAGAGATGCCCTGTCACAAAGCTCTGGGTCCCTTTGCCCACACGTAAATCCAAGACCAATCCTCAGCGAGGGCACTTTTCCCTTTAGTCAGAACTTCGTGACCGTCTTTGTAATACCTTGGGCAAATATTGACTCGGATCCAACAGACTGAAAGTATTTGGTTTGCACCAGATGTGGTGCGTATATATCTTTGAAACATTAGCTAAAGGAGTGATTTGGGAAAATAAAAATTCTAGGTGGATGTGTTTACTTTTCAAGGTTGTTCACATTGTGCTCAGATCCCAAGAAGTGTGCGTGAAGGCTTTAACCACAGGAAGAAAGCCAGCTGCAAGTGCCACAGCGCACAGTAAAACTGTGTGTATGCACGTGCATTCCTGCATCTGCAACTCACCCACATGATAGTTGAAGGGCTGAGGATCACTGGTGAGTACGTTATTATGAGTCCATACATTCCTGCCCCGAAGAGACCCGAAAAGGTCTGTCAGGTGAAAAAGAAATTACCAAGCTTATCACTTCAGGACAGGTCCTCCAAAGTACTTGGCATCTAATGCTGGGCCTGCTTTTTCCAAGAACCTGGGCACCATTTCCCTGGCTCCCAGCTGACAGCAGCTTTTGGAAATGCTGACACCATTCCAAGGGAAGGAAAGGTAACGGCCCTCTCCTCTCCCATGTCTCTTGCCCCACCTTATTAGAAAGAGTTCAAGTAAAAAGCACACGTCTAAGCAGATAAACAGCTTCTGTCAGAAGGTTGAAAGCAACAGAGAAGTAGTTTGAGTGATTCAAGTTGGTTCAGTTTTCAATTCTTAGGTCCCTCCCCACCCCGAGTATCAATTCTCCGTGTGTGTCTACTCTCTCCTGCAAAAAATCATCAGTCAGGTGCGGCTTTGGCAGTTGCAGAGCTTGCATTATGGGAACCATGGAAGGGAGGGAAAGCAACAAAGGAACTAGAGCAAAAGCACTTCAGCGCCATTCAGTAACCTATGGATATTCCTTTAGTCTAATAGTTTAAATTTGGGAGTTGATGGACATCTGCTTTAGGGGCTTTTCTGACGGATCAGGAGCATGAAAAGAGGTGCTTTTCCATATTTACCAAATAAGCATAGAAGAAATGAAAAAAACTAGGCTTCTGTTCAGTATATTCACAGGAAGAATCATAGTGAAATATTTGTCTTCTAGATAACTTAGGGCCAAACTCAATAGGTAGAAGTTTGTACATAACAGAATTATTGTTTGGGACTGGTGGACTGTAAGTTTATAGCAATGCTCTTTGACCACCTTTCTTAAAATAATCCTTTTTGAGTCTGCAACACATCCCAGGCAGCACTTGAGAAGTACAAGAGTAACATTTTGCTGAGACTTTTTCCACAAGTGAATGTCTTCATCAGATATACAACACCTGACACCTGGGGTTCTCATGCCCTCTGAACAGTCAACAGATATTGCCCAGAGCAACAAAAACGTGCAAGCCACACACTGATCTGCACGTACACCTACCTCTAATGGACTGCCTCCCAACCCCACTGGAAACTCAGGGGTGTTGGATCTTTCCTGGTCATGAAAGACTACCACAGCAGCCAACCCATCCCTCCAGACAGCTTACCTACAGGCTCACTGTGAATCCCTGCAGGAAACTAACCCTGAAAACTTTACTCAGACACTAAGCTTGCAATGAAATCAGATAACACTTGGGACCTGCAGAAACATCACACCCCCCAAAAGGGGAGTTACAGATTGGTTTCAACATGATGATCAGTTAAACCAGCAGTAGAGAAAACATTGAAACTTTGGCCATATGTTTCCTTGAAAATATTCCCTTGTGCCACAGGTTGACTACCAGAGGCCAAGACGCTTCACAGTAATATAACACAGATTCAGGAATTAAGATTATTTTAGAGGAGCCCTTAGAAAGACAATTTTCTGTACTCAGAGTAAGGTAGTTAAGCTGAGGCCACAGTATCACAGCAGCACACAGAGCCTCCAAACAGCTGTAAATCCAGAAAGGACACTTTGAGGTGCCCCCCTGCCAAGGAAACTCTTTAGATATGTTACAATTAATTTGCCTCATACCTGGAGGTTTCTGAGCCATCATCCACACCAGCAATGCTTTCTACACCCCCCTCCCCAGCTAATTATTGACGGTCCAGCACACTCTTAGCTCTGCATGTCAGAGTGAGTTCAGCCTAGGTTTTCCTTCCTGAGGATCACAGCATGTATTTGAATAATCCATCTCCCAAGTCCTATTCAGGTCATATTCACCTTTCAAGGTGTTTGAGGCATTCTGGTGGAGGAATCAAATCGCTCCAGCACCACCTCACAAATCCTTTGCCTGACCTTTCTGGCTACAGTTGCCCAGAGCCTGGACATGCCAGAGGCACTTGCCGCACGCACATTTTCTCTCAAGTACTGTGGTGGAGTTTCTTCCACCTCTTTGTCAACCACTGTTACAACATACAACCAAGCACCACCATTAGCAAGACGTGCAATTACCCTATTTGAAATTTCTTTTTCAAGTTTATAGGACTACAAATGCACAAGGAGTCCCTAGCAGGTCTCTGCTGCTGTGGATGGGTGGAGTTAAACACAATCTCCCCCGGCCACAGCTTTCTCATACTGATGACATCTTCCCTACTCCCGCTGCTTCTCTGCCCTGACCAGCCTTTATGCAAAGGGGTATTTTAGTTTGGTTTTGTCCCACAGAAGTGAATTTCAGTCCTCGGGGCATCATATAAAGTTGTTAAGTCAGATTCTCAGTCACACGAAGACAGCTTTGTACGGAGCTAACAATAAAAAGGATCTCTCTTTGAAAAGCCCTTTTACTGCCAGTTGAGGAATTAGGCCCATTTCACACTTGTTTAAGTTAACAAAATACTTTGTTATGCTGTGAACAACACGAAACTTCCCAGAAGCACAGCTGGGGCAGCTGCGGTGTCAATGTGATCAGAGATTATGCCATGTCCCCTGGGTACCGGGGGCTGTGCTAAAGAAGTACTTTAGCTCTTTTAGCCCATATACCTGATTTCAGTCACCACCCTTTCATCACAACAAACATAAGAGCACCCCTTTGGAGTACAGGGACTGAAATAATAGGACCCAATAGCACCCAAAACACCAGCGTGGCGGGCCAGGAGCAGGGCTGCACGGTCACAGGCCTGTCCCCGCCATGCACCAACCTGGCTGGGAGCTCACATGTGGGAGCCAGCTCTTAGCACGGGCATCTGCCACCAACTCTCACATAGATGTGACCCCCGTCTCTCACAGTGTGGGGGTCAGGGAGAACGCACAGCACTGAATCACCCCACAGCAGCAGCAGAGAACAGGCACAGCAACACCCTCAGCCCAACTCGGAGAAGGATAAGAAGCAGCTTTTGGGGTAGGAAGCAAGGCACAGTATTTGTTGGCTTCTACAGCATTCAGGAAAATAAAGCGCAAGGAAAGAAGGGGTTATTTTGTTATTGGAATTTTTTTACCTTTTATTCCCCCTTGCAAAACAAAGCCCACTGGACCTCCAGCATTGCCAGGCCACTCTGGTCAAGAGGCAGTGGTACCACTTGATTCACCCACCAATACTTGTGCTCTCAGGGAACTTCGCTGATTATCAACTGAATTCCCACCATGCAGCTAATCAGAAAAGGGATCAGACAGGGGGCAATAACATTTACCTAGGAGACTCTCAATACCAGCAACAACAGGCACCCTCACTGTAACACATGCTACACATCTAGTCATGCTGCTTAATTGTAGCATTTCCCCTGATTTGGATGAACAGCAGCAGAACCCAACCCAGCCAGTGCAGTTGTCCTCCTGTGTTACTCTTTACCGTATGGGATCCTTAGGATCCACCACACTTTCTGGGCTGAGAACCCTGTCTCCTTATGCCTGCGTTTTGCAGAGATCTCCTTGGCTCTCTGGCCACTACTGAGATCTAACACCAGCAAAGAGAATGAGGTCCTTAACCTTGCCAGAGCACCAGTACAAAGGCTGCGGCAGCCTTCTCCATCATGCAGAGGCCTGCAGAAAAAATTGCTCAAACATGAGATTTCAGCAACCGAACATGCAGAGGAACAAAACGGACATCCAAGTGGAAAGAGCCACAGTTAAAACCAAACCACAGCAGTCTCAAAAGAGAGAAGTAGCAGTCTAACGTCTCCCCCTCTGAAATTATTTGGTACCTAGCAGTTTGAGGCACTTCACACTTGGGCAGGCACGTGCTCCTGCACAGCCCCCCGTCTGGCTGGAGTCTCCCTGTGAGCAGCATGAAAGGTTTCAGACAGAGGTATTTAGAATTTAGGGAAGAGTAAGAGAGGACAGAGCTCGCTCCACTTGCATAAAACCCCTTCCTCCCATAAATGCAACCGTTCTTTTCCATCCCTGCAAGGGTCTGTGACGCAACTTGGGCTGGGGAAACCGGGACGGAAGCGCCCGCTGGAACGTCGCCCCCCTTGCCTGGAACGAAGGGAGAGGTGGCAAACGGCCTCACCACCTCAACTGGCCACAGAAATCAGGCCAGAGATTGCCAAACCCCTGTAGGAAACAGCAGCAGCAAGCCCTGCCGGAGCCAGGCCCGGCTTGACAAACAGGCAGGGAGGGAGCGAGGCTACCCAGCTCCCGGGGCAGCGGAGCTCACAAGCAAAACGCCTCAGCCATGGTGGAAATATCACACAGGAAGGAGACCCTTCTCAATTGCCATTAATGTTAATTTCAGCTACTGAAAAGACAAATAGTTCCAAAACCGACCAACACACACAGTACCTGGCAGAGCTCAGCAAAGGTCAGGCCCCTGCAGCGCAAAGCCCGGCAGAAGCACACAGGAAGACCCAGCTCTTTGGTCTCAGAGCTTGAGGCGCCGGCACCCTGACTCACACCCGCTATTACTCAGTGCGAGCAAAAGCATCCCGGTCCAGTGGGTCCCAGCTCCCCCACTGCCAGGTTTGCAATATAAGGGACGCCTACACCCACAACCACCGCTCCTGCAGCAGCTGAAAGAGCTGGAACAGCTGCCTAAAGAGGATCAAGACCATTTTTCACCTATTCCCTTTGCGGGAGCTGGTCTCGCCCTCCTGCCCGCCTATCCATGTTGCTGTGTTTCAGAGAGGCAAAAGGCAACAGTAGAGGCAGAGCTGACAGTTTGTGAAACTGGGAATTTAGCAGGTTTAGCAGACAACGTGAGATCCCTTGGCTTAAATCAGGATTAATCACTAGATGAGGCCACTGCAAGCAATTTAGACCAAGTAAACATCTAATCTCTTCCGGCTGATCACTTAATGAAATACAATTAATTTGTTGTGGCTCTTCACTGCAATACTTAAACTTTCCTATACGAAACACTGAAAACATCTATTTTGCCTCTTTTCTTGTCAGATGAGTGTACTCTTTTGAACCCTGGGAGTTCAGCTTCCTGTCTCTTGCACTGATGTCTCTTTTTCCCCTTTGAACTCACCCGTTGAGTCTATCAGTGAGTTTTGGGAATGTATTATTCATAGGGAAAAAAAAAGAAAGAAAGTGTAAAACATAAGTAATATATCATACTGAACTGTCTGTCACCTCAGAGGATTACAATCTCCCTTCAATGCCAGCTGGCTACATTACAGTAACTAAATCAATGGAATATATTGGCCACATTAGATGCATGCCGTGCTGCACTCCTGCCAGTGCCACCTCTGTCTCATACACCAAGGAGGGAGCTGGCAGGACAAGCAAACAGCCGAGGTGCCTTCTGAGCTGCTTGAGCAGAGGAGTCCAGCATTGCCACAGCGGCTGCTGCCAGTGCCTTGGCAAGCTGGGTTTGGGCAAACTGGGGGTGAACGTGCCCTGTGCACAGTAGTATCCAGCTGGCTGGGAGATCACACCAGCTGAAATTATTTCCTTCTTTTAATACCATCCAGCCAACTTTCATTGACTGTCACATTATTTTCTTTCTAGGTTTGTCTTATTCAATATTCTTTTGTCATGTCATCTCTACATAAAAAAAAAAAAATCCAGATGAGAAGCAGCATGTTGGAACAAGCACAGAAAAGTGGTTTGCTTTCATCTTATTTGAAAGATTTATCACATGCTCCAGGTTAATCCGTTAGGCAACATTATTCTAACAAGGTGTGGCCAGCGTTTTTATAATGTATGAAACATTTTCTTCCAGATTTATGTTCTCCCTCTATTTACAGTCCATATGTTGTGTATATTACAAACTGGTGTGCTAAAGACTCAGGAAATTTTCTGAGACTCATGTGTTGTTTTGTTTTGTGGTTGTTTTTTTTCTTTCCCCAGTCGGGAAGTCAAAGACACAACTAGATACCCATACCCAACGCATATTCAGATGTGTCCGCAGCTTTAGATGCACAAATATCTTTTCAAATCTGGTTCCATCATTTTACATGCCTTCTAACGCATTACAGACATTTACATGCCTTAAATCTATTTAGACTGCTTTATTACTCAGAGGAAAAAATACTGGAAACGACACTATCCTATTGACAATTAAAAAAAAATAAAGAAGAATTAGCCTTGGCATTCTCGGAAGCCACCTCCACTGCAGGTGAAAACAGATAGAGAGAACGTGGCTTGGCAATGGAGTAAGGTCTAGGATTCAGCAGGGAAAATCTCTGGAATTTTAACTCCAAGCAGGTATCTCATAAGGTCCCTGCTAGAGAAGCACTTCATTGACTTACATGCATATTTCAGTGCTTTTCTAAATCGGAATTTCCTCAAAGGGCTGTATGCTGAGCTATATTTCACTATTAGGTTTAGAGTAAGACCCAAATAATAAATAAAGGCAAAATCCATTCCTGATGTGAACTGGGGTTATGCTGGAGATGAATTTGACAAAACTGACCTGTTTGGTTTTTCTCTCTTAAGGAAGGAAAAAGCAGAGACTTGAACAGCACTCCTTTATAAACGTGCAACAGCAGCAGAGCTTGCAAATACAGTTGCGTGAGTCTTGCAATCTTTCACCCAGGGCTTATTCTAGAAACCTCTTCCTCCCTCCCCCCAATCAAGTGCAACAAAAGTTTTGCTTGAGGAAGGAGCAGAAGAGCTGCTCTCTCCCTTGTGTTGCAATATTCAATCTGAGTGTTACTATCAGCTTTTGGAAACTGACTGTATAGAAAACACAGATGATGTTTGCATATTTTAATTTTAAACATCTCTTCTCGGCATAAGGATGGAACCTAATAAGTTGCTTTGTTTTTGCCTCATGAATTAATTCAGCCTGCTAACTGATTTGGATAAAGTATTTTGATTCCAAGTAATAAATTTCTTTTCTGGGCAGGCAAAGCAACTTTTGGAGGCAAAGTAACAAGTTCATTAACTCGCCAGGACAAGTACTTCTATAATATCTGTAAGGAATAGACTTTTTCTTTTTTAACCCACTTGTTCCACCCATGTCTTTTAAATCAATCAGATAAATTCACCTTGTTTTTCAATGCCCTGAATCCTGATAGCTCTGCACACCTGATAGGTAATTTAATCATCGTTGGTGTGGATGAACACAAGCTCAAATTAGCTTCTGAAAGGCTTAGTCGTCCTGTAGAGAGCTCTGCCTTTCCACTTTTATGCAGGAACTGAGCTTCACCAACTGGTTAGCTAGAGGTGTCATTAAAAATTTACAGAAAGAAACAAAGGTGTGCTCCAGCATCTCTCCTTACCCTTTCTACTGTTACTCTGGCAGACAAAAGGTATGGAACCTGCTTCATGAATAATGAGTCATGTAATATGCATAATGCATTTTTAATGGCACGCAGTAATAACATTGAGAGAGATATTTCCAATCTTCAGACTTGCACCGCGGCCTCTCAGTAGCCTGTTCTGATTCTCCCCAGATAGATCATCTTTTTCTCCACTTCATTTCAAATTCCTCACCTTAAAGCCATGACTTTTTCCCACCGGTAGCTGCATTTCACCCAAATAGGCAGCTGAGCTGGCACTCGATGCAAGTGCGGCTGCTGAGGTGGAGAACCCATGCAGCCGCTCACCGCCATTTCAAAGGGGTTTGGGCCTCAGCAACAGCTCAGCGCCGGTGTGCTGAGGTATATACCAGTAAGTTGCAAGACACTCTAGGGGACAACATGCTTAAACCAATAAAAACACCTGCCGAGTCTCTTCCCTTGAAGAACAGCGTTGCCACCCTGGCTGTGTCCGTGCTGCGAAGCCCTCCCCCCCCACCAGCAGCTGCCTCCGCCAGCTGCCCAACCCCAGCCAGCAGGTCAGCACTGGGCTCCGACCACGCCAGTTAGTTATCCCATTTGAAAATGAGACACTCTGGGGGGCAGGCACATATTGCTATTGTACTTTTAAAGGTAAATGCCAGTAACTGAACCCGCTCGGGGCCTGCTGGAGTAAGGCCTGCCCACAGGGAGGGAGGCTGGGACTGTCAGGAAAAGGCCCTCCTGAGGGGAGAGGGAGGGCTGGGGCTGGCTGCTGCGCCCTGGCACCCCGTGCCCGGTACCCCCAGCCAGCACTCACTCCACACACAACAGCAGCTTCTCTGTAAAATAAGCATCAAGCATTGCCCCAGGGGCAGCCCCAAAACCTACCTGTGCCACCAGCTGAGCAGCTCCTCAGAGCGTCCCCTGGTCTGGAGAGGGCCTTCCCCATTATCATTTAGTCTCCTACACTGATCAGCTGCATTAATTAACCCAGCATAATGGACCTAATGTGGTCTTCAGAACACCTGACAGCTGTGCCGCAGCCTCTGACCCTAAATGCTGTGATTCTGTGCTGTGTTTCTGCTTAATAAAAGCCCCGTCTGTGAAACCTTGGTGTGGGCAACTGTGTGTGGGAGAGCTGATCCCTGCCCAAGTGGCACATGCTGGGTTAGCCCTGTGGAGATATGCTCCAGCCACAGCCTGTGAGGGCAACCCTGCAAGGAAGGGGCTGTGGCTGAAGTTCTCAGAGGTGGCAGAAAGCAGAAGCACAGAGGGACTTGAGTGGCACGGTGGCAGGTGGAGTGCCACAGCCCTTGGGTGGGCAGGGTGCCCTGAGGGCTGGGCCAGCCCAGCGGGGCAGAGGGGCCCCCGCTCACTGGTTTTATCCAGAAGACAGGTACAAAGCTGGAAATGAGAGTATGCATCCATGTGGGCACACAAGGTTATGAGCACATGTAAAAGCCCAGGCTGCCATGCTGTGCTCTGCTGGGAAAAGGACAAGGGACCCCTGCGTCATCCTCCTGCTTCCCTTCTGTACGGGCTGTGACTGCCAGATGGAGCAGTCCCTGCTGACAAGGCAGGCAAAAGGCAATTCTGAGAGTCCCAACAGGCTTAAGTATAAATGACACACCCGCTGCTCAGGTGTCCCTGCAAACTCCCAGGCACAGACATTTAATCTTGCAGTAGGACATTCAAGTTCCTCCTGGGCTAAGCAGGGAATTCTGGCAGTCTGCATTTGCAAAGCAGACACTTAAAACTGCTGTTTCCTCTCTAAAACCTTTTATGGTGATAGTCCTAAGCACAGTATACCCCACTCTTCAAAAGTGTGAACTGTTTAACTGAAATCAGTGGGAATTGGACAAATAAATATGGCAGTGGTGTTCTGTAATCACCAGAGCCCTTGTGCAAATTCTGCTGTGCCTGTATTCCTTCCTCGAATGCTGTAGCCCTGACCATCACTGTGGTGTTATCGTTGTTAACGGCTGACATTCACAATTGTGCTGAAGTTACGTATTAAATAAAAATCACTCTGGACCATCCTCAATACTTTATTAACTTAAAACATTGTTCCAATAAATATATACCAATAAACATAAGACACTCTATAAAATCTAAGTAAGGACATTTACAAACCTGTCAACAAAGTGAAAACAGCATTTTTTTAACTGAGGTACATGCAGGGTCATTTAAGGCAAATTCAGTCAATTGTACTTTTATAATGATTCCTGCCCACCTCAGCCAAGTTTCCCTTTAAAAATTAAAAAACAAAACCAAATATACAAATGACGCTATTGAATAGCTATTTTCCAGTTATTTAAACAAGCCCAGAGTGTGGAAGCCAGTAATAGTTCTGGACAGAAATTCTGTGCTCCTGCCCTCCTCAGTCAGGATCACTTATTGGATGGGTTTCTAGTTATAAGGCGTAACTCTGTGCTTGGCTTTTCCACTCGTCTTTCACAAGCTTCCTTCTCCCCAGTGGATGTACCAAGAAGTAAACCCCCATGCCTCAAACACACACACACACAGCCAGGCCTTGCACAGACAGAGAGATGACTCTCAGAGGATAAAAAGGGCCTCTCTATAACTGTTAATGCAGCTCCTGATTTGCACCAGAACAAGTAAGAGCAGGATCAGGCCCAAGCTGGCACCTTTGCTTAAAAAACAGCAAGATGTCAAACTGCACGGTTCAGTCCTGACCCTCCAGGTTTTCCTGACAGGAAACCAAGAGTGAAGCCATTCAGCACTGAAACTCAACCAAGGCAAGCACTCCGTGCAACACATGCTGATGGCTCTCTGTCATTATCATGTAAACACTGTTATACCCATGTTTCCCTGCAGGGTGATTCAAGCTACTGAAAACTTCAGGGGGGTAATCTTGGCCATGGGAGAAATATTTTCCAGCTTAGAGATATTTGGTAGCTTATCCGTCTTTGGAGTATCAGGCTTCATACCTAAAAGGCTTATTTTCCAGTGTTATTTCAGAAACAGAGAGGGGAAGAGAAAGAGAGAAACCCCAGCCTTTAATTTCCGCTTTCACAGTCATTCAGGTTGAGCTGTCAATGCATGGCCCCATCCTCTTCTTTTCTCTCCAAGCTCCTGGTCAGAAAGGTAATGACAGGGTCTGTGCTCAGGACAGGGCTTGGGTCCAGCGGGGAAGCCAAGGGAGTCTGTTCTCATAGTGTTGTAGGTGCTTTCCGTATTGCAGCTGGGACTCATTTCAGGCCATGCTGTGTCTCCCGATGTCTTCGTAAATCCACCTTTCGTTGGAAGCCCTTGCCACACAGATCACAGCCAAAGGGCTTGAAGCCTGTGTGCTTCCGACTGTGGGTGATGAGGTTGGAGCTCTGACTAAAGGCTTTTCCACACACCTGGCACTTGTGAGGCTTCTCACCTGCAAGCAGAAGGTTGGGGGGAGAGGGGGAGAGAGAGAGAGAGAGAGAGAGAGAGAGAGAGAGAGAGAGAGAGAGAGAGAGTGTGTTAAAGAGGCAACATGGTGCTTACATAGGACTGGAGAAAACAGGAAATGCACACCAGGCCTTAGAGCTAATCAAAGGGATTCCTGTGTGATTACCAAAGAAGTCATTCTTATAAAAACCATGCAATTGGGAGCCCCAAAGCATTAGCTGAGCCTGCACTGCAGCTGAGCAGGCCTGAAACTATCAGCCCAGTATAGTCCTGGGAGCAGCCTGAAGCACAGAGTGCTCTCAGGACCCCATAATTTGTGAATGCATTTGGCTGTATGGGCTCTGTGTGATTTAAACTGGCTTTGCGTCCTAGAAACGTCAGGAACTCCTGGAAAGACCACCAGGCCATGCTGAATGCCTGTCATCAATTATTATAGCATTAGCATGGGGGCAGGTGGAATAGATAGATGGAGGTTGTTAAGCCAAACCCAGTGAGCTGTGGTCTGTCCCCAAAGGAGTTATGAGGGCCCTTAAGTGAACCCTGAAGGCAGAGTTCATCCAGAGATCTGCTCTTTTCTCCACTACCTACACTGAAATGCCAGCAGTCACCCCGAGCCAGCCCTGAAGTTCTCCTGCAGGCAGAAAACGTAAATGGGAATAAATCCAGCCTCCAGAACCTCCCCTATGGAGAGGTCAGTGGCAAAACTCCACTGGCCTCCATGGGAACAGCATCTCAGTGCATTTTCATAGTATTTCTTATCAAATAACGGATAAAAGGGAACCCAACCACAAAACCAAGCCTGATTTTCAGAGTGGCTTTGCACCTGCAGGGCCCACTGCCTTCAGCTGGAGCAACAACTCTTTGCACTTTTGAAGATCAGATTCTTAGAAACATAAAATAATACAAAATGTGCTGGAGCCTCAGGTCACAAGTGTATGCTGCATATTAAAGTGATCCTTGATTCTGTTAAGGACCTGGTTTTATATTAGCAATTTAAAATCCCAGGCACAGTTTCTTATCTCACAACAAAATAATGGTTTTGACTGATTCAGAATTTGGCTGAAATTCCACTTAATAAGCCTTATTTGAAAAAGTTACTATGGAAATACTTTTTGTATTACTTCCTAAATAGTTCATTTCCATCCAGCAAACATCTGATGGAAAATCTTTGTAAGTAACATGTATTGTTCACTGCTTGTCATCTAGAAAAGTCGCAACCAAGAAGCGCTACATATAATGCCATCTTTCTACACATTTGCCATTTTTAGGCTTCACCCTGGATACCTGCTAGTGGTCACTATCAGGGAACAGAATTTTGGTCATCTGAACCTTGGGTTTGGCCAGTACAGCTGTTATTTCATGTCTACAAATACTTCTGTGTCTCACACATTGTTCATTTCCCTCTAATTTAAGTGAATGGTGCAGGTCTGAAAGGCAAGATTTTCTTTTAAAGATTTCTGATAAACTTGCCTTCTCACTGAATGACATTTTTAAAACAATTTCCTTTGGTGATTCACCTGCACTTTATTAGTTTCCATGTTTATTACTAACAGTGAAACTTGAGAACTCTGCACCTCTCCTTCCATTCTGTACCAAACTGCAGCTATTTCTCAGAAAGCCTGGGTGGAAGTGCAATCTCTGAACAAATATTTAGATGAAGTTTTGGACCCTAGGACCTCCAGTTTAGTATTTGATCTAGAGGAGGAGACTCCTGTTGTTCCTATTGTAAATTGGTAGATCCTGCAAAAACAAATGCTGCAATCAAATTCACCTGTCATTTTCCAGGGACCTCAGCTACACGAGTAGCTACACGAATAGCTACAAGGCTACACGAATATAATACTCTACAAATCATCTTACACAAAAGCCCTTTGAATAAAGACTGGTGGATCCTATTAAGGGAATATTGATTGGATTGTGATGATTTGGGTTATTTTGCAGCTGCTGTTCATGAAAGCACATTCAAATGACCCTCCTTTGCATGAGTAGAGCTCCGATAGCATGAAGAGCAGCAGGGCAGTGCGAAGCACAGGGACGTGCATGTACTGTCACACCATGGACTGCTGCAGAGAGACCCTTTCAGCAACCTGCCCCCACAGCTGGGACTGAACACCAGCAGCTGCAGGGCTGACCTGTGTGAATGAAGGTGTGTTTCTTCATATCAGATTTCTGGTGGAATCGCTTCCCACAGTACTGGCACGGATAGGGCCGGGTGTCCGAGTGGATGAGTAGGTGGGTGGACAGAGTAGAAGATCTCTTAAAACTCTTGCCGCAAATCTTACAATCAAAGCTGCGTTCCTGCAGAGAGAGGAGCCCAAATACACGTTACACCACAACAGTGACCCCACCAGCAACAAACTGCCCAGTAGCACATCATTGTTGCCCCTTCTGCCTTAGCAAGCACTTCCACTTCTCCAGAAAGCTGGACTGGCCTGAGGAAACACTAACACTGGCATGAGAGCACCACATGATAAAAAAAGATAATGCACCCTCTCCCAATACTGTGCACCACTCCTCACAAAGATGTAATTGAACAGCTCTTCCTGCTGGCAGGAATGGCCAGGTGGGAGCAGCCCTGACCGACCTGGCATAGTCCGCCTGCACATTGCAACAGGGGCCCAAGACATGATCATTCCACTGGGAAGCCCAACAGCTGCAGCACTGTTCAGAGGCCACCTCTCCACTGTACAGAGGAAAGTGGGTGCTGAGGTCTGCTTGGCTCTCCTGGGAAGTCTATGTGGCAGGGTGACTTCAGCTGGCAGGGTAACAACTAACTGCTTGTTTGTAGTTCCATTAAAAGTCAAGTGGAAGGTACCTAGAGAACCTGAGGAAAACAGCTTTTTGTCTTACTGCTTTAACATATCAAAATAAATGCATTAAGACCTTTCTGTCTCTCTCCTCTCCAGCACTTTCTTCCACTATAAATCATCTCTTCTCTTCATCCCTTAACTACCATCACACCTTCCTCTTCCTGCTATGGTTTCATACAATCACCTTAGTTTACTGGGCTTTTAATGAACTCTCCCTGAAATGTTGTCCCCTCCATGGACATGCAATGCTGCTCTTTTCACCATTATTTAATGGGTGATATTTCCCCTCATTGTGTGCTCTGCTGTTGCATACTCATGAAATTGTAAATAAAACAGGAAAAAAAAAACAAAAAAAACCCAACACATTGCTGTAACTATCCTCCAAAAACCAATCTGAAGAAGGAAGATTTGCCAGGTCAAGTGGGTGGGTGAAGGGGAAATGTGGCACAATATCAGCAGGTGGAAAATGTTACAAGTCCTCCTACCAAAATTAACTACCATATTCTTTTGGTGTGTGACTCAGAGTGTGTCGAGACGGGTGAAGTCTGTGTTCTATACCTGACTGGTCGTTCAGATGTTCCCTGCACAGACACAATGACTACAAACACGGGAAGACTCACTCCTTTGGGGGAGGGGAGGAGAAAGAATGTGGAGAGCTGCATCGAAATAAAGCACAGTGAGTTGCTTTAGCTGATAAAAAAAGTTGACATCCGCATTACAATTTCCATCTCCGAGAGTGAAAATTTATTATTTATTATCTGTTACTTCTGGAGTGCCAAAAGTGCCCTTTGCTTAATAGAGACGCACACAAGGTCTGGGGAATGGAAACAAAGACCGTGTTCTTTAATTTGTTGATATGCTCCTTTGCTCACTAGCTGCCCACCCCGTCCTCTGCCTGCCACCATATTCTTCACCCACAACTGCCCACTGCAGCCCTACCATGTTCTCTTCCTCTCCTCAGTTTAGATGCCTACCTACTGCCCTGTGATTGCCTTCACGGTCTTCCCAGAGCCAGCTAAAGCAAGCAGCTGGCCCTGGCCCTCAGACCTTCATCCTGGCAGTCCGCCCCACTCTCACCTGTGAGTGCACAGCCTTGTGCTGCTCCAGGCTGACTGCATGGCCGAAGGTCTTGCCACACATGTCACAGGCAAAGGGCCTCGTGCCACTGTGTGAGCGGCGCACATGTACCTCAAGGCCATGTGGCGTGGAGAAGACCTGAGGGGAGAGAGCACACAGGGTCAGGCTTGCCAGGGAGAAGTGGCTGGGGAAGAGTCATAACCAGTATGGAAGAAAGGGATCCCTACCTTGCTGCACTTGACACACTTGTAAGAGCCAGTGCTGATGAGCAATGGGCGGCACAAGAGGTCCGACTCCACTTTGATGCCACCTGGCCCCTTCTCTTGCTGCAGCCCAGGTTGCGTCTCAGCATAGAGTCCAGGTGCTGCTGCCGGCGGCCGCTCAAACAGCCCCGGGCCTGGGGGGCCGAAGTCACCATAAAGTCCAAGGGAAGAGCTACACTCTGCACCATACAGGGCAGGCTCAGAGCCTCTCTCGCAGAAAAGCCCCAGGGTTGAGGTTCGCTCCAGCGTCGG
The DNA here is from genome assembly GCA_008711295.1 of Anarhynchus alexandrinus. NCBI lineage: Eukaryota > Metazoa > Chordata > Aves > Charadriiformes > Charadriidae > Anarhynchus > Anarhynchus alexandrinus. Next base: position 6,003,754 of record VUYV01000002.1, read on the forward strand.
GCAGGGCCTGTAGCTTTGCACAAGGTGCCTCAGCTCGGAGCCACCAAGGCTGTTCCACATGTATGGTTTGAAGGGGACCGAGAATGGGGGTGCTTCGTCTAGGGACGGACACACAGATCGCTCCGAGGCTGCAGAAACACAAGGGCATGGGAATTAGTACACTTCATAATCCAGCCACTGTCATGGGGTAGAATCGTCTCAGCACTCAGACTTGTGCTCAGAGCCAGACCCCTGTATTGCACATTAAAGCTGCCCTTTCATTTCTAATGGGAGGACATTTTATATTGCACAGTAGGGTCTGTGCATCCAGTACTACTTACTCACCTGCTGTCCCAGCCAAATTATTTGAAGCAGCCACCAATTTTGTCTACCTCCATCTCTGGGTGCCCAGGTGTCTACACACTGATCTGACTGTTGAGACACTGAACAACTCAATCTGCAACTTCCTTTGGTTTTATCCACAGCTCATCAGAAAAGTATAGCTACTATGTCCCAAGATGGGCATCAAAGCTGACAGTCTACATGTTTAAGCTCTGATGTAGATCCCACACATCCATCTAGCAAATATGACATTACGGAGGTGCCAGAATGAGCAAGAGTGCCAAGATTTACTTGTTCAACAAAACTAAAAACTGCTTGTTGCACAATTTAATGCCCAAATCTAGTCTCTCAATTTCATGCCACAACTATGCGTATCTATACTACCGCATAACTGAAATAAAGAACAGCTTCTGAGGTGCTTGAATGTCATGCCTCACTTTTTCAGAAAAAAATAAACTAAAATCAGTCCTCATCTGAAATAAAATCATGGTGGTTTTAGATTGCTCTGAGTTTCTCCAAGTAAAGAAGGTGAGTCCACCCAAAACATAGAGCTTCGCAAAATCATCAGTATAGGCCGCATTAAAAACTGGAGACACAAAAAGATTTTCCTAGCCGTTGTAATCAAAGCAATCTTCCACCAGAACAAGCTCAGGTGCCTTCAGTTGGCTCTCATAGGCTCACCTTTGGCAATGGCATCTGACCAAGACAGTGAGCACCACAAGATGAATCACACTTGGGGGGCCCACAGCACTCTGATGCAATGGCAGGAACACAGCCTTTGACATCAGTGTCTAAAGGCACCAACGCTCAGGGAGCCTTGCATAGAGGAAAGCGCAGTTGGGCAGGGAACATGAGGTACCAGACCCCAACTGTGTCTGCCAGAGATGCTGATTAATGCCTGAGGTGCTTGGCTTTCACTCTTCATCACAACAGGCAGCAGCACTGGGAGACTCAAACGTCTCCACTGGACAAATGTTTTAGTGAACCAAGGCAAAAATTAACTGATTAACTGCTGAAGTGCCAATGCCTTCACAGAAACATCGGCATCCCTTACAACTTGGGCTTCCAGAATAACCTCCCTTACCCAAAAACTTGTCCACCCACAATTGCTCTCTTGCTTTTTGTCATTCCTGTCAGCTTCACAGCTCCCATGGCTTTCTCAACCTCCGGCAAACCAAGATAACCAGGGTGGGCTAGGGAAGGAAGGCATGATGTGTTAGGCTATCCATTTGGATAGGCAGATGGTCACTGAGGGTTACAGAAGGGACCGGGAAATGAGGTGGAAATTGAGCTTTGAATGACTTGACTGTTTCCTGTCTTTTACATAATTTCAGATCTTAACAGTCTCAAATTCTACCATTGAAATTAGCAGTCTTTTGGTTGGAAATATATGCGCACATACCAACTGGTATTTGAACAGAGCGATGAAATCAAATTAGCTGACATGGTGCTGAGCATGATTTTTCCTGTTCTGCACTGACTGCAAAGTTGTGGTCAGCGTCACATCATCTATCTTGTGTCTTTGCAACCAGTTTCAGTGTTGCCATCTCTCACGATTTTATCGCAAGATTCAAAACTATCTTAAAGCCCCAGCTCTTGAAAGTGCATGATTTCATCAGGCCCTCAGCTTTCCTTTTGTTTGCTTGTTCTTAACTATTTTTTTCCTCTTAAAGTCAACTTCTAGCCCAGACTGTAACGAAAAGCACGAAAACATAAACCCTCAATATTTCAACACTAGAACGGAATATCCATAAGGTATTACTTACAATCTTGATTTCTAAGCCAGTCCGTTGAGTGAGAGGGAAGGCTGACCTGATTTTTGAGCCCTTGGAATTGGCAACACGGGACATGGAAAACATTGCACCACAGATCGGTTTGCGTGCAATGTTCCTTCCATCACCTCACATGCTTTGGAGACCTCTCAAGCACAAGCGCAGGGGAGCGACTCACGCTATACTACTCAGGGGCAAGCTCAAGCTATCCAAGCCCTGTACCCAGTGTCAAGGCAACCTGCAAGCCCTGCTTTGCCATACTGCAGGGCACTTCTGTGTCTGCCTCTCCTCCGCTCCACAGCATCTAGGCCTCCAAGGGATGAGCAGGCAGGCAGAGACAGATTCTCCCTCCTCTTCCTAGCAATTCTGTGCAGCCTTTATATAGACCACTTCTGGGAGAAAAAAACATCAACGTTTTTTTTTGAAGGCAAGGCTAATTCAACCTGAAACGGTTGGGAACAGGTTGATATGCATGGCAAAGAAAGATTCAAGTGTCCTCTTCCACAGACCACAAAACACTACGCGCTCTGCACAACTCCATTATGCTCAGTAAAAGCCTCCCTGCAAGACTACAACTTCAACAGGCTCATCAGGAGATACTAATATACTGCTGCACTGAGCTATCAGGCACCTTCTGTATATGCAAACGCATGTGATTACAGACACATGTAGAAAGTGAGGTTAAATAACAAAGTGATTTACACTGATGGAGTCAACAATGCATTAGAGTGTTAACAGGTATTGTCTCTGTGCATGCCCACCTAGATCAGCAGCACAGCACCCAAAGACAAACCTGAAATCTGACTTTCACTGCATATTGAAGTGCAACCTGCACCTATGTTCACTTCTACTACTCACTGCACCTGCCCTAAGCATTATTTAAAAACATAATTTCTCCTTTGCCCTGCCTGTCAAAGCACAGAAACTGTGCCCCACCCAGACAAACACAATCATAGAAATCCAGTCTGTGGCCAGTGTGTCTTGCAGAAGTGATCCAGGCACAAATTCCAGCCTTGCGCTGAATCTGACAAAGCAGCTGGAAGAAAGAGGGGTTATGGGGGAGCTGTGGGAGGAAGCCCAACTATCTAATCTTGCTGCCACTGTCTTTATCATGAATGTAACAGCACCTTTCTCAGCACACTGAGATTCATTTAATAAAGCACTTTCCTTACAGTACTTGGAGTCCCTTGCCTTCCTGTTCCTCCCGTGAATGCAATCAGATGGGGGGGAGGGGATCAGCCCTCGCCCACTGCCCCCGAAAAATCTTGATCTGGGGATGTCACCCTCATTTTGCAAAGATACTTTCCCTGGCTAGCTGAGTGGTTGACTGGGAGCTAACGAATCCCACGGCAGGGGGAATAAAAGTGTGAGGAGGAGGAAAAGGCAGAGCAGCCCTGGTAAATACCCGCTCCATTTTACATCTGTCTTTTAGACACCTCCTGAAAACAGCCTGTTTCCCGTGCAGAAATTGTAAGGAAGGAGGAGCAGGACAAATTCGTTAGAACAAAAATTACACACATTGCTACACTTTGTGCAGAAATATTAGCAAAAGAGAGATTGCTGCATTTGGTCCAGTCTGTCATTTGCAGACTGAAACTGTCCTATGGCTGGCTGTGATGATACTGGGCAGCATTTTGAATGTCCCCTCAAAGGGCTTTAGGACTCTTAAAAGAGGGGAAGGCTTTAAAAATGCAAACCCGCATCATTACAATCAGCCGTTGATATGCAAGGACACGGTAAAGATGAAGTGGGAAAATCGGTGGGAAAACAGGACTAAGAATTTGTTTGCTGGCGTCTGCAGTCAGTTGGTAAAGCTGAGACAATTTTTCCTTCGCTAAGGCAGAAATTGTTCTTTTTCCAGCTGTCACTTTTTAACCAAGGCAATAAAAAGTTGTTTTTATATATACGTATTTTTGTTATAAAATGACACCATTGTATTTTTAAACGAGATAAGTATTCGCGTCAGGCTGGGGACAGCATCTCCCACTGCTCCAACCACATCAAAGGCAGGACGAGGGAGCTAGAGACAGGCGCTGCAGCCATAAGTGTGAGTTTCCTGGATTTGGGGTGTTTAAATCTGACCGTCATTATTTTCATCTGGTTTTTACGAATGCGTTTTTAGAAAAGCAAAAAAAAACAAAAAGAGAGAGGAGGGGGGAAGGCAGGGAGAGGGAGAGATCCTTTTTATAGGCAAGAGGCAAGAAATAACCTGAAAGGGAGTCAGGGAAAACGTCTAGCAGACAGTACAAAACACAAAGTCAATGCTGTTTACTACAGGTACGTAGATAGCTTAGCAGAAATTTTTACTGTCTTAAAAAACATCTAAACTCCGGGTAGCAGGACCCTGTAGAAAAACGCTGGGACCTGTAAAACATAACTAGCTTGCCTCTAGCAATTAATCAGAAACCAAAAAATCAACACCCGATGGCATCACAACTTCCCTACAGCCTGTCACCCGCTGCTCCCTCAGCAGTGGGAGACGGGCTGGAAAAGCAACCCGAAAAAGATAACCTGAAAACGAATGGAAGGGACAGATTTGCCTTTTCCCACGCAGTGGGAAAAGGCAAATCTGTCCCTTCCACTCGTTTTCGACGGCGGCGCCCAGCCACGAGATATTGCCCCACGGCACCGACACGCAGCCGGCGCTGCTCATCCCGCTCCTACCTGGCGAGACGGAGGGCGAGGGAGGTCTCCAGAAATCCTCAAACTCGGACACCCTGTCACAGACGCTGCCCTCGCAGCTAGGCGCTGACTCGGAGGTGCCATCGGCAGCCTCGGTAAGGTGGGATTCCGGGGAGAAGCGCCCCTGGGAAGGCTCCGGATCGGGCAGGACGGTGCGGCACAGCCCCGTGTCCTCGGGGATCTTGCTGTCTGCAGGGCAAAGGGGGCGAGGGGGCTCCTTAGTGCGGATCCGCGGTGGGAGCCAGCCACCTCCCGCGGCGGCCCCGCTCCCACCAAGGTTTGCTGCCGGACCCTCTTCCAACCCCGCATCAGACCCTCCGGCGTCTCGCGGGGGCTGCACAGCTACCGGCCGGTGCTGGTGCCGCTGGTAGCGGGGTGATGCGGGGCGGGGGGGGCTGTGTCCGCCGCAAGCAAGGCTGCGACCGAGGGACTCCTACCTGCACAGATCTGAGCTAGCACCGTCTCCAAACGCAGGCTGTAGTCCTCGTCGGCGGAGCGGGGCTGGTGGTAGCTGTGCGCTTTCTTGCTCTTCACTAGAAAGGACCTCGGCATGGTGGGGTGCTGCCACGGCCGGCGCGGCCGCACTCCCTCTCCAAGCGCCGGGCACGGCGGCGGCGAGCGTCACCCCCGAGTCTCCCGCGGGGCGGCGGCGGGGAGGCGACCTGCGGGGAGGCGCCGAGGCCGCCGGTNCACCCCGGTGCTTTTGGGGCCGTCCCAGCCACGCTCCGGCGTCCCGATGGCGAACGGTGCCCGGCCCGTCGGAGGAAGGATGCTGGCCCGACGGCGGCTGCCGGATCGCGGGGAACGGGCGTGCCGGGCACCGTTCGTCGGACGAGCGGGGGCTGAGACGGAGGTCATATGCACCCCTGTCCCTCCGCGGGAGCGCGGCCACGCTGGGCGGAATGGGCGCACCGCGCCTCCATCTTTGCGTCCGCGCCGACAGCCGCGGCAGAAGCGGCCGCCAACAAAACGCACCCGCGAAACGGCTCATCCGTCCCCGCCACTCAGAACGGAGTGGATGGCGCAGCGCTGCTGCCGGGACGGGCGAGAGAGTCGTTACAAACCCGACAGCCTAAACCCGACGCCTGAGAAGGTGTTGCTGTCGGAGGGACTGATTCACCCATCCAGCGCGAACCACGATAACGCGAAAACGAACAAAACGGAATCTCTCCGGCAGCCCGCAGCTGTTGGCGCCGCAGCACCTTGCAGCTGCGGGCACCGAAAGCCGGGGCGGGGAGAGAGACGAGGTGGGAAACCTCCGGGGAGAGGGGGGGGGGAGCCTTGCGGGGAGCCGGGGGCCCGAGGGGGACAGGGGCCGTGTTAACCAGAGCTGCCCCGAGCCTGCTCCTCGGGGGAAAGCGGGAGAGGTTCAGTCGAACCCGTCCAGCGCCGGACCGCCTCTGTCCTTACACTTGACACTTTGCAAAAAGCGAGTTTAAACCACGTTCGTTTGGGTCTTTCGGGGGACATAGGGGGGCTGCTTCCCCCCCCCGCCCCCGTCAGTGGCCTCAGGTTTGCGAAAGAAGGGACGGGGTCCGGCCCCGCCTGCTCCGGCCGGAGCGCAGCCCGTCGGCGGGGGAGCGGGACGTGCCCCGCAGGTGGCGACCCTGGCCGCGCCGCCAAGCTCCGACGGGGGCAGGGCCGCTCCGCGCTGAGATCGGAAGA
>VUYV01000002.1:6010323-6101982 GCA_008711295.1 Anarhynchus alexandrinus
CCGCGGGGGGGGGAATCAAAGCGGCCCGATAGCACGTCGCCCTCCCCGACAGCAACGGCAGCCGCAGCCGTTGTGGGGGGCTCCGGGCGCCGGCGCCGCTTCTGCAGCGTGTTTTCGTCCCGCCGCGGCGCTTTTTCCCTCCAAAAGCCACGCCGCCGAGGCGCCGCCGGCCTCCCCCGCCCCGCCGCCCAAGGCCGGAGCCTGCCAGGCTGGGACCGACCCCGTGGGAAGGCGAGTCCCGCACCCACCTGGCCGCCGCTCCGCCGCGGGTTACCGGNCTGAGGCAGGGCCGGAGCGGTGAGGAGAGGAGCGCTGAGGGGAGAGGAGCGCTGAGGTGAGGTGAGGAGAGGAGAGGGGTAGTCGGGTCGCCGCCACCCCGGCCCGCCGGCAGCTGCCCACGGGAGGCGAGAGAAGCAAGAGCGCTTACCCATTTGGAGGGGTGAAGGAAGCTGGGCTGCAGACGGGGTTTGCGCCGCAGCCTGCTAGTTTGGGTGACTTTAAATTTAGCCTCCCTTTAAGGAGCAATGGTGCTTGAGTTGGCTTTTTTTTTTCTCTTTCTCTCTCTCTTTTCTGTCTCTCTCAACTCNAAGCTTTAAAAAAAAAATAAAAGCCTCACAAATCGGCACTGTTCCCCCTCCTCTCTTTCTCTCTCATTTTTCCTTAAATGAAAATGTCTTACCGTATTCCACCTCACAGGGCTCGCTGAAGTGACATCAAAGTGTCATTCTAGAATCGGGCGTTTCATTTCTCTCGGGGTTCTGCTCTAGAAATTACACGCATCTATCTGAACTATTCTTGGATCCCCTTCAACTTCCGCAACGAGAACAAGTCACAGATTCAAAACACAGATTGACTCGAGGCGGGCAGAGGCAGAGGGCAGGGGACGGAGGAGCCGGCGCCCGCCCCGACGAGCCGGCTCCGCGCAGCATCCCGGCCCCCGGCCCGGGAACGGGGGGACCCGCCGCCATCGAGCCCTGCGTGGCCTTGTAATCGGGGCTAAGGCAGGGCCCTGGGCGACGGAGACCTCCCCTGGACTAGAAATAACTTGTTGTGGAAAACTCTGTTGGGATAAATACGCCCAACGGCGCTGAAAATACCTTAAGACCCAAGCCTAGAGGTTTGCTCATTTCCCTTCGGATTTAGGTAATGGTTAAATATGGAAGGGGTAGGCGAGATCCCCCACCACCCCCCCCTCCCCGGCGCACGGTGGCTATTGTAGCTTGCGAGCCGTTCAAACACGAAGGCGAAAGAGGAGCGGAGCCAGGCGAGAGGGAAGCGGTTGCTTTTCTCGCCTGCGTACCCGGTGCTCAGGCTGCTAACTCGGGGAGGATCGGTGGGGCGGGCACCGGCGGGGAGCACGGTAGGGGGGGCCGTGGCAGGCAGCGCCCCGCACCGCCCGCACCTGCGGGGACCCCCACGCTGCGCAGCCAGGAAGCCTGCTGCTTTGCTTTACACACGCACCCCGGCCCCAAAACACCGTTTTTCCAGGTCTAGCCTCGGATTCCTGATGCAGCCAAGAAATCCGGCTCGGGGCTTCGGTATCTTTCTGAGGTGATTCTGGGCTTCGCTCTGAGACATCTCAGGCCACCAGAAACTTCGTTTCGATGACCGTAGGGCCGCCCGAAGTAGGGCTCTGCAGTCAGCGAGTCGAGGTTTAACCCCATTTCCCGTGTAGAAACGACCGAGACTGAAGTCGGACGAGGCAGGAGCAAACTTCAGCCTCCCTCACGCCCGGGAGCATGCTGGCTTTGCGGAACAGGTGCTTTTCTTCACCACCACCCCACCCCCGAAGTATTCACAGAAATGTTAGTCACTGTGAGCCCGAGTGGAACACAGGATTAACCCGACTTCCCAAAATCTAACTAAGCAAGCAAACCCCACCACGAGAAAAACTGTCCAACCTTTTGCGTGATGCTTTAGTAGTGACACAAAAGGAAGTTGAAGAACACGACTGACACATCGCCCTTAACACCTTCGTTTTTGCCGGCAAGTTCCTGGTGCTGGGCACAGCAGTTTTACTTACGGCATCTGTGTACCGCGGTCTCCTTGCTGCGCCTTTGGTTGATTACTCTGAAAATCATTCACGCCGTCAGCTTCAAAAATAACGGAATCAGTAGAAATAGCATCAGTAGAAATAACCAGATTAGAGCAACTCGGTGTAATTTCATGTATGCCTCTTCGTTGACTCACTGTTTGTGACTTTTTGCAAAACAATCTTTCTCGTTTGCCTCTGAAACGGGATGATAAACTAATAGCCTTTCGATCCCCTTGCCGAACGGCGCTTCGACTGCGTGTGATGAAAGCAACAGAAAACATTACTGTAAATTACTATTAGCGCTCATAAACAATTCTGACCTGGTTACGATGCAATACATACTCATCTTTATACACCTAAGTGTACAGTGTATACGTCTGTATACACCTAAGTTCAAAATTTACACGGGTGCTTGTGCGCGTTCTAAAGCGCGGTGACTCCCGTGCGGAGAACGCCCGCTGCCTGCCGAGGAGCGGGAGGCAGCGGGAGCAAATACCCGAGTCCCGGGGCGTCAGCTCTCTCAAACGGCTAGAGGAGAAAGTGTACGGAAACGGCTTTGTTTCGTCATTTGCAAAACCAACTCGTGCCTGAAATGGACCCTGCCTCCCCCGGTGTCCCTCAGGTGCTTTGCGCCGCCGGTGAGGACGGGACAAGCGGGAGGCGGGAGTCTTGTGCCGGCTTAGCTCAGTCCCCGCAGGGTGCGCGGCCAGCAGCCTCCCACCGCCCCCGCCAGGCTCCGGCTATCGGCGCAGCCTGGCGTTACTGGCGGCCGCGAGCTCCCCGCCGCCCCGCTCCGCGCTGCTGCGCCACGTGCCCGGGGGCGGCGGCGCGAGGCCGGGCAAGGCGGGAAGCGGCCCCTCTTCCCTCAGCCCGCTGAGGGGATCCGTCGCGGCAGCTTCTGCCGCACACCGCGCCGGGGAACGGCGGCGGGCCGGAATTGCCCGGGGTGCTGCGGAGGCCCTTTGCCGGCTGCTCCCCACAATGCGAGGTGCCCTCGGCGCGGGGAGCTGGCGGGCGGTGCCGCCTCCTTTCCCGCGCACGGGGCTCTGCCGGCCCCGGCTCATGCTGTAACGCAGGAGCTTTTTTCATCTCGTGGACTTCCAGCCCTTTTCATCTGGGAGTCGCCCCTCACGCGTTTTATCTTGCAACCCAGAAATATCGCTGGGTTGCTGTCTCTACACGGAACAAGGGACTGAAAGAAAAGTGCTGCAGCTGCTGCAATCCATAGGTAGGGCCTGAAGGCAGTTTCCACTCCGCCTCTGACAGCCATCGTCCCAGGGCTCTTTCCACCCCCGAGAGGAGCTTGCTGTCTCTAGTAACAGCACGCTGAACAGAGGTGAAGAGACTAAGCTCTTATTCTTTGTTTATGGTCTCGTGTATGCGGTGGTCATCATGTGACACTGCAAGAGCTGTGTAACAATACCAAATATTCTGTATCCCAGTGTGAAAAAGCCAAACGCCAACAAGTCCTGAATTGGCAGAGGGATGTGATTCATGTGAAGTGTAGGTGATGGGCTCTGGGGATGAGTTTCAACAGAGCTGCTCTAATGATTCCTCCAAAGGGAGTGTGATATTCAAAGTAAAACGTAAAAACTTGGTAAGATACAGTTGAATGCAATGGTAAGTACAAGATCATTACCCCATAGTGACAAAAGAGGGAAATAAATAAATAAAATAAGGGGTTTAAACTAGGGTGGGATTACATTATAGTCGTTCTTAAGACTGAAGAGCTACTCAATGTCATTTACTGCACTGTTCACAGCAGCTGCCTGATGTCAGCATTAGAGCTAAGAAGATGCCAGATAAGGCACCAAAGGTGACAGGATGCAGATGGAATCTTCACGTGCAGAAGTGATGAGACACTTTGTAACAGGAGGAAGGATTTGAAGAACAGGATTTGACAGGTTAGCTGCTTGGTACATAGGGGAGGAGAAGCAATTTCTTGCATGTGGAAGTCAGGATTGGGAGAAGGCAGCAAAAAGGGTGATTCTGTGGGGAACTCCTGAGCAACATACACACTTTAAAGTGATAAAACCTGCGATCACAGTTATCCAGAACACTTTCACTGTGAGAAGCTGCTAGAACTTGTAGCATTGTGCATTCTGTTGGGAAGCATCTTTATTGTTTTTTTTAAATAACTTTTTTGTAAATATTTAATTATTTTTAACATATCCAGCTTATTGTTTATTTTTTGCCCCAGAATCTTGTCACTACCTTCTTTATGTTTCTCCTTGTGGCATAAACATGTGCTGTAAATATGTGAGACATTAATCAGTGATTTTGACAGCAATTTTTTGGATCACTGGGGAAACTGAAGTAACTTCTGCTGCTCTCAAAGCAGATTAGAAAAGTAATGATCACTGTGGGCACGAACTGGAGAGGGAAAATGACAATAGGCTGTGGTGTTTAAGGCTGGGATGAAAAGAGGGCTTCCAGCTTTGGGAAGGAGTGCACCCAGAACTTACCTCTATTGTGAACAGAAGAAAGTTGAATCAATGGGTCACAAAATGTGGACACTGCAAAATGGTCTCAGAGATTTTAGTTCTCATAGCAGGACGCTAGAAATTTCCGTCACTTACGCAACATTCTAAGAGTACGCCACATTGCTTTTATTTTTCATAATTGTGAAATGAAGTATTAATTCCTGGAAAGGGAGGGTGTTAAGATGTTGTATCTTGGATCTAGCAGTTGTGTCTTAGGCAATCAGTGTCCATGTATGCATAGGCTTGCATATGTTAAAATGTTTTCTCCACTCTGAAGCTGAAACTTCATGCTATATAGAGGTTATGTTGAAAGTAAATTTACTGTGTGCTTTTCATTCCATCATTCAGAATCTCTGGTTCTATGGGCTACTGTGTAAGTGTATTCCACTGATTTTTTGTATGTCTTGAGCTAGTTTGTAAAAAAACCCCCAAAACCAAACAACCAAAACCCTCAGAGAATTAAAAAAAATATGTTCATGCAATTATACTGGTAAAAGTATTTCACAGAACAAAAATGAGCTTCATTAAATCCAGAAATCTGTTAGTTGATACATAGCTTTCCTTTTCCCTCTCAATACACATACAGTCAGTAGCTGGTGCATAATTAAACATAACACCATAATTTCCACTTAGATTGTACTAACCCCTGTTTTATAGGTTGATTTTTTCTTTTAGTCTCCAGGACTAGCCTAATGTCTTTCCCAGGGGATTTGCATTATCCCCTGTCTTTCCCCAAAATGAGTTACTTTATTTGGAGCCCCTACAGGTAAGGGAGTTAGCAGCACCTCCAGTCTAAAATGTGGATATTTTTATGCTATCATAACTTCAGGTGATTCTAGCTTAAAAAATAAATATTGTATAAGCATCAAGTTTCACTAAGTCACTAGCATAGTCTCTGATATAGAACAGTGATTACATTAAAAACCCCAGGGAAACACACAATTCCTTCTGTGTTGCAGTTCCACGAAAGGGCCAAGTATAAAGTTCAAAAGTACAAGATTTACAAAGTGGTTTTGTTAAATTTATGCAAACCCCTATGTGGATACTTTTAATCACTTTCATAGCAATTTATTTTAGTTAAAATAATATAGGAAACACAGACAGCTGAAAATTTAATTTAGTGGAAAATACTACTTTGTGAATGTGTATGTAGATGAGGTCTGCATTTTGGTACTTTCTCCCAACTGGTCATGTTCCAAAATTTTCACAACTGTTACAAACTTCTAATACATGAAATGAAATGACTTAAGTAAAAAGGTCTAATCATAAATGCTATTAGGACCTAAAATATTCACTTCTTTAGCCTGGAGAAATTAGAAAATGTAAATATTTAGGCTTCCCTAGCAATCATCAGATAGGGAGAGCAGAACCATTTTCACTACCGAATATAAAATGTAATTTACATGGAAACTTTGTAGCAGGACACCCCCCATCCCTATTTCACCTAACTGTCTTCTCAGCTGCAGCACTTGCGTATTCAAGAATCTTAAGTTTTCATGTTTTTGTGCTTTTTTTACCTAATGCTTGAGAACCACAATGTTTGGTAGAAGGTCATTCAAGGTAGGTCATGATGCGTAGTGTAGTCACTATGCTTTATTTATTGACATGTTAGTAAGTATATTATATAAGCTGTTGATGATTGGACATTATTCTGGTGCATATTCAAATTATAATACACATAGGCAAAGAGATAAGTGTAATTTTTGGGCAGAACAGTTGCAGAAAAAGCAGGATGATTCTCAACAGCCTTTCTTGGGTTATCTTCCTAGGACATGCTGTGCATAACTAAGTCTTCTGAAACTGCAGCATGTCCAGTGATTCACCTTCATCATTAAAGAGATGCAGTAGTTGGATAAGGACTTTTGCTTTTCCCTTGATATTTTTATTTATGCTGTTATTCCGTATCAGTATTTATTCTATCAGTATACTTTAAAACCACAAAAGTTCAGGAAATAACCCTTGCCAACTAATCTCATTTGCTATCACTTGAACAGTAAGGCAGTTATTGCAAAATCATAACACTTCACTGTTCAAACAGACAAGATTTTTATGGCTCTCCAACTGAATTTTGCTCCTGCCACTTATTATAGAACATTACCTTTAAGAGAGACTTGCAGCTGGTACTGATGACAGGCAACAAGACATTTGTCACCTATCCTCTTGGGCAACAATTATCCAGGTGCAAACATAAGTTACCAGATGCTCATTGGAAGGGAAAAGAAAGGCAACTGTTACTTGTTAGTAAACAAAAGTGTTCCTGATTTTGTTTCACATACATGAAGCTTCCAACAGGGATCAGAATTAGTCAGCTAATCCACCTCAGAGCTGACAATTTCCACAGGCTATACTGGGAACTACATATTCACGGGTAGGATGTGGGGAAATTTTTCAGAAATACTGAAGCAAGTTAGGAGCTGCAGAAATCAGTAAATCAGAAATTGTCACCCACCTGCTTTAAGATTTAAATTAGATTGCACCTGGGCAGATGATAATGTTGAGAGGCCCAAAATGTGCTTCTTCCATCCAGTCTTCCCTATCATTCTTTCAGCATTTGTTGTCTCCTCAGTTGCACCATTTCTTTCTGAGGACACATTCAAAATGAAAGTAAAGGGAATGCCTAACAGGACTAGCAGATGCGTTCAGCAGTATGCTTCCACACTTTTTCAATTTTAAAACAACTACACTGCTTCTTATGGATAGCAAGACAGTTAACATTGTGCTATCAGTACCAACTCGTGCATATCTTTTTTTTTTAAGTTTTATTTAACTATTTAACATGGCAATAATAGCTGCCATTAGAATATTATTGACTAGAATGTGTCTGAGAGAGCAAGTAAGTGTTGATATGACGACAGCAGAATATCTTGTTCCATTCAAGAAGCTAGGGCCATCTTACTGGATCTCAATTTTCAGAAGAGTGTGAAAGCAGAATGCTCAGCTCAGCTCTTACTGCTTTGGTGAATCACAGCTATTTGGTGACAGGACCAATAGCTTATTTATTAGATAGCTCTGCAATATAAAATTGTAAGACAACTGAACTTACGTATTTTTACTGCACTGATTATGCCTTCATTAGAACCAACTGTTAAGACATGAATAATTTTTCACCTTATTTGAACTACCACTCTAATCTAGAGCCAGCAAGTAACTATGTGGTAACCAAGGGCTGTAGCTTAGAAGTGACTAAACAGTAAATGCTGCAACCTTGTTAAATCATGAAAAATTTATTTTCATTACATATATATGAAGGTAAAAGATTTCAGTCAATAGTGTTTTGAGCAAGCATTTCTGACATGAACCTGTTAGTGTAGCTAGGCTGAAACTTAATGTAAAGTTAGTGTTTTGCCTTTATTTAGTAATTAATTTCTAGTGTGTATATACAGAATTAATTTTCCTGTTAGAATACCAGACAGTAATATTGCAACATTTACATTCCTCATATAAAATGGTGTAATGTACATTTTCAGCTTAGTGTAGATATATAAATATGTACAAAATAAACATTATAGTAATTAACATATTCAGACCAGGTATTATTTAGCAACATCAAAAGCAGATGCACATAGATTTAAGTGAAAACGGTGAAAACCACCTTTATGACATTAGTGACCATTATTTGCATATATGAAGTAGTACAGATAAAGGCCTCTCTTTCAAGCCTTCTGTGGGCATTCAATAACTTTAGTAAAAACAAAAGTAATCGAGAAGTATAAGACAATTTTTTTTTATATATATATATGCGTGTCATGATCAGATGGTTTACTAAAGTCCATCTTGATCACAAATGGATAACAATGTAAAACATACACATTTGTTCAGAGCATAAAATATTGCACAAGAGCAATTTCTTTTGAGGAAAATAATTCCTGTGTTTGTGAACAGCAAAAATGGTTCTTAGGCATTAAAGAAATTATATGTTTGCAGTTTCTAAACCAAGGAACATTCAGTAATACTGTCAGAACTGTTATCCATCAACTTCTTTCCAGCCTGTTTTATGGCAATGGTATGTCATTAGCAAGATTTGGCAAAGAGAGAAGGCAGATAGACAGTACATATATATATTTATCACAGGCCAGACCAGATCCAATAGTTACCTAAACCAACTGCTGGACAGTTTCAGTTATCTGACAATTTCACCCTTAAAGAAATACGAAAGTCTTCAATGCTTGTCACAGTGATAATCACACAGTAGTAGAGTAAGATTCCATGCGTCTCTGCTTGGAAACCATCTTGTCTGAATTCCCAGTCTGAAGGGCACTTTCCTCAGTATCACTGTCACTGCTGTCTACAACTGTGTGATCCAAAGCCATCTGAGCAGTCCTCCTGTGTAGATGAAAGTTCATCCCACTCTCCTGTATGGAGTTAGTTATAAAATCTTCATCAGAAGAATGAAATGATTCATCATCTCCTGTGAAATGGTTGACAATGTGAATCCCATCAAAAGTGGGTTGGTCTGAGAAGTCTCTCTGGCCTTTTAGACATTTGATCTGTTAGAAAAAGCAGAAGTTAACAATTAATCAGAGCTGAAGAGTCCAGCAGTAAAAACAAACAAGAAAAAACCCCAAACCCCCACATTTCCAAGAAATGTCTCACGGAACTCTTACTGGATTAAATTAAATGGTAGATCTAGAAGTAGCATATTTGATGATCACTGAAATTTAGATGGAATCAGAACAAAGTGACTTCTCACTTCTGGTTGCCCAAGCAGAGACCTTCAAAGAACATCTTAAATAGTACTCGGAATTTTCCAGAATTCTCCTTTTACCCCCAGAGTACTTCAGTTTTAAGGCTTAATAATCAAAGTACATAGAATCGCTAATGACAGATTCCTCCAGTCTATTTACTGCACCTTTAATATCCCCATGAGGATGGTTTATAGTTAGTTTTCTAGAGTGGCCTACTTGTTTTGACAGCACTTTTGGCCTTCATGTCTTACTTTTACAGTTCCATTCTTTCCCTTATCACCTAACTTCTCACTTGAGCAATGCCCTCCTCAGTCCCAAAGAGCAGGGTCCCAAGTGAATATTGCCAGTTTCACACAGCCACAGAAAAGAAAAACAGAGAATACGCTTGGTTGTCTCTATACTGCAAGATCAAGAGTCTTTTCATTATCTAGTTCAGACCCAATGAGATTCCAGATCAAGAAGTATGAGAGAAAATTCTCTTTGTACAGCATAGATTATAGTTTCAATTTTAAGAGAATACCAAACAAGACAAATATTATTGTCAGACCATAGACAGATATGATAACATTTTAATTCAAAATGCACTGTAGAGCATTAAAACTATTACAACCATGCATTCAAGCTATTCAAAAGTAAAAACTAAAACTAAAACTCTGAAGTCTGGCAAGTTCCCTGTTAATTTAGTGAAAATAACCACAACTTGTGGAAGTCATTCCTGAGGTTTTATTTTTTTTAATTTCATTTTTGTTAGCTTTTAATAGCAACTACCTCAGGGTCAGTTTGACAGTCTAAGAGTATTAAGATAAAAAATCCTAAGGATGCAGAAAAACATTAAAAAATGCATTACAGAAACTTCCTAATGTCACTCTGGAAGCTTAAAAAGGATGCACCAAGTGCTATTTTGTAAGCAACTTTTCACAGTAAGAGAGACCTGGAAAACAGAAAGAAGAAAAAAAAGCCTAAAGAGCTTCTTTACACAAATCTATTTTAAGTTTCAGAAATTTGAAGCAGTATTCACTTTGATAAATAAAAAGGTAGGTCCTTGCTACGGACACCAATAGATGATTTTACCTGTCCATCTGGGGAAGAAGAAATCTCTGTACTTACCATGGGCTTGTGCAAAAGATGAGAATAAAAAAGGGGTAGAAAAAAGATCACAAGAGTCATAATCATGCTAGAAGCCATCAAATCTGATGTTAACAGCATGTAAAAGCTCCAGGTTTTAATGTATATCAAAACATCCCTGTTCGGAATATGGGTACATGCTGTAGATCTAAACCTTGTTTGTAACTACATGTACTGATGTTAGTTTTTTGCATTTTCTTCAGGTAGACATAGGCTGCAGTTGTTTCATGAGGAACTTGCTTGCATAAAGGCAAGCAAAACAAAAAGTTCCAAACTTCTACAGCATAATTCATGGCTTATGCCAAATATTAGATACTGGACAGTAACATGTATCCGGAATAAGTAATTTTTACTAGCTTATATACCTAGATACAGAAAGCCTGATACAGAGATTCTTGTGTTATTTAGAAATATTATCCCTAAAAAAATCCTTCAATGTGATCAGATTAGCTGCCACATGAAGTTTCCAAAACAGCTATCAATTTTAGTCACTAAGAAAATAAAACACAGAAAAACAAAACAAAACCCACCAATTTCTCTCCACCCTCACCACAGAAAAAAAGCTCTGCTATACAAGTGACTACAAATTTCATATTAGAGTAAGAAATTATATGCTTTTAGGTCTGCACAGTTAAGCCATTGGTTCACCTGAAATTATAAAGCCGATATTCAATGTTAGTTGTTTTGAACGTTCAGAAAGCCAAGCCAATGACCTCAACTGTTTTCCTGAAGACTTTAACACATGATACCTTTAGACGAATATATTTAGGTAACATGACAAAATCATGGCTTCATGGTTTTAGGCAGTTGCCTTTCCAAACACCAAATAAGAGTCTGTGGAAAATGCTGGTAGTGAAAAAATCATGAATAGACACAGCCTTTGCCAACTCCTAAAGTGGGTCAGGGAAAACAGTGTGTTATCTTTTGTTATTCTAATGAAAGGATGCACAATCTCTGACCTTCCAGAAACACTTATTTTGACCTGCAGCTTTACACTTGCTTGCCCTTTTTCTCAAGTACTCCTCACATTGAAGGGGAACCAAACTGCTTAGGAAGAAACATGATTGTACCGTACAGAATATATGCAACAAGTCTGTCAGTGGTCATATAGTTCCGTAACTTCTGTCTGCTTGAAAAAAGTCCATCTCAGCCAGAACCACAGACAAACACTGTAGCATAGAATTTGTTTGTATTATGGGGATCAACAGGCTGGGTAGCAACACTGCTGAAGAGGACATGGGGGTCCTGACAGGAGGCTAAACGTGAATCAGCAGTGTCCCTGAGCAGTGACAAAGGCTGACAGTATATTAAGCTGTATCAACAAGGGCATAGCCAGTACATCATGGGGACTGATTCTTATCTGGCACTTGTTAGACTGCATCTGTCGTATTCTGCACTTGCCTCCTCACCTCTGCATCTCACTCCTTCCTCAGTACAAGGTATTAATGAGTAGGTTCAGTGGAGAGGCACGAGCTTATGCCTTAAGATAACAGAACTAACTGGTTCTTTACTGAAATCCATGGTGGGAGAAGAAACATTGATCATAACACAAAACACAAGGTTGTGTTTGAGCATGAAGGGAAAATAATTGCTTAAAGGCTAGTTAAGAATGAAAACAGGTTGTTCAGAGACTTTCCATCCACAGCGAGTTTTAACACCCACTGACAACGCCCTAAGGAACCTGCTTTGAATTGAGTGTCAATCCTGTTTTGAGCAGGCTGTTGGACTAGAGGCCTCCCAGAGTCCCTTCCAACCTGAAAGATAGATTACAGTTCAGTGAGATGAGTGAAAAGCACACCCAGTGTGATGCATATTATTGTTCTTATGACAGCCATTTTGGGTTTGAGAAACTGAAATACTTCGTACCTGCCAAAATTACTGCATTTCTTAAAAATGTAAATGCTGTCATTTGAATCCAAATGCCTTTACATTAAGTGTCAGTACATTAATTTAACACAAAACTTAGTCTTCAACAGAATGTTACTTTTATTTTACAATTAGAAATCTGTCACTTTAATCTTGAAAATACTTAAAACAAGTTGTTTTTCAATTGAAGGTAGAACCTGATTTGCATCTTAAATTTCTTTTAAACATGAATATTGAGGAAAGCAACTAATCTTCAAGAAATTAAAAGTACCTAAAAGAATAAGTTGAAGAGCTGTGCACTATTTTCAGGTTTTGTTTTTCAAATTTAAAGATACATCAGAGGCACCTCAATGTAAGATTTGTTCAGGAGCATTTCTGAAGGAGTCTGAAGATCTGCAATTTCTGTTGCAGTAGAAACGCTTTGTAACGCTTCTCAAAGCATTTGGAAGAGCTCATAGACAGCATGCTCTCCAATGCAATTAGACACCAGTGGCTAATGCCAGCTTAAGGCTCTAAAACAGAGGTTTCTTAAAATGGAAAGTTTTGTACTCTCACATAACTTTAGTCTAGCAAGTGAGGCTCTGGACTTCTTATCGAAAAGGCAGTATCTTTTTTCAAGATGGGAACATAAGAAGTGGCCTACTGGCTCAGGCCAATCATCAGCCTAATAGTGTGCCTCCAACATGGACAATAGGAGTTTCATGTTGTTTTGTTTTTAAGGGAAAGCATGTGGATATGACCAATTTTTGCAATCCATTCCCTTCATATTCCCAAGCCCCCACTCACTTGGCCAGAAACTGTTAGAGCAGATGTGAGAGTGCATCTCTTCCTAGTTGTTTCAGCATCCATTTATAGACCAGTTGTCCATGACTAATGATTTTATTTTATTTTTATTTGCTGTCTACCTCCACAGCTTCCCGTGGCTGGAACTTATGGTTCCAGAAATTCCTTTATTTGTTTTAAACTAATCTGCTACTTGTTTCAGGAATTGCCTTTGAATTCTAGTAATGCAGGAACAAGTGGTGAAAAGCAGTTCCCCAGTCATGACTGAAACTTACATCATAATGTCTCCCTCAGCCTTCTCTCCAAAATAGAAGAGTCCCAAGCCTTTTTAGCCTCTCATGAACAGGCAGTGCTAAAGACCACTGATCATTTTAGTTGCCCTTTAACTTCTCTACAGACCTTCCTTAAACTCTCTACATGCATCTTGAGGTACAGAGACCAGCCCTGCACCAAGGTTTTGTAGTGGCAATATAAACCCCATTATTTTGTTTTTAATAGACTTCCTGTTGATGCCCATTGTCTGGTCTGTTTTGGCTGCTGCTGCATACTGAGCCAATGATGTCAGAAGACTCTCAGCAACAACTCGAAAATATCTTTCCTGATTTGTAACTACCAATTCTGTGTTTGCCATTGTGTAGATATGGCTTAGATTTTGCAATTGATGAATTACCTTATTCACATTGAAGCTCATCTGTCACCTTTTTAAGAGAGATTGAGTTCTTCATCAGTGTTTTATTTGAACATAGAAAGAGAGCTTAAAGTAGGAAGTAAAGCATTACGCCAAGATCTTGTCATTCATGTAGCCAAGCATATAAAGATAATGGGAAATCAAGCTGAGGACTCGAGGGGGTAGGGGAGAGGGAGGGAGGACACATGGACCCAACCCAAACACCACACCAACACCACCACCCCCCACCCCCCCCAAACCCTAGTTCTACTCTATCCTTATCATTCCACCTGAAGGAGAAAGAACAGCCCTTTTTCTTGCAACAATGTTGAGCAAAGTATGGACTTACACTCCAGGGTCTCTCACTTCTGTTCTCTTTTGTACAAAGAGCCAATATTGGTTAAAGCCCCTCAGTTTTGGGTCTGGCCCTTCTTCATGTGAAGGGAACTAGACCTCTGTCACACCAACAAGTGACATTCAAATGAACCTTGACCTTTTCTTACTGCTTCAGTTTTGCAAGAATCTCAAATCTGATCACATCTTAGAAAAAAAAAACCAAACAACCAGGTCTGGTAAACCCATGTGTTTTGCTTTTAATTCTCAAATCCAGGTCATATTGTCTAGATGACTGCAGCTTCAACCCAGTTTTCACTACAGCACATTCATGTGATCTTTAGGACATTTCAAAGGGTTAATAACATTATGGGACCAAAATATATGTCATCGTTATCCTTTCAAAAGCCAGTTGAATCAAGAACAGAATCTTAATAATAATGTTTTTATTTATATACCTTCTTGTGCCTGAAGAATTCAGCATTTTAAAGACAAACTGTATGTCCTACTGGTCAACATATGAAAAGGCATTAATCGTACATATTCTTAATAGATAACAGTGTACTTTCACAAATTCAGAAAAGCTGAAAAAAGGCTAACAATCAGATCCTAGAACCTCAGAACAAGCTTTCTTACCTGATGCTGACTGCTTCATCAAGCCAGGCATGAAGGAGAGACAGTAAAGAGAAATTTTTAGTACAATTCAAAAGTTCTTCCACGTTAAATCATAGAATCATAGATTAGTTTGAAGGGTGCTAGTCAGTTGCAAGCAAGCTATATTTCTAAGCCCCTTTGTTGTTTTTTTTTTTTTTTTTGGTTTGGGGNTGAAAGAGAGTTCTACTTAAACTCTGGGAGACATTTTTATGTTGTAACCTGTGAGGTTTTTTTAAAGCTAGGAATTCAGTGATGGAAAGAAGTCAAACTAAGAAGTTACTTTCCATTCCCTTTAAAAGGCTTCCGTAACTAATTCTTGAAATTTACTCGAATCTGAAGTAGTAAAGAAGAGTTTTAACAAAGCTTGCCAATAAATATTCAATCTACTCACAGTAGGATAAGCAAGCAATACACAAGTGAGATCAGAATATGATAAAAATATGACCACTGCCTTGGGTGAATGAAATTGGTTTTGACAGAAGGCAGTATTTTAATTTTTTATTTAAAGAATAAAGATACAGAATTCTCAGTGTTTCTACTTACAGCAAGAGGAATCTAAAAAAAAAAAGAAAAAAAATCAGAGTTCCCTCTTTATTTGTCTCCACCTTAGTAACAGTAGGAAGTCTTAGTGAGATTTCTTGCTTAAAAACCAAACATGATTCAAAAGAAAACTGGAATGTTGCTGAAAGTATGATCTAACCATGTTTAGCTGAAGAGAAACAAGCATAAGCATTTTCCAATACCTGTCCTATAATTCAGAAAAATAATTCCAAACTTGGCAACATGAAAAGAGAGATTTAGAAGTCAAAATCTAATTACAAGCCAATTAAAAATATCAGTTGTGATCTACTAAATTATAATCACATTTAACATGAATAAAAAAAATCTGAGTTCTTAAAAATTCCTGAGACTAATGGTCCACATCATCTAATGGGATCCCTTACAATACTTAACAGTTGACTGCTACTTACTGCTGACCCTCTCCCATTGTGATGAGATCACTCCAGTTTAAGGCATACACTAGTACACTACCACTTCTTTAAAAAACTCCTAGTAACATCTTTTGGAAAAGTGCTTATCTCAGAAAATGAAGCAGTCGCAGCATCTCAGACTGAATTAACAGAAAATATGTTGTCATTTGAGAGACAAATATCAGCCCAGACAAATATGATGTCCAGTAGGTACTACAATGCAGAAACATTTCTGCACATGCACACAGAAAGAACAAAAGTTAAGGCTGCAAGCCTTTTCATGCTACTTTTTTTACTTCCATGAACACAAGCAACTCCTTAGATATCTTAAGCTCTCTGAAGCCCATTTTAAAATACATGGTTATACTTCCACAGTGAGCCACATTCATACTGAAACCATCGCAACATGAACACTGCACAAATTGAGACATGAGCTAAACGAATAGTTGCAGAAACTATTATTAGCAATCCATCATCTAAAACAATTCTTAGCAAGTTTAATGGCTGTGCAGCTACAATGCAAATGGGGTTTCTCAACTTCCCCAACAGAATCAGCTTCCTTATATGAAAGGGACCGCTAGGCATGCATTGTGACAGAACTGTATCAGAGCATTTTAATGAAAGCCATTGCTTATTGATCTTTGAAAAGTCTGAGATTTAAAAAAAGCTTACGTATGGTTTAATATATCCTGCAATAAAAAGTTTAATGCAAAACCAAACCAACTTTAAAGACATTCTTCATTTTCCTCAAGCATGAGACAGTTTTTACCCAAACATGTAGATCATATGCAACAGAGGATAGTCTTTTGAGAGCTTCCTCACAACCTCTCAAGATTATGTGTAAAAAGTCAACAACACATATTGCATATGACAACATTCTTTGTCTTGAAACAGTGACACGTACTCTAACAAATTTAAAAATAAATTTGAATATGTTAAATTAGAAATGTGTTATCATTGTAACTGTATTAGGACAAAGCTCAAAAGCTGTGGCTTTTATTTCAGTGTCAGTGAATTTCCTGTTTCACTGCAGTTAACGTTAAGGTTGGGTTTTTTTCTGAAGCCATAGCTATAAATGTAACCATAATTAGGATTATTAACTTGTAAATAACAGCCATGAGCAATGCCAGACAACGGTCATTATTGGAAATTACTGATGATTCAAGAAGCCCAAACCAACTAGACCAAACAGATGCTGAATCCAGGAACTCCCATTTACTCTGCTTGCTCCCGTTACCCAGTCATCACTGTTATCCCTCCTGAGCAAGAGGCCCTAATACCATGGACTCACTGTTTGAAAGAGAACAGCTAAGAGGGACTCTATGGGCTTCTTTTCCCTGAAAACCATATGAAAAGCTGCACAGATGGCCACACCCACATATCTTACTGAAGCCATTTTGGATTCTCCAATGCCATATCTACATCTAGATATTTAAAAACTGAATTAGAATACATTTTGTAGACCTAAAAAATATGCAAAGAATATGTAAAAAGACAAAGAATAAGGGAGGAGCAGGGGGAAGAAAAATCACAATGAACCATCTTTTCCTTTCACTATGAGGCAGACATGGAAGAGATCTGCAACAATCAGAGGTATCCTTAGCAGAGAAATTCAGGAAATAGGTTACATCTTCATTTATATCTTTCACACAGTTGTCTCTTTTAATTTAACTCTTCCAGAACAATTTTGAGTATTCTCAGATTTCCTAAAGATGTTCTGCTTCAGCTTAATTATTTTTGAAATTGATACAATAGACAAATAGGAAGTGTTACTATGCTGTTCTCTTTACGGCTCCTTTCCCCAAGATTTAGTTTCATGTCAAAATTCAAAAGACCCCAGCATATTAGCTAGATTTTGTTGAAATCAGTTTGCTCAACACATTCTAATGGGTTGTTGAAGAGTCATGGACATAAGGAGGAAAGTGAATACATTTTAAAATGCATTAAAAAACTCTGGAAAACTATTCAGTTTTACTACAATGCTAACATTGACAAAAATACTTTTTCCTCTTGTAGCTCACCTAAACTACAAATATTAAAGTTAGCCTGAAGTGTTCAGGGTAGAGGTTTGACATAAATTTGGGGTTTAGCAGATTGGAATCACCACTACGTAGCTTTATGATTTGTCTTTGCTTTTGCCTTCCCACCACTCCCAAAAACGATGTTCTTAAGGCAGTACTCAAGATTGTAGTCAGAGTCTAATTTAACAAATCTAGTAGGTAAGCAAAATCAAGCAAACAAATTGCTGTTTAAAAAAAATTCAGTGCATTAGGTACTGTGACTTAAGAAAGCAGGAAATGTCTTGATCATGTCTTCAAATAACATGCAGTGAGAACATTTCAAAACCTGTTTGCAAAATTGCTTCCTTTGCTTAGTAGTTAATAAATCACTATTAAACATTTCATTTATCACAGGGGCTTATTTATTTTTTTTAAGATATAGTTTTGTCTTTGATATCCTTCAAATATGGAAATTCATTTCCTCATCTAAAAATTTTCACCCAGCAGAAGTTTCAGTCAGATAAACAAAATGATGATTTTTAGGGAGTCTAGCAATGACCTTTGAAATGAAGTTGTTAGCCAGTCCCTGTAAGAAAAGCCAAGCTGCACTCCAGCATACTCAAGATCCAGCTTAGCACATTTGGCCATTTGTTTGGGACTGAGTTTAGCATGACTAAAATGGGAAACCTGCACAATCAACAACAAACCCTGATAAAAGTTAATGATTCTAGAATAACGTAAATTCAGTTGTTTCTAGAAAACAGTATTTCTACAGAATTTATACTATAAAATAGTTTCCTAAAGTAAATGAACTCTGCTTTGTATGGATGAGTTCAGAACTGTATTTGCTTCCTGCTAGCATTACCTCATCAGCCCCCCAAATAATTTTATAATACTCATACCAAGATAAAAATCACTTGACAAAAATTCTTAGAGGACTTGGTGGAGTATTTGGCTCCTTATTTTGAAGTGTAATAAAATGAATCTTAGAGAAAAGTTAATTTGATTTGTTAGGGTTTTTAGGACAAAGAAGCAGATAGAGAAAATTAATTTTATATTACTTTCAGTATGGCAGAAGGGTTCAGAGAAGGCTGATTTGCAGCATAACTTAATGGTAGGAAGACTGCATCTGTCCATATCCAGTTGTCTCCAGGGTCTCATACGCACCTGACCTTCTTGATCCACACTATCTCAAAACAGTACAACTCTTTCTGGAGTTCATAAATTGAATTCAATCTAATATAGTTGCAGTATGATCTATCCACTTGTTACAGCAATTGTAGCAAAACACCTTGAAACTGGGAACAACAGAAGCTGATCAGAAGTCAGAGCAAGTATTAAACTCCAGACTTGATATTGTGTGCCCAAACGAGAACAGCAGTGAATAACAATATTATATACCCAAACAGACCTAAGCTGCTTTTTTTTCCAGTTTTACCAATATGGCTGCTATACTTAGAGATAAAAACCCAAAGAGTCTCTGGACTGAGGTTTTGTTGTTTTTTTTTGTTTTGTTTTGTTTTTTTTTGGTCATCTGTAGCAGGATTAAAAGCAACAGTCATGAGGTACTACAACATTAGATGAATCTGCCCCACTCATCATTAACTCTGGAATCCAAGCCCATGTATGTGATTAACTACTAAATTCTCCTGTTCAAGGAAAGAATTATCTTTGGTTTTGAAACTGGTACTTTTAAAAGGATGACCCAGAGTAACACACTGGTATACACTGGTATACAACTGGTATATTCCAATCAAATGAACTTTGCAGACTGTATCACTAGACAGAGTTCAAGTCATTGCAGTGTGTCATAAGTGAAAAGCAAAAAGAGCAGCAAGAAATTTCCCAGACTGAGCCACTTCAGGCTTCTGGGTTTTTTAATAGCACTTAACTATTTGGCCTCTGTTTTAAATTGCCAGGTTCTGTAAGTCACATTCAGTCATAGAGTAATACAAGATGCTTTACAAAATCCATATAGATGTCTGAAAGTTTAAATAAAATCTATGAAATAGTTGTCCTGCTATTTATTTCATACTGTTCTGAATGTATTCTTACATTTCCTGACTTCAGTTTTCATAAAAAGTGTTCTTTCAGCATTATCAGATAAAAAGCACTTGAGCCAAAAGGAAATATGATGTTAAATGTATGTTGCATATCAGTGTTACCATAGACAAGTCTGCTGTATTGTAAACGTGACAAAGATTAAAACTAGCAACAAGTGTTCAGACCAGAAGGTTTCCAGTGAATCAGAACAGGAAACCAATAAAGCGATCAATGGGAGGTCATGACTTTTTGATCACTGCACTACATGGTTAAAGAATCTGGTTTTGATCTAGTGTCGTGTAATCAAATTAAACTTTGAAGTTCTGTATCAAATATGCAATTGAAATAGCAACAGTGCTAAGGATGTACCCAACTTTTAAACTATTTTCAAAAGAAATCAGTCTTTGGTGACTATAAGTCAGATTTTATCTATTGAGGGAATTTTTCTAAGATCTGGCAAGTTTGTTGTAGTAAGACTCTATGCAATTCCAAAAAAAGTTCTAAGCTGACTTAGCCCTGAAAAGTTTCTATAAATAGCTAGTTGGTAGGTGGAAAGAAAGTTCCCAGAAACTCTCCCTACAAGTTCTAATGAAAGTGTTTATTTGGAATGAGGACATGGCAACAAAAATATTTTAAAACAGCAGCATGATCACACTGAATGTACTGCAATTATTATATCCAAGGAACTACCTAAATCTCAATGCTCCTTCTCCCTAGAACATGCATCTATAAATACAAAAGTTACTGAAACCTCAAGCATTAACTAGAATGTACTGGCTGATACAGAGACTGAAAATGTACCCATTATGGGCAACAGTTACAGGAAATGATCATTTCGCACTTTTACTCTGTCCTTTAAAGCTTGAGTTAAACTCAGCATTTTTAAATGGACTAAGTAACTTTTTTTTTTTCCCCTGCCTGTGATTGCAGAAATTACCTCCATCTGTGCTGGCTGCCATTCTGACAGTGATAAAAGAATTTTAGGAGGGGTTTCCACCACACTTCCACTGTTTACCCCACTTATATTCGGCTAAATTTACAGAGACATATTACAGTCACATTACATAGCATTCCTCTCCTGAGCTTGTTTCTCACGTAGATGGCACCTGTGTATGGTTGCTAACAAAATTTTTTTGCAAGAAACAACTACTCAGATAAATTCAAACCAGCAGAACCTCAATCCTTCCACTTTTCAATCCCCAAAACATGATTTATAGGGAGAAACATAGGATAGACTCTGACATAGCTCTAATTAGTACAGCAGACAGGTCCTGCATCTTCCAACACTCAAGAGAAGAGCGTTATTGCCGTGATAATGAAATAACTTTATTTATAATCAGTTTACTTGCTTTGGCAGTCCAGACGAACTCTAAACAGGGACTTAGTATAGTTAAGTATAGCTAGCTACATTCATCTAATGCTGCAGTCAAGACAGATTTGGAGCTTTGACACAGTAGGATAGCCAGGAAAAAAAAAAAGGTGGAAATGTTTGTAAAGAGAACAATCACCAATCTTCGTTTATTTTATCACTGAATCTAATCCGTCAGTAGTGGCAGTGAAACAGTTAAGATTCATACCTAAGACTGTTGCCCTCATTGAAGTGAACAAAGTCATACCTATTCTGTTTGAGGACAGACTACATCAGTGTCCTGGTTACACTGTTCACATTTAGAGGTTTCCTTCACTTTCATGAGAGACAGAAGATATTTTGTTGATAGTGGTGTTACTGGGGGGAAGGGAGAGGAATCAACATTACCTGATACAAAGACTGAGTTTGTGGCCAAAGATTTGTGGAATGGAGTACTATCATTATGGAATCAATCCTACCTTTTGGGGCAAGTATAATATGTCTGTGTTAATTACACTATGAACGCCAAATTAAAAATTAATGGAATTAAACTGATGTTCATAAAATAGAGAGAGATTCCACTGTGCAATAACACTTCTGCCTGTTGATTGCTTAGTTAAACCAGACAGTTTCTAAAGCTAGTTGTTTTATTAAGGGACGGGTAATTAAATTGGAGAAAGTTATTGGAGAATTAGGACTCTCAATCTAGTCAGTCACACACTTCTATAATGATCTTGGTATTATCAAGCCAGTATAACATCTCTGACTCTCAAGGACAAGCTGAATTAAAGGAATAAAGCAATTCACTTTTCTAAAGCATACAGTGTATATTTAACTATCCTGTGTAGACAAAGCTGCTACATTAGATTGGGTGTTTGCAAACCACATGACCTCACAAACGCTATCTTATCACATCACAGGTTCCTCAGACTGACCACAACCACTTAAATCAGACTCTGCCAGCACAGAGGCTCTGTAACTTTGACACGTACTAGTAAAGCAACTACATTTTTAGCTGTCCAGCAGCCTTGCAAGAACTTTACTTGTGGGGAGGGAAAAATCTGATGGTCTCTTGTCCAACTGTGCTTGCAAGATATGGTAAAAGAAAAGCACATGATTTATTGTGCTATAAACTTCCACCACAAGTTGAAATGCTTACTTTGTAAATCTGAGGGCTAACATATTTCCTTTCAGGGACAACATTTCTTATCAAGTAAGAAAACATTTATAGAGAGCCACATATTTTGAAAGCATTTGTCTAGTAAAACAAACTATTAGAAGGTGTTAATGTGATTCTAGTCAGTATTGAGAAACAAGTGCTTTGCAAGAGTTAATACAGTACTTTTAACAAACTTTACAGTTTTAGTGAGAACCATGAAGTGAGAACAACATAAAAATTGGTTGAAATAAATCCCACAAAGATTAGCTGGTTTTATGAAAGCAAGCAAGTAAAGTGACAATGCTTGTACTATGTGGAAATCAAACAGTACACTCCTTCCAGAAGAAAGGGGGGCAAAATAAGTTGGCAAGAGACTGAGTGGAAGAGCATTATATCGAATTATAAATTTTACAGAAAGAGTACCTTTTTGTACTTGCTGTTCTCTCATTAGTTCGGATGAAAGAAATGCTACCTATTTCTGTTTCCAAGATATCTAAATGCAGATAAATTTGATCTCTCATTCACCCATATGATCTGATCCACTGCTAGCCATCACCCTATAAATACATCTTCAGAGGAGAAATTTAAAAGAAATTCTAGTAAGTTGAACTTTAACTAGAATTCATTTTCCTCAGTTAATCCTCCTATCTCCATCATGCAAAGCTACGTACAACTCATTCACAGCTTTAAAAGTTAAAGATCTGCCCACACTGCATTCATGACTGCAACACAGCATAGGCACATCCAAAACAAGCAGGTGGACACCAGCAGTCCAACCACACCAGGATGAAGCTCAGAGTTATTTACCCTGCTTCTGAATGTAGTCTAGTGGTGCTTCAGATAAAAGAACATTTGATTTGTTAAGCATTGAATTTGACTCAAAGGAAGCCTATAATAAAATTAACAGAGGAAAGGAATAATGCTTCCTGCTGGTATCCCACCATGAAAGCCCAGATGCTATTATTGTGAGAGACAAAGGAGCTAGCAATGCTGCTAGAAGTGGCCAACCCATCTTGTGCTACTCCAGTGGGCCACAAGCCAGCATCATCATTTTGTGCTCATCTATGGCTGACGCAGGAGTCATCATTTAGCTGCTTGTAAAAATACTCCATCAATCTTCTCAGGGGACAGCCTGGACTAAACTGTGCTGGGGATCAGAACCACTCACTGTACCATACTGATTTAAGATTATTAGCTAATAATAATAAAGAAAACAAGGAGGAAATAATTTGGCAGCTTTTAAACACAGCTACAAGTTTATGGTATTTAAGACCAAAGGAACTGTTAATGTGGTTTAAACTTCCCTCCTGTGTACTACAGTGCATTGAATTTTATTTAGGTGTTGTATTATGTGGCCTATACAGGTGGGTTTTTTTAATCCTTCACACTGATGGCTACAGTTTACTTTCCCTTCTCCATTTTAGTTTCAGCAGTGAAAGCCTAGAAAGCTAACCCAAGTTGCAAAATGTGTCCTTAATTCAGCCATATTACCAATTACTCCTTTGGTCATAACTTATGCATTATTTATCCTCAATTACTTAAAGTGTCTTGAATTTTATTTACAGAAGCAAAATCTTTTAAAAGCATAGTATTTAATCTCCAACTTTTAGATCTCTTTTCATTAAGCCAATCTTAAACTGTTAGCTCACCAGGAGCAAGATCAGACCATGAGATAACACCTATATCAGAATCCTACTGACTGCATTAGGTTCTTAAAACATAATATCAGATCCACTCCTAGATAAACTATATGTATGTTGGAATGAAAGAGTAGTAAACTACTGGTCACTACTTTGAATAGCCATCAAGTTTTCAGATAGTGAAAATGGGAGATACTTAAGAAAAATCCCCTTCTGTGCATTGTCAATATGCCAGAATTCAATCATCATAATTTCACTTAAAGTTACTATTATAGTCTTTTAAAAGCCTCAACAATTATTTTGGTGGAATAACAATGCTCCAGTCATCTGTCATCTTGTTCTTTTCCATCAGCCATGCTGAATTAGCTTTAATGTGGGCAGTTTGCAGAGGGTTTTCTAACTGTTGGAACAGCACTAACTGTTGGAACACTAACATCAGGATTGTTTTTCATTCAAATACCAAAAACACATGCATAAGATTTGCACGTTAGCAAACAACCTCATCCTTGCTTCCTCTCAAAATATTTCAAGAAATTATTTGTTAAGAGTATATCTCATTACAGAGGAACAGCTAGGAGAAAACTAGCTCTATATTTTGTCTCTGACATCGGTCAATAGCAGATGCCTGGGAAAGTATGTAACAATAGTCAAATATGTAGTGGTGCTTTTCCAAAATGTTCTTCTCAAACTCCAGCAAGTAGCCCATTTTTCAATTATACGTGTGACATCTGTGCATCTCCAGGGATTTCCTCTCCCATGAACTTAGACAGTTATTTTTTTCCAATCTGTATTAACATGGATTTCAATATGTGGAACGATTTGGGATCTAAAGGAACTTAATCTCTGAAATTTGCAAAAAACCATATCCTCTAGTGTTTTCTCAATGCACCTCTGATTTCATTTGAAGATTCTAATTCTTACACTGGAAGAGAAGTGAACAAACGGTCCCTACCCATCTTCATCCCACATACACTTTGAACATTTTATAACCCCCCCCTTCGAAATTCCTTGAACGAAAAAAACCCCAGCCATTTCAATTTACTAATGCTATCTAGACACCAAAAGTAGGTGAGTAGGAATTAGCTGATCCTCCTCCTTAAGGTCACAAATTGCACTGGCTGCTGAAGGTGACTAGACAACAGCTAGAACAGAAGCAAAAGCAAAGGCACAAAGAAACAAGTCAGTTTATTTCAAAACTTGCTATTTTGCTTCAGTTACCTTCCCTGGTAGCTTTGTGTTTATTATGCTTTTAGCATTAGTTCAGTCAAGTCCTAATTCAGTCAGGTTTTTTGTTACCTGGGAGTGGCAAGAGATAGACGAAAGAAACATCCCAGTATCATCCCAGTATAAATCAAGAGCAAAACGTGCCAGGATTATAAGGAATAATTTTTATGTCAAAAATGCCAAATAATTTGTAAAAAAGAAAAAAAAAGCATCACTAAGCTCTAAGTAATCTTCAAGTGCTTCTGAGAGAAAAACAACTTCTAGATCCCTCAGGTATAGGAAAGTGTTAAAAAAGGATTTTAAAGAACTATCTTCAACATCCATATTCCTGCTTTCTAAGGAAAAAAAATGCATGGTAAGTGAAGGAAGCACTAAGTTTCTGTATGTTGCTTCTCCCCTTCATAAAACTGTCTGTCATGGTTTAGCGTCCTCAAATCAGGACACTGTCCCCTAACACAGATGGCCAATACAGAGTTGAATACTAGCCTTATGGAATAACGCTCTGGAATCCCAAATTGTACGGGCTACTTGCTTTTGTGGACTTGGATACATATTAGGGAGAATTTAGCTTTTAATACAAAAACTGTCGTAAGATTAAAACAAATCTACAACTGAAATACTATAATAATATAAGTAAGAAACTGAAGTTTAACAGCAAATCAAACTCATTAAAGCATTCCAAGAGACACAAAAATCAGCTAGCAGTATATCAAAGACAAACGTTATGAAGTTTCACTTGAAATACAATTTAAACTTAAGCACTTCAGTCCTAAATCACGAAGTCTGTAAGACTGGAAACCACTTGCTTTTGTCTCCAAAGGTGTCTTGTGGTCTGCCAGTGTAGTTTGTGGGTAAGCATGTCAATTCTAATCTTTTGTACCACTCCTGTAATCTAGGTAACACATACAAGCCTTGCAACATCCAACAGGAAGCAGAGACAGCTGCTGTGTAATATATATAAAGTGGCTGCATGAACAGAGGGGTAGTGCATGAAATGCAGAACTTTAGCAGTTTATAAATCATTTAATTCCATTCAGTTTGAATTAAAAGTAAAGAGTGGCAACCTACAAAGAACCTCCTCATTTTTTTCCCCCCAGTATGTGATTTATGTTGAAATGAGTAACAAATAGTTCAAGATTTATCTTAGTCAGTTTTTCTTCAGCTTTACTTAATGGAATCTCCTAACAGTCCAAACTTTCTACATATTCTTTACCACCTACAGTAACTGCTTTACTTCAGTACTACCTACTGAAGTGGGGTACTCTCTTGAATAGTAAAAGTGTTTCACAAAAATTTATTTCACTTCACATTTCAATGTGTAATCAAAGGCAACTTCTATGAAGTACTAGAACTCCTTGTGCAGCCTGAGACATACATAACCCATGGTACAAATCTTGCAGTGCCATTTATGTTACACCATTTAAAGTATATTAACTGTATGGTCAAATAACAGAGTACAGTGCTCACCAGACCTTATTTCTCTTGTGCCAGAGACAGGGCAACCACGCTTGTGTACTTACTGACAAGAATAAAAAAAGTTGCTTCACAGAAGCTGCAGCCTGTTAGGGCTGTGCAACTGAAAAGCATTTTAGGTTAAAATCCTACTAAGCTAGAAGTCAAGAATGCTGTAGAGATAGCTTTAAGAATGGAAGAAAAATGGAGGAAGGAAGAAAGGTGGAAAGATTTCAATCAATTAAAAGAACAAATGGCAATGGGACACAAATTTCTGAAAAGGCAGAGTGTCTAAGTCTAGTGCACATTAAAAGCTCTGAAAGAAGTTTATGTCATGACTTCCTGTTTGAATCTGTGACAATCCTCAAAATTTCAGGTTTTCACACTAGTTTCAGCCCTCAACAATAAAGGCATAAGCATCTAATAACTTTGTGCCCAATAAAGCAACTCAGCCAAAAAGGAGAAAAGGAAGTGCAGCACTAATCTGACACTAAATATACACAACTTTTAACAGGATTAACTATTGGCTAACTAGAAATATTGCAGCCTGAGTCTCCTTTCACTACCCACCAGCTGTTCTTCAAATGTTGATAAGTTGTGTAAAAGATTAAAGGATAACTGTCAGTAACTTTCTAGGGAATGACCATAAAAATGACTGACATATTTACTGAAGTTAAAATTGGAAGTTAATAATAATTATTCTACATGTATGTGAACTCTGAGTGGAGTTATGGCAGCACTGAGGAATTTAAGTATGAATTCAGTATTTTACATAATAATGTAAATTATGTTAAATATTTTGATTCTAACCCATATTTTGTTACTGAAGTTCACGCAAACAATGAGTTCCATGCAAGTAGATCTAAGATGGTGTGCATAGAGCAGAAGTCTACAACACAAGTGTTGTTACAATGTTCTCAAAGCTCCAGCTTTTGCCTGTTTGCTCTCCTGAAGTGTTCATCAAATACAAGTTTAAGACCTGCTGTGAAGTAGTCAATATACAATTCAGCTTACCATACTACAGAAACCCAATGGTTAGGTATTAGAGGAATCAGGTAGGTATCTTGTTAGAACAAGCCAAAAATCCAATATAGCAATTCCATTTATAGTTATTTTACATTATTTGAAAGGTAAGAAGAGAGACAATTTTTTTCTATGTTTCTTCTAATTTGTTTCTATTAACAAATTTACCTTGTACATTTAATAGCAATGTGCCTAACTGGTTCAGTTTTGGATGCCATACTACCAGTTTCCAGTATGTGCAGTTTTACTCAGTAACAGGAACACAACTTGAATTTACTATGAATAAGTCTTTTTATAATACGATTTGAAGACTGACTGTAGGATTACTATTCCCAGATAAGTAATAAAAGCAGCTGAAATTTATCCTTTAGGCTGCAAGCTGCACCATATTTAAGACATGCAAAATTTTGAGCTCAGAAAAGGAAGATCAAAATTAATCAACAGACTCAGATTACAACAAAGGGCAATCAGTTGGAAGTTTTTAAAAGTATATACAAAACTTTTAAAAAATAAAATTAATCATCTTAAATTATATGCAGAGTTCTGATATGTAGGTGATTTAGATTACCACACTGGAACAGGTGAGAGAAGTATCTGAAATCTGAGTGTCAAACTTTCCTCTACTACAAAGTGAAGAGGTGTCACAGCAGCAGCCTGTTGCACCTGTGCCATAGTATCTGCCCCCCCTGCCTTTTAGTGGAGAGAATTCAGCTTTAGACCCTGGGCGGCAATAGTGACCTCTCTTTGCTGTTCTCTGATGTTCCTCACTGGTGTTCTAGGTTTGCCCTGTCCCTGGCTACTAGCCTGGCTTGCAAACGCTGAGGGAACAGTAGACCTTTCACTGGAACTCTGCAATTACAATAGATGATGTTGTTGCCACATCTTGGTACCATCGCCATCTGATGGATCATATCACAGGACAGAATTAAAGTATCTAGCTCCTCTGGGTTCTACTGATACAGAAACACACGCATTCAGATTGCTGGCCAAAGGCATGAAATAATGTTTATCAGAAGGCCAGAATATAGACTTAGTTTGCAGCTACTTATATTCAATATAGAATCTGTTCATTATTTTGTTCCATCCTTCAGATGGAGAACCTGCAATTCTTCTGATGTGAACTTCTGTAAAAAAGCAGTACTGGAGAGAAAAAAAAAAAGTTCAGTAAGCAGAATCAACATTGATGGCCATGTCAAGACATTTAATCCTGTTTCACACACACCCATCCCACCCCTACACCTTAAACTATAACTTCTGCATTAATTTATGTCCAGTTTAAAGTTCCACAGTTACAATACATTAAATGGTAACCATGTAGTCACCAAGAACTGTGTTCCTTTACCAGTGCCTTTTACATGTTAACCAGTTGGGAGGTTGTGGTCAGCATGTCACAAATACCATCACCCTATCTTCAGGAAGATGAATTTGCAAATTTGTAACGTTTCTTTGGGCTTTTGCAGAAGTAGACTCAAAAAGCAGCTAGCCAAAAAGCTAAAAGCATGGTCATTAATGGATCTATGCAAGAAAACACTTCAGTGCAGATGTAAAAAAGTTGGTTTATTTAATTGGTATCGACCAAAGTATACTACTCCTAACATTTAGCTGTTGAGGCCAAACATTTTGCTGTTTCAGGAAACACTGCAAGCAAAGTTCTTTACTTAGCAGCTATGTTCATCCAAGACTTTATTATTATTTATTAGCACTAACTTACCTATAAATACTACATACTTTTCAGACTTAACCTTACATTACCTCAAAATCAGCCTAGTGGGTTATGCTCTAACTAAAGGATTGTGCGTGAAGTATTACTTTCCTTCCAAAGTTTTTATTTGAAAACTAGACAAACAGATATGTAACAGTAAGGGAAAAGAAGTCATTAGTAAATAAGGACTTCCAGGATTTAAGAAACTCTGCATAAGAAAGCATTCAGAAATGCTGCCAAGGTAGAATTTGCCTACCTCATACAGAGTTTCTTCCTACTGTTTCTACCTATCCTAGAATGAGACATTTTGTTCCTAAAGTGCTTACCTAGTTTAGAAATTAAGAATTAAGCCACAAAGCAGCACACATCTGGAAGAGGAGTGCTTTCCTACATGGAATTACTGAAACTCTACTATTGTTGAAATTCATGTTCTCCTTGGCTGATATTTTCTTTCAATCAAATTGAAATGCTAACACATATTTGTCCAGGCTTAACTGTTTAGTAATCGCTGGTATTACTCAGAATTATCATTGTTCTGTGAGCTAACAAACCTCATTTTCATTCCAACCTGTTCACATAAACTTATATACATTAAAGATGTACACAATTGTATGCCTTCACGACAATTGAGTTGCTCAGCCAGGCATGACAAATGCTTGTAGAGAAAAAATGATGCAACAGCTTTCCAACATTAATTATACTTTTCCTTCAAGGCAGTGTTTTCTTACCTTTTAAACCTACACTAAGCAGAGGAAAAAGTCAGTACAGTGACTTATTTATTCATAATGCAAAATATGCAAAATACCTGGCTTTCTGGGAATTCTACAAGCCACTTACTTTCTCATAAGGAACAAAGCAAGCTAGTTATTGTCCTTTAATGGAAAACCCCAGGATATTGATTTTTAAATTTGTTTTTAAGTGAGCTTAGTGTTTGGTGAAGGTGCTGGACTGATGGCCCTAGAGACTATCCTCAATCTATAGCATAGACAACATTCCAAGCTCCTCCACTACGTTATAACTCTCAAGGGATTGGTCCTAAAAGGTTGAATCCACTAAGACTGTTATGAAAACACCACCTACACTTACATAAAGAATGCATTTATTTAAGAAAAGCAAAAAGGCAAACAAATAAATAATTAGGTTGCATTGCTCTGTGATACTGAAGTTTTAACCTTACTGTGTATTAGACCTGTGTATTAGAACGCGTATGGAAACAGAAGCAGACTACAATGCAAAGATGACTGGGCATTTTGCACACAGCCTAGTATTAGGTAAAGACATTTCTTCACAATGCAGGATGAACTGAAATGAGCCAGTGAGCACAGTAGTTACATAAGCCATTTCGGTTTCAGGACCTTCAGATCTTTTTAACTAACAGAAAATTACTACAACTATTAGAGCAAGGAAGTTTGAAGACAGAAATTTCATAGGTTGAAGGTTTTGGCAGTTTAAAACATAAAAATCTGTTAACTGATATTAAGCAAGCATCCTTTTTCTTTTAAGCAATCTCAGTATACTACCACTTAAAATTCATCCTCACAACAGCAAGAGCCAAAAAAATCTACACATGGACTCAGACTTACACAAATGCAGTTTAGTTTCTAACTAAATTAGACTTAAAAGTAGTAGAAAATAAAGACATAAAGGGGCTTCTTTTCATGCACACAGCTCCAAATGCAGTAAATGCAACACAGTGAAATATGATCAACTCATGAAATTAAGGAAAAAAACCCAAGATGGAAAATAAATGCTTATTTCATTTAAAATCAAATCATAAGTAAGCAATTTTTTATTCTTACATCCCAGGATAAGGACAAGATTAATGTATAAGAGTTAGTTTTATTGCATTCATTTAAAATAACGTATGGTGGCAAAATCAGGTACTGAAGCTGTTATAACTATTAGATAAGCAAAACCTCCTACAAACGAAAGATAGGACAAAAGGTGCAAGTGATCAAAGACAGTAGTATTTTATCACTTACCTCATGATGCAGCTCAGCTATCTGATCTTTCAGTTCTCTGATGTACTGGTTAGAATCAGATTTATTAAGTTGCCCTTGAATTTTTCCTTCTTCTTTCTGTTTTGGTTAAAAAAAGAACCTTATTCAAATTATTCACGGATATACTATATTAAAAAAATCTTATTTTAACTGTCTGCATTTTTCTGTCATGAACAGAAGCTTTCACAGACGCCACCCAGCACTTTTCATCTGGCTGAAGTTACAGCACGTATCGAAGGAGGTCAGTAGCTCAGACCAAGTTGACCCTCTCAATACTAATCGTAATATAGGCAGGATTCTGTGGAGGAGCATGAAGAATTAATGAAGCTTCACATGTGGAATTTGCATCCATGTACATGAAGTTGCATGTGCAATTTAGTAAAGCATTCCTACAGAATACTATCAATATATGGAACATATCTTAGTGTACATTATTTTCACTGGTGTAAAGTTTTCATTTAGTAACAAGGATTTTCCCTTTGTCTTCAAGTGACAAGTCAACAAAATGTTCTTTCTTTGGATTGTAGGACATGCACTGGGAAACATGACATATGACAAGCTTTTTCTCCCCTAAAAAAAAAAAGTTGTTACACATAAAATATTGTGGTAATTATCGCATAGGAGTTCAGAGAGCGTAAGTGAAGAGAAGTATGTCCCCTAGCACCAATACTGTGAGAGGTACAGAGAAAAATTGTCAAGTAAAAAAAGCCAGAGATGAAGAGGAATGTAAGATTTCCCTCACAACCAAATGCAACTCCTAAGTTTCAAGATGCCCAGGAAGGTGTCATCTGCACTTGAATGCCTGCAACACTAACTTTCAGCTTGTCTCTAAAGGGAATCCTAATGTGATTGAACCAAACTTGGCAGATCTGAGATAAATAACCACCCTTGATGGAGAAGGCAGCCCATGTCTTCAGTTTGCTACTAGTAAATTAAGAGCAGCATTGAGTTTTGGGTTTTTTTTTCCAGTTGAGTAATTTCTGAAGCAGTCATCAGCTTTACAGGACAGAGCGTCTTGATTTTATATACATCTTTACCTTGACTGTAAGTCCCATACAACGAATATATTACAATTATAATTAATGGGAATATCTGTTTTTTCTACCTGTACCTCATTTTGCGGAAGTTTTAATTACACTTGAAGAAAGCAAACAGTTAATTTCAACAACAGGCAAATTCAAAGTCATTTGCAAACCAAATTTAAATACCTTTTAGAATGAAAGGTGTCAACTGTTCTTTAAAATACAAGACAAAAAGCTTTAATGGAGAGGTTCTTTTCAAACATCCCTCTGAAACATAAACATCAGGACATTATGGGGAGGGGCAATATACCACCTTCCAAACCTTTTTGCTGCATGAAGAGAACAACCTTCAGCACTGTCAGTGTTGGCAATCTCAAAGCAATTTCTCTAATTTCAGACTTTGTTTTTCTTGCAGTAAGATATGCATTACAATATTAGTCAAAAAAAAACTTTGTCATATTCACTATTAATTCACAGAATCTGCAACATAAGGCACAAGATCCTTTGGTGCATCATTTTATATTGAACCTAGTTTCCAAGGCAACCTATGGCTCAAATTCACACATAAATGATTAATATTAACAACATACTAATTGTTCCTGTCCTAAATAGGCTAACCCCCTCCCCAAGCCATCATCTCTCTTTACAAGGATGACTATTGGTATTGGAGAAACCAAAACAGAAGCAACATAACCTGCAGACCAAAAATAATGCTGTCTATATCTGCTTATAGAAAAAACCTCATTGCTGTAAGAATTTAAGATTCCAGACAATGACCTGATCATTTGTGGTAGCAGGAATATATGGGAGAAATGCTTGTCTAAGTCATTTCCTTCCGTTTGAGACCCTGACTTTTCCATTTAAGCCTCTTGTTCTATAGACTCCAAATTACTATGTAACAATACACTATAGCATCAGAAAGCAAGAGTAAAGCAAGGTTTTACCATAAATAGAAGAAAGGTGCCATGGCCCTTTTGAAATGAAGGTGTAATAAACAGCTGAGCTTACATTCAAATGAGCGCACAAGATGACATGTAACAGGCATTCACGGAATCACAGAATTTTCGGAGTTGGAAGGGACCTCTAGAGATCATCTAGTCCAACTCCCCTGCCAAAGCAGGATTGCCTAGAGCACATTACTCAGGACTGCATCCAGGCGAGTCTTGAAAATCTCCAGAGAAGGGGATTCCACAACCTCCCTGGGCAGCCTGTGCCAGTGCTCTGCCACCCTAACTGTAAAGAAGTTTTTCCGTATATTTGAACGGAACTTCCTATGTTCCAACTTGTGCCCATTGCCCCTCGTCCTGTCATTGGGAACCACTGAGAAGAGTCTGGCTCCATCCTCCTTCAACCCACCCTTTAGATACTTGTACACAGTAATAAGGTCTCCCCTCAGCCTTCTCTTCTCCAGGCTAAAGAGTCCCAGCTCTCTCAGCCTTTCCTCATAAGGGAGATGCTCCAATCCCTCAATCATCTTAGTTGCCCTATGCTGGACTCTCTCCAGCAGTTCCCTGTCCCTCTCGAATTGGGGAGCCCAGAACTGGACACAGTATTCCAGTTGTGGCCTCACCAGTGCAGAGTAGAGGGGGAGAATGACCTCCCTCGACATACTGGCCACACTCTTCCCTATGCAGCCCAGGATTCCATTGACCTTTTTGGCAACAAGGGCACATTCCCAAGTTAAGTCAGTAAAAACTAACAGTAGAAGTAATAAAATGTACTAGCTTAAGTTTGGCACTGCACAAATAGCTGAAAGCTGTTAGTGTATACCATATTAAGAGTTATACACTATCATTATATTTAAGTGTTTTTATTGTTATTCCTTGTTCCATAAATAACACTGTGAAGTTAATGCACAGAATGATTTGACATGTAAATTTGATCATGGAAGAACTGATTCTAGCTCCAACGAGCTGGAGCTAAAGGTAAGGCATAACCCTGGCTTGCAAGGTCCACATTATTAGTGAAGAGCAAATAACTTTCAGTTTTCTTTTCAGAACTTACAGATTTTGTAGAGCTGAAAATTCACAAAAAATGCTTTTAGCACAAAAAAGGAACCCTGCAATGTCATTTTCTACAAACATACTTTTCAAAGAAATGTCATGCTGTAACTTCCTCTTGCAACATTCAAAACACTAGAGGTCAGAAGCTGATCCTTTTAACTGGCTGCAACAGAAATCAGATATTTCTAGCTAACTAAATAAGCCCATGTTCTGTAACCTACAAATTCTGTCTACAGTGGGTAAATTGGAAGGATGACATAAGAGAAGTTTTAGGACAAGGTATCAGAGCCTTCTTCATAGCTGCTGTTCATCTCTCTGAGCAACAGCAAAGATATATTCAACTTTTTTTTTTAAATAAGCTAAATTGATCATGACATTAATTTAGTTATTTAAAAGACATGCATGCAGGTGCATGCAGTAGCAAACCACTGGAAAACATGCAGGTGTCAGACACTATAGCATTAAAATATTTTTTAATTCTTACAAAAATCATCTAATTTCTAGAATAAATAAGTATACAGCTAAAAGCTTACAATTTTCAAATAAACCAAAACATTTAATT
This sequence comes from Anarhynchus alexandrinus, assembly GCA_008711295.1. NCBI lineage: Eukaryota > Metazoa > Chordata > Aves > Charadriiformes > Charadriidae > Anarhynchus > Anarhynchus alexandrinus. Next base: position 6,045,104 of record VUYV01000002.1, read on the forward strand.
TATAAAAAGTAGTTTTATCTGTCAGATTATGATTTTTAAGTTCCGGGACAGGGAATTAGCTAGGTTGCAAGTGACATGAAAGTGGGACAGAAATTGAAAAGTGAAGATACAACAGGTACTGAATGGAACTGAAACAAAAGGTAAGGACCTTAGACAATAACACTGATGGATTCTTGCAGATTTCATCTTCAGCCCACTATCTTCAGGATATGGCTGTTGCATTTATTCAGTTAGTTGATGTACTGACAGGGCAACTGAAGATTATTATCTTCCAGGAATAACTACTAGCCCTCTGTCATTCATTTGCCTCTCCGGAGATGCATGTTTTCCATTCTTCCTGTTCTACTGCTGCCATCCTTCATTTTGCTTCCAGGTGTCATAACCCTCTACAGAACAGATTAATTAATTTCTCCTCCTGAGGGTCCAACAGTTTATGAAAAAGTTTCTACGCTCAGGCAGGAAGAAATCTGGCTTGTATGGATTAAGTCTTGTCTGGCCTCAGCCACCTCAGCCTAAGAACCAGTTAGGGCAGTTGGGGAAGAGAGGGCTGCTTGCCCAAAGGACAGAAGCCTACACTCTCCGTGGTCTAACCCCAGCAGCCAGGGAGGTCAAAGCCCACATTCAGGACGTTCATGATATCCTTTCTTGTCAATCCTAATATTATTATTATTATTACTAGTTTCCTGCTTCAAGTGTTGAGCCATTCAGATGTGCTGGAAAACACATGCTATCAGGATGGATTGATTTGGCAAGTCTTTTACAGCTAAAACAAATTAATCTCAACCCTCTTAAATGGTAAGAGTCCTCAAGAACAAAGGACGTAAAAGCTATCTTCTGTAAAACCACCAAGAAAAAAGGGAGCCGACTGACCTGCTCAAGGCTCTTCTATATTCTGAATCTGGCTTTAACTTTCAATTTTTTAAAATACCTAAAATTTCACTGTTTCTGGTTCCATTAAATTACATTTTCATATGCTCTGGCTACAAACTGGTCTAGTTTCCTCACAAGTTACTAGGCAGCCCTAGTGATATAAGAAAAATTAAATTGCTTTCATGTAGCTTCAGTTAATTTATTGAATGCTTCCTATTGTAGCATTTACTTCAGCAGGAACCAGGCATTTCACTCTGCATTGGTTTTATACTGTGCTTGAATAGTTTTGTACTCCTGAAGAAAACACTCAGATCAACTGTACTGGTTAAAAGTGAATGTTAAGACTCCACTTACAATTTAAAAGTCTTTAAGGTATAAACATTACATCTTTTAAAAGGAAATAGCATAAGCAATTAGTAATTTTTTTTTAAATCTAAGATTATACACATAGGATGTGGGTTGTTGGTTGGTTGGTTTTTTTTTTTGAGGGGGAGCACTATTACAGAAAATCTGTGGTATTCAGGAGGTCACGACACAAAGAAGAATAGCTGGTCTCTAGGCAAATACTAGCCTTTTTAAGTTTGAAATGAATATACAGTGAAAAAGCCAGATAACATATCAATAAGCAAAGTGTATTATCAGAACAGCAAAATAATGAAAGCTAGCCAATTCTAGAATCTAGGAACTTTGTTTAAAAAAAAAAAACCAACAATTCGCAGTCATATGTGAACGAATCTCTACATCAATTTCTCTGGGCTACTGTTTCTGCCTATTGGCACCACTGCAGTGCCTACCCTCCTCTTCCCAGAAGGGTTTTTAGGAAAGTAATGCCAGTTGGTGTTACATTGTAATTAAAGATCCATCTTGACTTTGACAAAGACATCATCTTGACTTTGCTGCTGTTGAAGATTAATAACTTCCCCCCAGTCTTACTGTCTCTTCCAAGAGACCAGCTCCACCAGGACTAACGGGGTTAGAAAACCCTGTATCAGGGAAACAAAACACCCTACTGGCCAGGTACCACCTCTGCTCACGGAAAAGGTACTTGTAACAACAGCTTAAGCAGCTGATACACAATCCAACAACCTCTGAGGCGAGAGGGAGAGTAGCACGGGCAGTGAAGCAGGAAATAAGCCCTACAGATCAAAAAAAATCAGCTGCTAAAACAGAACTCACTTAGGCCCCTTCAGTTTGGGAAGCTCTTTCTTCTCATCCTGCTCTGAAGTACTAGAGTGACTGTACTAGCGTCCATGCTAAGAGCTACACTGAGAGCTCCTGAGAAGAAAAACTCTGTTCCACAAAAATTTGCTTCTTAGAATGAGGAAAATTCTGCCCACCAAAAAGTATCAGTTGAGATTCGTGGTTGCAGTACCGTACTTAAACCCTCTTTTGTTTGGCTTTCTAAAGTGAACACCAGCTTTTCTGTACCTTCCAAGGAAGCAGCGGCTAGTCTTAAGAAACACACCTGATGGCTACTGAGAACTACTGAGCATGTGGAGATCTTCCAAACTCAATCAGCACAGGACCAGGATGCATAGCTGGCAACACAAGAGTGCAGGCACAGTCTGCTTCAAAGAGTGCTGATCTTAAATACCCGAAACCATTACTGTATAGTGCCCCCCCCAAAATCAAGTATAGTAGTAGTCATGATAAGATGAAGTTTAAATAATAAATAAATCAATGACTGGAAACTACCTGGAACACACTGGAGGCCTTAAGCCTGCTTTTGCTGCTCAACCAAGAAAGGTCTAAGTATAAGATACAGAAGATCTAAGTAATCAAATTTCAGTTACAGGTGTTTCATCCCAAGAGGAGCACAAGTAAAGTTTTCTAAAACACTCTTGATGATCACAGTAGGAAAAGAAATACACGTCAACACGAAAAGAGGCAATTTTAAATAATAAGAAAGAATCTAGGGTTGTCTTCACTTTAATAATGGCAAACTTAAAAAGACAGAAAAACAAACACAATGGTTTTGCTGTTCCTCAGATAAGAGTGTATCATCTTTACTAGAAATGTCTAGAGGGTAGGACATTTCCTTAGCACCCTTAGTTTGATCTCTTCTGACTTTGAAATATTTACTTGGTAAGAACCTCTCAGCTGCTTTTCAGGGGGGCTTGTAAGTTCTTGCTCTGTGGCAAAAGACACTGCATGAAAAATGTAAATGAAGTTTATTCAGAAGGGTAAATGTGGTAACTAGTGTCCTTTCAGTGACTTTACAGTGACTCATTCTAGACTTTCAAAAAACACATCACTAACATCACACACCACTATTGATAAGAGTAAAAAAAAAAGTTTCCTGTAATTTGAAAAGATGGAAACAATTTCTTTAATCAACAGTCAGTACTTGGAAAAGTTATTAAACAGAGGTCATAGAAAGGCTTCATTCTAAAGAAATAGTGCTAAAAGTTTAAACTGTGGGGGAGAGAACTAGCACAATCATGGATTTCCTTTACAGTTTTTCTCAAAGCAGCTTTGACATGGTTAGAGATAGGGTAAATGTAACAAAATTCTCGGAATCTGCCAGGAAACACCATCAGGAGGAAGTGATGTTACCCCCTGTCCAGATCAACCTAACAAAGAGAAAAATTAATTCTTATAGATAGTTTTTGCTTTAAGATTACTCAGACCTAACAACAGTTTTCTATATTGCAAGTGTGCTCTGTACCTCCCCAATCCAAACCAGCCATAGATAATTTTAAGAGGATGCTACAAGTCACCAGCCTGAACAGAAATGGAGGGAGAAGAATTAACCTGCAGAGCAGAGACTGCAGCTGACCCAGCCCTGCTTCCTCAGTCTGTCTACACTTTCACTGGCCTCATGCTCCTCATCCTAGCCAGGTGATTGACTCTAGCTTGCAACAGATTTAACCTTGCCTGAATTTCTATAAAGCCTCTTTTCTCCCATTTCTCCCTATTGCAAAGAAAGTTGGGGGGGGGGGGAGTGTTTGTGTTTTTTTTTTGTTTTGGTTTGGTTTTTTTTAAAAAAAAAACAACCAACAAAAAAAACCTGAAACAACACCAAGGGACCAACAGGACCGCCCACATGCCATCAGAAGGAACACTTGCTATTAGGCCAGAAATGTAACGAAGCTTGGTAGACTTTTCTTGGCAGCTTTAGGAAAGCACACACAAGCTAAAAGCAATAGGGTTTTAAAGGCTTATATTAAGAAGTTAAAAGCATTTGCTTGTTGCAGTTTGAAGCTATCAGACCAGTTCAGCTGAAAACAAGAAAGACTAATTCCCTGAGGAAACAAACCTGAGGTTTTGCTGATTGACTACAGACATAAAGGGAGACAATACCTATTCCTCTGTCTTGGCTCTCTATATCTTACAGAAGGATGGGACAAAAGGGGTCAGAACGTGCATGTAGCTTGGCTAAAACAAGTCATTTAGCTATCTCTAACCTTTGTGAGAAAGCAGAACATATCATATCGAAGAGAACAGCTTGTCCCCAGTGTGGAGATACAAAAAAATAGCAGCCCAGCCACCCAAAATCCATCCTTCGTTTGTTAATAATTTGCTCAAATGTCCTGCTCAAAGCCCAGAAGCCTGCTAAATACTTCCAAGCCGTGTTTGCTTCCCAAGGGTTTTATAAGCTGAACTGGCAAGTGAGAGAAAAATAAGAAGATAAAGAAGAAAAAGGCTGACAAAAGTAAGCCTTTGTTTATACACGACTTCAGGGTTTTTCTTTGTCACTTCTGGGGCTTAGGTATATGCAACATAAGTTAAACTTCAGTTACACTTCAATTTTATGTTATTTTTGCTAAGGAATGACTCATACGTTTCTTTTGTTTAAGAAAATCCATCATGTACTGGACTATTCTTTGCACTTCAATACGCTTACACAAAAGTTTAGAAACTTAGCATCAGGAACTGAATGCCTGACCAAGATGAGATGACATTTGGAATATATAAAAAATAACTTCCTAACATCATAATAAACTGACATCTTGCTGCAGAATTACATCTACTATTAAATGCTACCTCTACCTCCTTCTCCTCCTCTGTCATTATTACTAACCAAAACTAAGAGTGACCCAGAAACTGTGATTTAAATCTAGCATTTGTGTGTGTAAGATCAGTTCTTATGTGGGAGTAGTGATACTCTGCATTACAAATTTAACAACAGTGTCTTGCACCTACACCTACACGAACATTTAAAAGAAAACTGCACAATTTAGGTTAAGCATTGCTGTGGACCATGTGGATTTGGCACCGAATCCCTAGAGCTTCTAAGAAGAGCACCATCCCCCTCAAAAAAAGGAAGGTTATGTGGTAAGTTAACTTCCTCCTTTCATTTTTATCAGCTTTGAAACAACATGACAAGCAGACCTATTTGTGATGCTCCGTGTTAATAACGCAATTACTTTGAGACTGACACCTACACTCCAAGACTGGATAAATGTATTTATGGTATTAAATATTGCATTTCAAGTCATTAAGGCAAGTCCAGATTAAAAGACACTCTGCTACCCACATCAGGTCACAGCAATTCCAGTGACAAGCTGAATGGAAGAGAATGGAAGGCAGCTCTTTCTCCAATGAGGCAGAAGTTATCTAATTTTCAATTTCCTTAAAAAGTGGCTTTTGTTTAAGCCCCATTATAAGTTGCTTGCTTTATAGTTTACAAGCTTTGTGAGTTAAGGCTTTCCAACTCCATTATTACTTTTTTTTTGGTGCAGGTGTTTTGGAAGCCTTTGAGCATGAGTACCCAAAAAGGAAGTTTTGATCACGAGTTTCATATTTGCTGGCAAAACACACTGGTCAAAAATACCTATTTGCTTACAAAAATCTTACCAAAAAAATAAATCTGTCACAGCCCAATAAAAGCATTTCAAGTCAGATCTAGAGTGTCAAAAATAAGTAAATTGACATTAGAGGAACTTATTTCTACTAAATCACTTTTGTTTTAAATATCTTTATACAGTTAACACTCAAAACCTGTATTTCACAACTGAAGAAGTTGTATTTCAGGCTAGTATAAGTTTGAGATCAACAGTTCACCAAAAGCCTAACAGGCAAGCTCATTAGAAATGTGAACCACAGCCACAGAATGACTTTATACTCCAGACTGTATACAAAGGAAGCACAGCCATTCTGATTTGTGCAGAAAAATCAAGAATCTTACTAAGAGACTACAGATCAAGAAATCATTAACAGGTGATCATCTAAGAACAGCAAAAAGATTGGAACTTGAAATCCAGTTTAGTAGGAAACAAAAAACAAGGCCATGTAGAATATGAGAAAAACAGAAAAACATAACTAAAGATTGCATCATGCAAAGTAGTAATTGTGAAAAGGAAGGAGAGATGATGTGGATAAACAACGGAACATGAGACAGTGCAATATCATGACAAAACAGGGACAGTGTAATTTTTGGTTGTATTAGCCAGAGTCATGAAATAGATTACATTCCTGCACTTAACTTTTTACCCATCGCATGACAAGATATTATAAAAATCTGCATGCAATTCTGGCACACATAGCTTAAGCAGAAATACGGAAAAGGAATAGGAGAGCGCTATAAAATGAATGAACACTGATGATTTGATCAGTCAAATCACAGAAAACTAAGTCAGCTGTATTTACATTAAAAAATGAACACAATTCTAATTGGGTGACAGCTGTCAGAAAAAACAACTGATCATTATGGGATTCACCATTTCTTCATTTCATAAAATCAAGACTAGAGTACTTATTGGGAGACCCATATCAGTTAAACAATGATGGCATTTAAAGTCTGTGCTAAAGTAAAAATAATGCAAAATGAGTACTGTCTCCTAACCTACAAAATCACATTGTTTGAAGTAACCTTTAAACTTTTTTTTTTTTAGTAAAATGCTAACACATTAGTAGAAGATCTACCTGGATTTTAGCAAAGCTTTTGACACCATTTCCCACAGCATTCTCCCGGGGAAACTGGCTGCTCATGGCCTGGACAGGTGTACTCTTTGCTGGGTAAAAAACTGGCTGGATGGCTGTGCCCAGAGAGTGGTGGTGAATGGAGTTAAATCCAGTTGGTGTCTGGTCACAAGTGGTGTCCCCCAGGGCTCGATGCTGGGGCCAGTTCTGTTTAATATCTTTATCAATGATCTGGATGAGGGGATCGAATGCACCCTCAGTAAGTTCGCAGATGACACTAAGCTAAGCAGGCATGTTGATCTGCTTGAGGGTAGGACGGCTCTGCAGAGGGATCTGGACAGGCTGGACCGATGGGCCGAGGCCAATGATATAAGGTTCAACAAGGCCAAATGCCAGGTCCTGCACTTGGGTCACAACCACCTCATGCAGTGCTACAGGCTTGGGGCAGAGTGGCTCGAAAGCTGCCCAGCAGAAAAGGATCTGGGGGTATTGGTGGATGGCCAGCTGAATATGAGCCGGCAGTGTGCCCAGGTGGCCAAAAAGGCCAATGGCATCCTAGTCTGTATCAGGAATAGTGTGGTGAGCAGGACTAGGGAAGTAATCATCCCCCTGTACTCAGCACTGGTGAGATCCCACCTTGAGTACTGTGTTCAGTTTTGGGCCCCTCACTACAAGAAGGACCTTGAGGTGTTGGAGCGTGTCCAGAGAAGGGCTACAAAGCTGGTGAGGGGTCTGGAGCACATGTCTTATGAGGAGTGGCTGAGGGAACTAGGGGTGTTCAGCCTGGAGAAGAGGAGGCTGAGGGGAGACATTATTGCTCTCTACAACTACCTGAAAGGAGGTTGTAGAGAGGTGGGGGCTGACCTCTTCTCCCGGGTGGCAAGTGATAGGATGAGAGGAAATGGGTTCAAGTTATGTCAGACAAGGTTTAGATTGGATATTAGGAAAATTTTTTTCCACTGAAAGGGTTATTAAACATTGGAATAGGCTGCCCAGGGAGGTGGTGGATTTGCCATCCCTGGAGGTGTTTAAAAAAAGGGTGGATGTGGTACTTGAGGACATGGTTTAGAAGTGGTTTTGTCAGGGTAGGTTAATGGTTGGACTTGATGATCTTAAAGGTCCCTTCCAACCTCAGCGATTCTATGATTCTATAAGATTGACCTAAACTCAGCTATTCTGTTGTTATCTTACTAGATAAATGATTCATATGCAATGCTTACTGTTCTTATCTAAGTATTTCTAATGTACTGATCACAGCATGATCTAAGCATTACATGATTAAAAGAAATGATTGTTTTATCTTTTAATAAATTTAGTGCCTGCTGCACTAGAGGGAAAATTTTCAAAGTGAAAATTCTTATGCAAGCTCCATTAAATTTATTTGTACATTCCATATATGAAGACCTGAAAAAAAAATGCAAGTATGAGAAATCATAGGGAAAAAAAGGCTTTGACACAAAACAGCAAAGTCATCACCTTGGAGGAAAGATTTCAGAGGGAAGACAGACACTAGCAATACCAGTTTAAAATTAAAAAAAAAAAGAAAAGGTAAACTAGAGAGTAACTAGCTTGTAATTTAGGAATAATAACCGAGAAAACCTTTGCAGATGGGTGCAGCAGAATTCAGACAGGACAACAGTATATGAGTATAGGAAGGACAGACTACAGTAAGACATCATGATTTCTCACAGCCAAGAAAATACAAAGAACAGACATTAATGGTTCTCTCATCAAGGGACCAGTGAATTCATAGGACAGTGAAAGCTCTAAAAGGAACTAAAAGCATACGGAACAACACAAAGGCCAAAGGATGCATCTTCAGATCCTACAGTGACATGGTAGCAGTAAATAACATTTCTGTTTTCAAGATTTACATAAAGAGAGTAAGAGTTTTATAACAAATCCTCCAATACTGGTAATAGCAAAAGAGTATGTACAGAAAAGAATGGTTGCTGGAATCAAAATGTGTGCTCCCCCTCCCCCCCGACAAAGGATGTTTTCAATCTCACCTATTAATTGGTAAAAATTACCAATTACAAGAAAAAAAACAAATACAGAAGGCAGAGTTTAAAAGAGTGTTGCCTGTAGTATGGTTCTCATACAGAAGCAAATATTTACAGCTCACAAGTATGCCCATAATATAGACTTAAGGCCTTTGCTTATGAAGGAGGCACATTCAGCAATACATTTTGCAAAGCAGTGAATTGTAGTCACAGTAGGTTAATAAGGAAAAAAGTGGAGGAAGAAAACAACCACAAAGTGCAAAAAGTAAGCAATACCAAGTTACACATTTAATGCCATCACTTGTTACCTGAATTTCTAATTCAGCAATATGCTGTTGGAGTTCAGCTACAGCTGCAATGCGGTCTGCTTCGCGGAGCCGTACTGCCATCACTTCTTCTTTACTCTGAAAGAAGTAATAGATTGAAGCTAACAAATAGTATATTTCAGTTGATTAAAGACTGCGCACTGCTTTTACCAAAAATCATTTAAGTAAAGGAAACTTAATACACTACTATGTAAAACATCGTATCTATTGATAAAACATATTCTAAAGAACGCAAATTTAATTTTAAGCCGTATAATTGTGGAATCATCTAATATCAATTCTAAACTATAATAATCTTAAAAAAATAAATCTGTGTAGTTTTGAAAACATGCTGGTATCAATTTCCAGGTCCAGAAAACAGCTGCCTTGTGTTCCAGAAATGTTATATTGTAAATTAAGAAAAAGCATCAACATAACAAAAAAACCCCAAAAACACTCATGCTTCAACTTTTGACTTATATATAAAACAGTAAAGCTACAGAAGGGTTACTTATTTAATAATTCTCTTTGTCTAAAATATTAAATTTAAAAAAACAAACACAAAAGCACAGATACTCTCAACCTTATTTAAGTCTAGCTATCCTTGTCACAGTACACAACAAAGATTTACAAGACAGTTTGGAATAAAATTCTAATGCCTGTAACCTACAATCAGATTCCCGGTGTAAGTTTAACCTGTAAGTTTGCCTATAAGTGATAGACAATTTGAGTTTGGACAAAATAGAAGAAAATTTCCTTATTTCTGTTTCATAATGCAAATCCTCAAGACTTCAGAGCACAAAACAACATTATATTGTCAGCAGTCTGGTACAACCACAGAGAGAAAACAGTGATAGATATTGAGAGCAATACTTTCAGCTGGAGTGCAAATAATTCTGGGGAAAAAACAGACTAGGCTCAGGTAGACCTACTTTTATGGCAGACTGATGTAACTCCACAAACTGTAGTTACTGTAAATCAGTTTCAGTATTTCAGTTATTTTGATGTATGCTTCAAACTGACAGTACTTAGTGACCCTTCATTAGACAGTTTGGTTGAGACTGAATTGAACACGCTGAAGCTTATTTATAGTAGCTACTTGAAAACATGCTGGTTAAAAAAAAAAAAGGATTTCTGTAATGAAGGTACAGCATCTACAGGATCCAATTAACAGCATCTGTAATCAGTGGAGTCCATTTCAGAGGAACCCATCATGTGGTAGCCAAAGTTTAGCCATTATTGCTAAATTCTGCTGCACAATTGCTCGAATGAAGCCAAACCCACAAGTCCACAGGATTGCATGTATTTAACTGAAAGCTAAAGGACAGACTGGCTTGGTTTGACTTGGTATCTGAGATGAGTCAATAGTGTTGCTGTAGATGGCACTGACATTTTATCTCTGAAACAGAGCACATTCTCAATAATTACCACAAAAGTTGACATGGAAGGAAAGACAAGACTGGGGTCGGGGCACAAATCTTACGTTGTAAATTCTTTAGCAAAATTAATTAGAAAGATCAGTGCTGTGTTTCAAGAAATAATTTGAAATTAAGTCCTTGCTGTAGAAGCAGCAGTCAGATAAAAAGGGAAAAAAGTTAACAGTACAGACCAGTGACAGAAATGAGTTGCCATACAGGTGGTATGAGATGCAACTTCTTACAGAAATTTTAGTTTATGCTTATGTATTTTAAGCTATCCTTCAAAGAAAAATACAAGCTCCAGAAATAATGTACCAGTTCCTTCTGCATAGAAAAAACAACTGGGTTGTTAAAAATCCAAATTTTTTTTTTTTATACACCTCTTCAAGTAGAAATATTGCTACCTAGCCAAGACGTAGTGACAGAAATAAAACTAGAGCATGATTTCAGATGACTTGAAACAATAGGAAGAAAAAAAATAATCAAACATCAGTTTCTAATGGAATTGGGAATAACAAACTTGTTAGATTTAAGGAGATGCATGGTAGAACTTTTAAAAATATTTAATGCTACAAAAACTTAACATTTGTCTGCATTGCTCCATGACATTACCCAAAAGATTACTGAAACACTTTCTTCATCACCTTTGAATACAAAGTCATTATATCGGTAACATATTAAATAGCTTTATTTCAGGTATTTACACAGCAGTACTGTCTTTTCAGTTCAACCTACCTGCTATTATCTGCATTTCAAGCCAAGTCTATGTTGGTAGCAACAATATTTAGTAAAGTTACAGATACTGAACCTACTTCTAGAAAGACTGTAGCTATGACAGTCTGCTGCTACTGCTGGAGGCTAGCCCTTCACACTTGTAATATATGCCTTACATAGTAGTCGTAGGACACATTGTTTTTTTGAACACCTGATTAGTATTAAAAAAAGCCAGTAATGTTGCAAGGTTTTGGCTTAACAAGCATAACAACATTTCTCTTTCTACTTTAAACTTCAGCTTTTTTTTTTTCTTTCAAGTCACTTAAAAATTAAAATCTCATTTTCCTCACACAGTGAAATAACCTTAAACAATCCCAAGCAGATATTTCCTTCATTTATTGCAGTACAGAGGTGGGGAGACATGGACCTAAAATAGTCTCTTCTATAACAAGAAAAAGAAAAGATTCACGCATTTGGCATGAATCTTAGATTAAGCTAAAAATCATGCTTCCAGTAGTTTGAATGTGGAAAGCAAGGGACAGGGAAACAGAATGACAATCCTTACAAATTAACTGTCGAAGGAAAAAGGCTTTTTATATCCTCTCATTTTTCACTTAACTTGATATTGAGCTTCCTATTGCTGTTTCAAACTTATGAAACACTTTTCAATTTCAAACTCTAACTGTATGATAATATACAGTTATGTCCCATTTAAGGAGTGGGAGAACACTTAAACTTGCGTTTATTGTAGACTCTTTGTATAGTCAATATAAAAACTTCAGAGTATTGACTCCACCCTCTGAGTCTCCTAAGGATTAATGAGGACCAGTATCAAAAAACAAACAAACAAAAATGCTATGGGTTAGTTGAAAAGACATGTCACCAAGGTTGTGAATATTTACAAAAAATAAGAATTATCTCAGCATTAAAAAAAAAAATCACTTAGGAAAACAGTGATTATGGTAAACAAAAACCAGTCAGTAGAAGCAATTTCTTCTAGTTAAGATTCAGTGGCTTGTTTCCTAAAAGCTTGTAATGGAGTCTGATGAGTCAATAGAAGTTAGGTCTTCACCATACCTAAAGTACGTTCAGGTTCCATTGGAAACAAATGGAACTGGCAAGACAGCAAGAAAAATGAAAACCTAAAAAAACAATTAAATACTTGGAGTACGTCTCAGTTATTTACTTACCTTAAATTTCTTTAAAATAGAACTGAATAACAAAAAAAAGTCAGCTTCATTTTTTAGGAAGAAGTGTAACTAAGGCAAAACTAGCAAGAAATTGACAATTACAAATTACACACTATGGCTTTAAGTAATGAACACAAGATCAGATTTTACTACACAACTAAATCACCTAGATTTATGCATTACTCTGGAAAAAAAGAAATTACAATAAGAAATTAAAGTCTGTAAAAACTGAGAATTGTGATATTGTAGCAAAACTATGCATATTAATAAGGATGTCATATAATCTCCAGGCTAAGTGACAATGATAAACCACTCAAACTACACTCGATTCATATTGTCCACAGAAGTCTTTGATGGAATTGCAGCTAATGCAGCCTTTGGGGTACATATGGTGTTATAAGCAAAATGTATGTATATTGGATAAAATTGAAAAAGAAACACTCAACCAATAACAGTGTTCTGCAAGAATGAGAATAGGAACAAGTAGTGCACATTAAAAAGGTTCGTTCACATTAAAGGCAAAACTAAGATGGGATCATGAACAACAAATTATATGACAGCATCTGCTGTCAAGTTGCCAATTCACAGCCACAGTTTAATAAGTAGTATTCTGATTATTCATCTCATATTACAGTACTATTTTTAACATACTAATACAAATTCTATTTAGAAATTACTGACTGTTCAGCACTAGCTGATTTCATAAAAGAGTATTCATACCTCTTTTGGAAATACGATTTAAGTAAAAAGTTGTTTTCATGTCTCTAGCAAATAATATCTTAACTATAGTGATTTGTCAACTAATACTACCCTTTTTTGTAGTAAATGTCAGCAGCAATTTCAGGAAAATTTTCATCCATTTTAAGAGAAAAAAGCTTGCAAGACTTATCTTTTATTTCTTGTCCATATTATATATGCACAAGTTAAAGACATAAGTTATTAATAAATGGTTATGGCTTTAGTTACAAAATCGACTAATTAAATCTGATATTCATACATCAGATTGGGCTCTCTTTTGTGCATTGGAGCAATAAAAACGACTCTTTTGCCCAGTGCTTTTGGGCTGTCCCCTTAAAGTCTGGTTACTGTTAGGCAATGACTACTGTAACACTCCCTTCTGTAGACCTCCCCATTCAAATACAACTTTTACTCCCTTTTTTTGAATCTAAACTAATTCTGCAGTAATAATCAGTGTTGAAATAATGAACCTCTTCTGTCACTGAAGACAGCCAGAGTACACAGTGATCAGAATCTGTTGTGTAAGAGTGTCTTTTTATATATTATACACAGACACTTTTCTGCATAGAACCACACTTTAAAGTAAAAGTTTATCTTTGTGGGACCTCTGTCAAAACCTCAAGTGATTTTTGTGAGACGGTAAATTCAAGATATTGTCAAATCAGTAGAAGAAAGTTTTGGTTTTGTGATTTCTGCTTCTCGATGACACAATTCTATCCAACAATAGCGGACAAGACTAAAAAGTACATATACATTATCACACAAATAGTCTATTCACAATGTTGTTTACCTTGCATTCAATCTCTGCTTGTCTACGTTTTGCTTCATTCAACTGAGCAAGAAGTCCTTTGTTCTGTGCAGAAAGATACTGTACTTTCCCCTGTAGGTTGGTAACTTCTTGCTCTGCCCTTCGTAAATGGTTACTATTGATCTGATTCTGAAATTTGTGACCAAAAAAAAGGAAAGTAAATGCATGTTAAGGAAAGATCTTCAATATTAATATAAACTCCCCAAAGTCTGACAAGAAAGACTTACAGATCATATACTATAAAGAAGTTTTGTTGAAAAAGCGTTCAGAATTTTCTAAGTGTAATCAGAAAAGTTTGCATGACATTTGGTTTATGACCAGGATATTCAAACTGTTCTTAAACAATAGATGACTCATTGTAAGAACATTATTGCAAACCTCCTGTACATCTGTTTTTTCCAATCTCTTGCTTAGGTATGGCAAAGATTTTATGAACTTTTATACCAACTACAGCAACAAGCTGATACATCCAAGAAACATCAGGTATGTCAGAAATATTATGTGTACATTTCTGTCCAGCGAATTCCTGAAAGTAACATGGCACCTTAAATAAGATCAGTGGATCAGTTCAAGTCACACCATTTTTTTATGAAGCTGTGCATAAACCAGTACATAAGAATCACCGCATTTCTGTCAAATGATAGCTAAACAGCATAAGCATATACAAAGACTCAATACATAACACTGCAGTGAGAAGTACCTAAAGGTCTTGTGATTTTAATACGTGTAATCCAGACAACAGGATACCTATGCCCCCTGCTGACTAAAATAAAGACACAGATGGGGAAAAAGCAACAAAACAAAAGCATACATTAACTGTAGTGAAACAGTATTAATAGTTCAATGAAAAGTTTAAAAGTTAAGGCAAGAGGAAACTTTTATTCAGTTGGTATAGATAAAGTGGTACCTCTGTCAGAAATAAGCCAGCATGTGCCTTGCAGTTAGCTCAACTCTCTTCACTAGCACATTCTTATGTGCTGTCCTGGTTTCTGGGATTGCTGAAGTTTATCAAGTAAAGTTATTGTTTGTTTAGCCTTTTGGATGCACAGGTCTCCTTCAAGTAACAGTTACATTTAGCAGGTATTTCATGGGAAGATTTCTCAAAAGCCTGTTACAAATCCTTCTCAATCAACAGCACATTGTGCTTATTGATTCAGTTGAGAGTTCACTAATATAATACAAACTTGCCAACTTTAGTGCACTTTCACTTCAGATTTTTTTGCTTAATAACAACTTACTCCCTAGTGATACAAAAAAAAAAAAGATCTTGGCAGACAAGTTATTTTTGTCTTTTCTGCACAAATCTCAGAAATTGTGAAGAATGGTTTTCTTTTCTGGCACATGAAAGGTGCTAAAAAAACCACCTGACAACATGCCACTGTTTCACTGACAGTCCACAGTTTAGTAACCAGAATAATGACCTCAGTAGATAGTAGTTAATCTAGTATAGGCAAGTTCACCAGAAGAATTAGAATTATTATCAGAATCATCCAATAAGGTTTGTGAAATTTAAAACACCTTAAGCATACTTTTGTTGTTACACCAGTTACAGTTTAATGACTTAAGATTCACACTCATTCCCAGACTCTACCAGCTAGTCCAAATGAGAAATTCAGAAAGCCTAGCCCTGGAAAAGACTAAAGAGGAGACATGCATGCACTAGATTCTCCCCTCCTAGTCAATGCATTAAAAAAAATGACTTTATAGTCATGCCTGTAGATGGTAAAGATCATTATTGGATATCTACCATTTGACACCAGTTTGCAAGCATTCAGCTCAATTTACACATGCTAGTGTTCAATAACATACCTGTGTTTCCATCTCCATCATTCTTTGTTTGGTCTCTTTCAGTTCAGCCTGAGTTTCTGCTTCTCTCAATCGGACTGTCATCAGCTCATCCTGTAGCTCATTCACTGTGTTTTTTCTGGGAGGATCTTTCCATCTTCCACTAGTACGAGCTAGATGACGCTAAAAAAATAGCACGCCATTGCTGATAATACCTGATCTTTCATGGTGTTCACTTATTTCATGTAAGGTCTCAGAGTTATACAGGGACAAGTGCTCCTGTTTGTCCTGAAAACTAGAAACCCATGCAAACTTACTGGTTTTAAGAATAGACAATTAAAAAGCTGAAGACAGTAATTCCCAACTACAATAAATCTGTAAATTGCAAGTATATCCTAAGATTTCGGCCTATTTCTAGCCCTTACTAACATTTAGTGAAGTAGAAGTACTGATCAGGTACTTTCTACCAGAATGGTTAGCTGGCAGCACAGGGTCTCTGCCATCTATAACAACGAGGGACCAATTTCTAACATACTTTTGAAGTAAAGTTTCTCGTGACAGCTGCCTTTAAAGATTTTTTTCATGTCAGCAGCTCGATCTACCATCACTACTTTTTACTTGATCTCTACATCTCAAAATTTAGTAGTGTCTTGCTTTATCATCATACGTTGAAAAATATAAATTGTTAAGAATATATTGTGACCCATACCTGCCAGTGTTCCTCCAAATCTTTGACTTGCTGCCTCAGTTCTTTGAGACCCATCAGAGCTTCTGCTTCTCTTAATTTTACTGCAATCAGTTCTTCTTGTAGTCTAGCAACATTTTCTTCATCAGGGAGAGAGCTGTTCCTCTGCAACAAGGACCATATTCTTAAATAGGTATTTAATAAAATTGTGCTTAGTGGAGACCCACTCTAAGAATATAGGCATGGAATGGTAACTCTTATTACTAACCAAACTTTCTTAGGTACTACATATTACTCGAAAAAATAAAATCCCTCAAAAATCTAAGTTCCTGGATATAGCGAGTGTGAATAAATATCTTCCAACTGCCAACTATAGAAAAAAATGACAAGGTAATTTTAGGTATTCTTACAGATTTCCCCAGATGGTACTCCTAACAAAGCATTATTTACACTATTTTGCATACATCGTCAAAAATATTGAGGGAAATCTGAAAGATTGAGCTAGTTGATAAAATTAAAGCAAACGAGGAATTGAAATTACACCTTTACAGTTATAACTTACAGGAAAAATAATAAATGGCAATTTATTTTTTGGGCAGGTGGTCATCTGCCTTTGAAAAGGAGAAAAGATATATTGACAAAGGAACCATCCATTAATATTTATAAACAACCACCAGTTAAGAAAAGGTCTTCCAGATGAAAGTGCATGGATATTTACAAAGGACACACGAGGAAAAAGTAGAAAGACTAGAGAAAACTAAACAGAAAACAGGAAAACACATGGCAGGAGTGACCTGGGGAAAGTAAAACAGTGATGAAAGCATAATAATGGAAGTCAGGGGAAAAAAACAGCAGGGAAGAAAAGGAACGTTTTCTGCCTAACTACAATATCCCTACATCAAATCATTGGTCATCCAATACTCAAAGCTGAACCATGCTTCATCACTTTGTATTGTATTTCTCAGTAGTAATTTTCAGCAAAATTGAGTATTTTTGTAGATATGTAATACTGTGACAGTTGCCAGGTTTTCTTGAGAGTCAAGATTGAAGTACATTAACAACATTAACAGAACACAGCACAACAGCCATTTATAAGCATCTCCATGTTTCAAAATCATGGTATCTGAGTATTGGCAAATATAGAGAACGATAGGGTGTGTTTCTGGATGTTTACATCACTGTCAGTATAGCCATGCAAGTCTTGGGTTACTGAGCAGAATTCTCCCAGATTACATGACACATTACTAACAGCACTAAAGAACTGTACTTGTAGGAATTTGAGGGAGTTAACTTCAGTCACTTTCTCATGTGCCTAAGTTCATTACAAAAGGCTGAAATACTACAATACATCTGAGTTGTTTGGTACACTGGAATTTCCTCCACAGCTCCAGCTTTTCTTCACATTTAAGTTTTCAGTGTATGCTATCTTCATGTTGATGAAGGTTAAGTAAAGAAGTAGTCTCTTTTTGAACTTTGAAAAATACCTTGGATCTGGAATTCTCACCGATGTTCAGTACAGTAAAAGCTACCACACTACTAGCCTGTCAAGACTCCCATGAAGCCCCTCAGATAAATAAAAAAAAATTAAATCTTGACTCTGGTGGGTTAACCCAATTAGCTGGTAAGTTCTGGTGACATTCCTGAGTATACAGCTCTTTAAAATTTCCATGAGGACGCAATTTCCAAAGCCAATACAACAGGATCTGAAAAGCATGCTTTATGTTAGGTCAATTAATAGGTTTTTCCTTTCCTTTTCTTTTTATTTTATTTTGTAGTTAAGTTTTTCTTCAAAGAAAGGTAAATGTTTGACAGTTGGTTTGAGTAAAGCTCGAACTCTGGCATCAGTAAATTACAATTTGGGATGGCACCCAAAAAGCGGGAGAGATTTTGATACTAAACAATGGAAGCATTCTTTCCTTGCCCATAATGAGACGAAGTGGGATACACACAAGAACTCAAGACCCGTGAATGCTAACATTGATCTCTTTCCTCCTCCCCTCCCTATTCAGTTTCACATCACCTCAATGCTCGCCCTAAGCCTACTGCTTTTGTTGCAGTATATAATTTTGAAACAATTGATGTTTACTGTAAAGACTACCAGAATCCAAGCTTTCCACTGCAGTGAGCTTCAAGAACAGGAGAAAAGTGATCTGTTCTTCACAAACGTTTCCCAGAGCACAGATCTTAGGTTTTTTGCAATATTAACTTCAGGTTTGAAAAGCATCTTGCAATCATGAGAACATAGAAGAGAAGATTCTAGAGCACAGTTATGCAAAGAATTACAGGGACCTGTATTCTGTTTCTAGTGCTATTTTATACAGAGGGTCCTAGTTTGATTTACCTTTTCCATCTCTAGAACTTTATCTTGCATCTCCTTCAGGGCACAATGGGATTCTGCTTCACTCAGCCTGGCTTGGACCAGCTCTTTTTCCAGCTGTAGCACAAAGTCTTCACTGTATCGTGAACTGCATTTATGCTACAAAGTTTGCAGAAATATGTTTAGTACGAAGCACAGATGGTTTGAAAGGGGTTTTATATGCCAGATTTGGAGTGAAAAGTACATTCAAATGCTTAACATTAGGAATACTGGCCTAAGATCAATAGAAGTGCTTACCTTATACAAGTCTACTAACATGTCCATCCAGACTGCTAACAATAAGAACCCTAATGCTATGCCTCTCAAACAACTGCACCTCCACACAGCCAAAGTGTAAGACCAAACAGACCCCTATTAGTACTGATAAGCAACAACTCACACTCTTCTGTCATTGTTACGCACACTGAAAAATTCTCAAAGGATCTGTGATTATTTTGTGATACACCGAAAAAGTTGCTTAGGAAAGACTAGCTTATTACAAGGTTAATAAAAGTATCTCCCTTGATCCCTATTCACTTAAACTCTGATTCAACAGAAGCCTTCCATAACCTTGGATTTAAAATAAAGCTATGTATGCTTCAATGCACAACCACTTTGGCTTGCCCCTTTCTTCCACTCCAACCCTTAGCACTCATTTGCTCACACTATACATATTCCTTCTGAGATTCTCTTCTAGGACAAGCCTTGTGGATTTATGAGAAAAAGCCAGGCACAAGTAGCAGTATAGGCCCTTCTAGACAGGCAGCATAGGCCCAAGCTACAAAGAAATTTGGTTCTTTCCATACAGGACTTACTCCAGGACTATCCCCAGCCAGTTTTGCACACCCAAACACATTCCCTCAGTAATAAAACAGCAGTTCGAAACTTAAGGTCATCCTTTCCAAACTACAGGGGGAAGGGAAAAAAAAAACAGTTCTGCTCAAGTAAGTTAATTCACCATTAACTTATTTCTTGACTGTTGATTAGGCAGAATTAAAAGTGAGATCTATCCTTTCAACTTGCTAAAGCTTCATGAAACTACATCTTTCAACAGATATGTCCAACTGAAGTCATACTAAGCATTTGTATTCAAAAACCCCACTTAACTTTTTCCTCCAGTCAATAGTTACAAAATACATTTTATTTCTTTCTTGAATTGCTTTAAAATTACTTGAGATTCACCACAGATTGTGAGACTTGCTTGACAGGCCATGCCACCCTAAATCAGCATTTAAATTTCTGGTTTAGGAAAAAAAAAAAAAAGTGTTGAAACCCCCAAAGTGTAGTTGCCTAGTTACTGTGTATGCATAGCCACCCTGGAAATTAAGTTTGAATGGAAATCATTTAATACATCTTCGGTGCCATTAACTACATTGTGAAGAATAAATACTACAATTGGATTTATAGATGAAGTTTATTCCATTAACAATGCAATTTTAAAATCCATAGAGTATTCATTATACTAAAGATACAGCTATTTCTTAATTTTATGTTTGCATCAAACAATTTCATTTTCTCCATCTAAAAACAGCTGACAAAATTCATTTCCATTTGCTTCTGTTAGGGTATGACATTCCCTGACCTTTAATGCACGGACCAAAGGCAAACAGGACAAAAGGATTTACAACATGTAACTACGTGGTTGAGGAAATAGGTTTTAATTTATTTTTATACTTCTGCATGCCAACTAAGCTTTTCATCATGACTTACAGTACAAACCAAATTCAAAGTCTCCACTAACTAATCTTACTGTTACAATTTATTGTATTTCTTATAAATATATGTCTACAGGGAGCTATAATAAAGGGGATATGTACAGAGCATTAAAAGGCAAATATAGCTCATGCAAGCAGTCTTTAGTGTCACTGAATGTATCCATTTAAGTGCTCGTCCTACTTAACTGTGCAGTTGAACACACATGGAGCACAATGTACAAAGATCATAATATAGTTAATATTAATTTTCCCTTATACAATACTAATTTAATTCATATTCTTTTCAACCCACATAGTGTCTTTGGCACAGCAAGCAGTGGAAGTAGCCCTAATCTTAGTGTAAGGAGAGGCTGATGCATTTCTACAATTGCTTCATGCGATACGGGAGCATGAGTAGCATACATATGTAATAGCACGCAGAGAACAGGCAACAGCTCTTTCTTATTCCCTGGCTGTTTGTACAAGCTCATCAAATGATACACACAGCAAATTAAATGGATTCTACGTTTCTTGTTCCAGATTCTGCTTATGATACATATGGAACAAGAATGAACACAACGTGCTTTCCTTAGGTAAGAAGTCCTCTTATACTTTCCAGGAAATTGAGAGAAAACAGCAGATTTGAAGAGCTGAATACATCCTGATTTTGCAACAATATGTAAGTGTACTCCAAAAAGTTTTCAACTACAAAAATCTAACTGATGTTTGTCAAATAATAAGTAATGGAGAGCGTAAGAAAAGTTACTTATCCAGTTTCAGGCACAAGTCATGCCTTCTTTAAATCTGTCTTCAGATTTCACATGCCTAAGGAATGTGTTAGGAGTACTTATCTATTTACCCACAACAAACTTTTAATCAAGTCTTTACAGACTGGCAAAAAAAATACAGCCAAGCTCAAAACAGATTTAAAAAAACGATATTCACAAGGTCAAAGTTGTGATTTTTGCTCCTTAAAAAAACAACACACAATTTTAATATTTAGTATATAAAGGTAACACAAGTTTATAGTCAAAACAATGTTTGAAAACTACTTTAAAACTGACTTCTTTAGTAAAAAAACTGCTTTTATGTATTTGCCTTAAGCCCTAGAATTTGTGACAAAAACACCAAAAAAGCACTAAAAACGTAGCTCTCTAGCCATTTACTTCTGAAAGAAACAAGTCCTTGCTTGGCTTCACAAAACTGGATTTATTTGCCTGCAACTTTTCTTAAAATCTCAGAAATAAAGATCTCAGAAACTGACACAACCTTTCCTAATATTATTTTGGCCAATCACAGATTATTACATGCAATTACAGAATGCTTTTCCAGTACTCTATACTGGAGGGCAACTAACAGATAGTCCAGCAGCTGCCCAGGTAATTTTGGTTCCACATTTAGGCACTAACTGTAGTACTTCACTAAATACAGTATTTTTATTTTCTGCTTTTTGGTTGCAAATCAGAACGTAATATAAAAAAGTATATTGTAAAATAAAGTTCCATAAGGTTGCAACACTCATTTACAAGCATACATTCCCTATATCAGTTAATATGCTCTTAATTATTATCAGTCATTTTAGCACAAGTTCCTGAAAAGAAACTATGCATTATGGAGTTGCTGTAACAATAACCAAATACATGGTTATAAATTACCTTGCCAAATGCATATGCTTCCATCTGAATGTTTAGTCAATTAAAATTCTATCTTCACATAATACACTTGAAGAGCCTTCTTAAAAATAAGATGTGAGCCAATTTTAGCTTGAACTGCCTCTTATTTCTCAGATTCAATTTTCAGGCATTCAGACGTAACCATTGAAAATCAGAGTATCCCTGGAAAGACTGAGATTTATGTTCTGGAGGTGTATTAACTAGCACAGAACGTTAGATTATTCATTTTTGTACATCCTGCAGAAGCTACCTTTTTCATTTAGAAACAATAGGAGAAAAAGTACAGAGGAAAAACGTTCAGCACATAATTATCAGGAGTAGGTTAGAATAGGCTGATTACCCTCACCCCAACTCCTCAAATACCATCGCTCTTAGTATGCCTCAAAAGAAAGCCTTCTGTATTATGTTGAACTCAGGCAGAACTTCCTCTGTGGAGTTCTTGATTTACTAGCAGTATGAGGAAGAAACCACCTTCCTCTTAATCTTTTGGTTGCCCACCACATCTAGGAGCCTTTGGCAAGTTTCTATATTTAAAGATTAGACACGCCAAAGACAGATCAGTACCATTCTCTTCAAAACCACGCAGGCAAACGTTTAGGTAGCTAAAGCACTGAACTCTAAGAGCACTTCAGAACATTGATAACTAGGAAAAAATAATTGTAAAGCTATCAATATAAAAAACAGTACAGGTCGTACACTGTTTTTAAAAACCTTACACTGCCAGAGTTGCTCTCTACTAAAATGTAAAAGTTCACATCCAAAGTAAAATTAAGTATGAAGTCTCCATCTCAAACCTTACTATTTTCTGCTTCTTTTTCCTCTTCCAAATGACATTAAATATATTCAGATATACGCAGAATACATTTGATGACACTTAATATGTGATTTATTATATGATCATTAGTACTATTTTCAGGTTGTCTGGGAGAAGTACTATAGCAGGACTTCCCTTCCTTTCACTAAGAAGCAATGGTAATAAGAACCTCTAAGTAAACCTTGATCTTTAAGATCCATTCCAACATAAACCATTCTATGATTCTAAGTAGGCACAACACTTTGTAATAAAGTCATTCTGGTTCAATTAAAAACTCCCTATAAATACTTCAGTACAGGAAAAATTAAAGTTGCATGTAATTTGGGCTTCTAGTCTTGGACTTCAGACAAAAGAATACTCCTCTACCCATCTCTGTATTCAGCTTTACAAAGAAGTGCTGCAATGGAGAATTTCTTCATACACACACACATCCTGTAGACACCTTTAATACTTACCTTTAAGCCACCCAACTTGTGCTATCAAATCTCATAGAACAAACCCTAGATTATATTTAAATACAAATGCATAACCTTTTAACACAGAAAATGTTAGCCTTCTTAGAAATACTATTGTTTAGATAGTATTTTTGCTACCAACAAAACAAAAAACCCCACTCTTCTCCTGCCTCATGATTTACAAGAAAAAGCAGGTTGTGTTTTGTTTTAGGTTTGTTTGGGTTTTTTTGGTTTTCTTTTTGTTTGTTTGTGTTTTGTTTTGGTTTTTTTTTTTTTTGTCCTGTAGTGTTGTTCGGAAGAGGCAGTCGCCAATATCCTTAGACAGTTCTTTTCATACATTCCTATCCAGAAATTCATACCCGAACTTTACAGTTTCTATCATGTGGAAACAGACAACTCAACTTTGGAAAAGATGTAGATTATAAAATGTGTAGGATAGATGCTGTACCTTTAAATAAGTACAGATAAACTATGTAGCCATTTATAAGTTCACTGTGCAATCCTTTTTGCTAATCATAAGCAAAACTGAAATAATTGGAAGGAAAAAAAAAAGCATTAAAGCAAGTACGTGTAAGACAATACTGAAGAGGAGCATTGCCAAGAGCAAAGCTACTGGCACTAGGAAGCGGCAAAAAGACTTACCCGTGTACTTCACTTGAAGTGAAATGCCAAAATTCAAAAGAAATTGATGGATTTCCACTAGGTGGTGCCCTAAGTGCATGAAGCTGTTTACATTTGTTGCGCCTATTTCCATGCTTGCAAACAAAGTTAAAAAGCCTGATCAATTACAAATCCTACTAAAGGAGCAGATTCTAGGGAACTACTAATTGAAACCACCTTAACATTTCACCACGTTGTCTAAGTTAATTCAGACAGTCCTCAAAACCACAGTGCTATTCTTTACACTTCAGACTTAGCCAGCTACTAGGCACAAATCCCTCGATAACCACATGGATTTAGAACCTCAGTTCTAAGCATAGTCAGACTATTTCCTATTGTCGTGTTCACACTTAAGTGGAGGAAAACAAGGCTGCAAGCATGCAGGGCAGGAAACGTGGCTCTTAATTTAACTGCCCATTCTCGCATTTTACTTGCTTTCCACTCCTGCAGTACCTGTCCAATCTTTTGCCCCCGCAGCTCCAATCCAGCCAATTTTGCAATCCAGTTATCTGTAGTTTTGCTGAGGACCAGTTCCCATGCCTTGCCAACCTGCCAGGCTTCCCTATCATTGCTACTTAATAAGGTCCCCAGCATAATTAAAAGCACTAGTTTTAAAATTTATATTACTCATCAACTAATAGATAAATATAGCATTTTAGTCTCTTCTGGTAACTTTTAATTGAATACAGGTAAGTAACATAGATGCCTCCAAAAACACATTCTAAAAGCATGTGTACTATTGTAATCAGACAGTAAACAGCTGGCTACCCAAGTCTATAAACATTTCTCATTTTATTTCACTTGAAAGATTACAACATATCTAAAATTTTGGAAAGCATCGTTAGAACATCCCCATCTTCCTAATCATAATTTCTTCATGTTTTTCCCTAAAGAAATTGCTAAAGTTAAATAAAAAGCAGCATTAGACATTACTTAGCAACAGTTCATTAATAACTCCTTGCAACTATTTAAAATATGTACCTTTTTTACACTGAAATGCATTAAACAGACATAATAAGCTATTTATATAACGTTGCATTTAAGTTATGTTTTCTTTTCAGTCTAACAGTAAATCTCATCTCCACCTTCCAAGATGTGGTACAAGTATTTCCAGAGCTTTGGTGGAGGATGGGTAAAATAAACTGCTATATTGCCTGTAAGGGATCTGGTAAGCAGCTGCAGTATGCTGTAGTTCTGAAAAAGTTGTATTTCATACACCTGAAACACCCAGAGCTTCAGACAAGTACTTGGATATCACTTACTTAAAACAATATGTGCATATTCATATCAGTATTGCTAGTGCATAGTTTATTCAGCATGTGAAGACTGCTGAAACTGCTTCCCTCCCTCTCTCAAGAGAAGATACTGAGCACTTTGTAAGTGGCTTAGAGAAAGCAACTTCAGTCTCACAGTAACGGTCTGAAGTCTTGCACATTATACCGCCTAAAACACATAGTACATACAAACACAGTACTACATACAGCTACTAAAAATTATTTTCCTGCTATATATGCATGTAAACCCACACCTTTTAATGAAGTTCTGTAATTCTAAACTCAGGGACAATACCCTTGCAAGCAGCAAATTTAAGCATGCTAGGAAAAAAAAAAAAAACAACAGTAGGTACGCAGAAGAAGCATTAACATGGAGACATCGACTTAAATGAGAAGCTAGGTAAAGGCATTATGAATCAACACTCAAATTTGAGTATTCAGAGTGACACAGTTTGCAATGGATAGATTCTTATCATTAGTAACTACCAAAGGTTTTGTGGGTGGTTTTTTGTTAGTATTTCTTTGGTGGTGGTGGGGTTTTGGGTTGTTTTTTTATGTTGTTGTTGTGTTTTTGGCTTGGTGTGTTTTCTTGTGGTTTTTTTTTTTGTTGGTGGAGTTTTTTGTTTGGGTTTGTTTTTAAACTAAGAACTTACATCTGTCCAGGGTTATGAATCTTACATATCAGTAAGAACAGCCCAAAATATCACTTAGTCCAATTTGTGTAACTTTAAGAATGCAAAATCACAATGAACAAGCATTTACAAGGACAGCACAGAGACCATGTCATGATGGGGGAAAAATAAACACAAGTGAGTGAAAGAGATGAGATGATGTGCTGCCACGCTCCTTACCCATTGCTGCTGCTGTTGGAGCTCCCTGATGGTATTCTCAGCTTGCTCCAGTTTAGTAATGGCCTCATCACTCTGCTGTTTGATGGTGGCCAGCTCCCGTTTTATGAGGTAGTTTTCCTCAGCCTCCTGAGCCCTTGTCACTTGTCCCTTAGGACATAATTTATTTTTTTAAGCAATTGAGGACAAATCCAAGAAAGATTGTCTTTGTGATGCTTAGCTGCTTATTTCATCAGATTGGTTTTGCAAACAGCATAGAATACAATTGGCAGAAATTTTAGGACAAGGTAGTACTAAACAGCTGCTTTAGTACTTTATTACGAAGTTCAGCATCCATTTAGCAAGCACAATGGCGTACTTGCATTCAATAAAAATCCTTTCATGCAATATTACTCATTTGTACATGCACAGATTTAAGTTTGCATTATTCAATTTCAGTGTTAATACAGTGTCATAGAATCCATTTGTCATAGGAATTTGTACCAAAAATTACATTAGGTTAGGAAAAAATATAGCGTGCAGGTATTGGGTTCATATCTTTTTAGTAAACAAAATTAAACAAGCATCTAGCAAGATATTAGCTCTATATTTACTCCAAATCAGCAAGGCAGGGATAGAGTACAGCATGCAAATATGCATGCATTAAAGCAGTTTGGGTTTGGTTTTTTTTTTGAGAGTAGGAAGAGAGTCATAGAGAAAAAGACTAAAAGACTATACCTGTATCAATCTATCTGCCAAGGAAGCACTTTCCTACAAAGGAAAAATTCAGATAGGAATAAGGAAAAGAAAAACCAAAAACAAAGGGGTGATAGTGACAAAAAAAAGACAAGAGCTAGAGAAAGAAAATGCCCAAATTTTACCCATATTCTGTACAAACTCTTTTTGCAAAATTAACAACTCTTCATATAAGTTAAGGCTACTCAGCCTGCAAGTCCCAGGAAGCAGCCTTTTCTGCAATAGATTTAACAGTCTTTCTGTGATACAAGGTCTCAAAGCCAGATTTCTCTAATGCTAAAAATTCACCTAGAGGAGACTGGGTATTTTTATCAGAATGGCTTGCTTCCTTAATTAACAAAAGTTACCGATACGTTATCTGATACAATATAGTAGATAGATGCAAGATGTGGTCTATGATCTGTCCACAACGTGAAAGGAAGGCATAATTTGAGCACAAAGGGAACTCCACTAAGCACCAAGGCATTCATGCAGAACTAAAGCTTCCAAAAAGATGAAGCAGAAAAGTTAAATGGTGCAAACTGACAGAGATAAGTAGAAAATTTCAGCTATGACAGGTAATATTTTATTTTACTGAACTCTTGCAGTAGCTCAGTTGAGCAGTTCATAACTTCTCTTTCCTTGCCAAAGTTTTGCAAGAAAGAAATTTTCATTTATGCACACCGACAAGCACTATGATTCTCCCCCCACCCAAGTTGCACATTTAATTTCTACTCTATCACCCTTGAAAGCGCCCAATTTTTGCAGATTCTACAACAGAGAGGACATCTATTCACAGACCATCTTTGTCCTTGGAACTTTTATTAAAATTAAAGTTCAAACTAGTTGATAAGAGCTATGACTTAGAAGTTAAGGTAAGCAGTTTGTCATTAAGGTACACTAAAGAAATCACAACTAGATCATACAGGTTAGGATGAGGAAAAACTACTTTAAATTAAAACTAAGTTTCAAAAAAAATGTGTTTGTTCACACTTTATGATCAGTTTTCAGATGCTGTGATGATAATGATCTTCAGAAATTCTTATTAATAGATAATATTGTCCCATTTTGAAATGTTCTAATTCTAGTCAGAATAGGATACTAAAGTAAATTCTGAAATTTTAAGGACAGAATTTGCAAAAGCACTAAATCCAATTTCAAACCTCTGCAATTTAAGTATAAAACAGGGATAACTACTATTAGAAATTTGCCAACACCATTGAAGTGATTCACTACAGCTTCAAACTTCTTTAAAAGGAGTCTGCTCTTTTCACTTAATTTTATCAGCACTTCAATATTAGAAACAAAGATGTTTACAGAAATATTTTTGGTAACAACTTTCACAGTATGTCCTTATTATGTGCATTTTTTCCAAACTAAATTCAGAAATCAATTAATTCAAATTTGACACAGATTGACCGTTTTTCTAAGAAACTGTAATGGATTTAACATCTGAAGTGTAACAGCTTTCAATTATGTCACTCTAAATCGCGTCTTTACCATTTTCTTCCCTGTGAAACATGAACCACTGTTTGCAACGCACAAGAGCATTAAATTTCATTTGTTGAAAGATAGTTGCTATTCACGGTTAAGATGGACAAGAATGTTCTCATTCTAGAGCAGACCAGCTCAGATGCAATCTGTCACAGGAAGCATGACACCAGATATAGAAGAGGCCATCAGAGAACAACGCCTGCATGTTGGCAATGTATTGACAACAGTTATCATGCACTTTTAAAGTTATATCCAGTTACAAAGAAGCCTAACAAAACTCTATTCCAGACTAACTCTGTGAGAAATAAGTCTTAAAAGATATTCTCCCCGCCATGTACCCATAATTGCTACAAAAATTCAAAATTATGTAAAATAAATTAATGTCAGCAGACTTCCTGTACTGAATGTGAATGTTGCAACACCACCCCTCTACCGCTGTATTCACTAGCGATGAAATAATCTGCCTTCATATCCATCTCTCTCTGGTCATTGGTAGGTCTGTCATTTTGATCCTACATAAAAACACCCAGCAACTTCAGATTTTCAAAATTGAGGATTCTCTCACAATAACCTCTTTTCCACCCAAGCAGTCCACTATTTCACGTAGTCTTCTGGACTTTGAACAGATGCTTCTAATTCAGAAAGAAAACAGTACAACAAAAGCTGGGTATGTTAAAGTGTTTGATTTCATATTCACCAAAAGCCAGGCATAACAAACTTAAACATTTACAAGAACTGACACTAATTGCTTTGTTATTGGCATGCTATTTGGCTAAGCACTGTTAGTAAACACCACAGATTAGCAGGAAAAACAGTAAGCTATAATTCTGAGATTCCCATTTCATATAATAAAATTGACATCAATTTAAGTATGAATTAACACAGATTAAGTCTAATCACCAGCATACTTACTTTTTCTAGTGTTTCAATGCGCTGTTTTAGGAGTCTATTTTCAGTTCGTAACCTCTGGAAGGTAAACAGTTCAGAATTGTATTTCTCAAGTTATGAATTGGAAGTCTGATAAAAGCCAAGCAAGCTAACAATGTTTTTATCTCATCAGATCTATGAAAATCAATATAAATACAAAAATAATTAGTGACCTTTTTAACATCCTTTTATATTAAATACTAACTCAAAAGATGAGTTTAAACAGCTTGATACAGCAAAGATGAGATGAAGTCTCATGTTATACGAAAGCATCTGTGTTGCATTAGATGAAAGCGGTATGCCTGCAGGTCAACCATAGGGCTTATCTACACATTAGACTTGACAGCCGCCTCCTCCTCATAAACAGAGACGGGCACAGTCTTCGTGGTTAACCTGTCCTAGGTGCAGGGAGGGGACTGAGATAGCTACAAGGTTTCCTTCCTTTTCTCCCCAATAACTGACATTAAATTATACAATAATATTTATTTAATCTGTAAGGTTATACTGAGATGCCCCAGAAGGGAGAAAGAATTGTACTGAATTGTATATTTTACTTGCATTTCCTGTAAATTTTAGCTGTCAGCATTCAGATAGAAGCTATCTGTATCCCTAAGAATAAGGCCATGGATATCAATTCAGTAATGCTTTATTCTGCCAGGCTAAGAGGCAGACTCAACATGCTTGTTTCCCATCTCCCTGGAACAGCAGAGCTTCTTAGCAGAACATAGTAAGTCAGAAACGGTTTATATAAGGTCCCAAAACAGGGCCTAGAAACAGACAGTTTTGGGTTGTTGGGTTTGGTTAGGTGGGTTGGGGTTTTTTGTTGGTTTGTTTGTTTCATTGATGTGGTTGGGGTGTTGGTTTTTTTTGGGGGGGGGAGGTGGCAGGGAAGGATTTGAAGTAAGTTAAAATACTCAAATCTAAAGTTCATTGTCTTTCAAATGATTTTATTCTGTCCTATTCCACAGACAGCTGTCATTCGAGTCCTGCAAATCTTCTGATTTGAGATGACATTACAGCAGGTCATAATGCTGCTGTCTCTCTGCCTGTTACAACAATAACAAACTGCCTGAAAAAGCTCAAAACACCTTTGTGCTCCCAGAATTTTTCTCAAGAACCAATGCCTTAGAAACTGATATTGAAAGGCAAAATGACTGGCAGTGGATAGGAAGAAGGAAGGCTGTACCTCGCTCCCTCTACTAAGCTTTATGTACTGCACTTGCCCATCATTTCTCCCGCTGCCTAAAAACAAGGAGGCAAATCCAGATCAAACACCATGCTGTGAAAAACACGTGAAAAAGGAAAAAAAAAGCAACAGAAGCCTATTTATGTCACCAAAGCAAAAAGATGCATTGATTAAGTACATACAGGAAGTAGGTCACTTAGTGAAAGGGAAACACAGACTGCACTCGCAGGGTGTTTTTTTCCTCATTACGTATCAATTGCAGAAGCTCCAAAAGAAAAAGTGACTGCAGACAGAAGACACTCAATCTTGGGTCCAATGCATGAGAAAAATCAAGATCTCAAAATCAATGATAAACCACTCAAGTGCATTCTGATAAACTCTATCTTAACATGTGTCTTACAAACCTCCTGTGTGGGACACCTACATCTAAACCAGCATACTCAGAACGTCTGATAAGTGAGGCCATCTGTAATCAAGCTTTAGCCAGCAGAAAATAATGAAAATTAAGTACAGCAGGTCTCCATCAAAGATTTTTCTTTAGATGTCCACCAGAAGTCTCAATAATTTCACTATGAGTGTCCTTTATGAACAGACATCCCAAATACAAATGCTGAAAGAAAAGAATTTGGGGACCTCAATTATATGTCCCGCTACATATACAGATCAAATACGTAACCCCACATCTAGGAATTAAACTGATCCATAAATAAATCTCTTGAGGCTCTCTTACTTTAATTTCCACTTGTTCTTCCATTTCTTTTGTCTTTATTGTAGTGTATTCCTTTTCTAACCTAAAAATTAGAAATAGTAAGTTATGATTAGCAAAATTGCAGGTAACTTATTTCTTGGTGTAATACCTAATAAACAACAGTAGAACAGAGATACATATTATTGATATTTCCTCTGTTTAAGTGGCCACTTGCAATGCACTCCTGTAGACTGGACATGAAATTTAAACACAGACTTCTGTAGATACAGACTCTGAACCAGCACTCTGAAGTGCAG
The DNA here is from genome assembly GCA_008711295.1 of Anarhynchus alexandrinus. Lineage (NCBI taxonomy): Eukaryota > Metazoa > Chordata > Aves > Charadriiformes > Charadriidae > Anarhynchus > Anarhynchus alexandrinus. Next base: position 6,076,585 of record VUYV01000002.1, read on the forward strand.
GTGCTTGCTTGTATACATTTGCAGTGGCAATGACTTGGAGCTACTCTGTAATAACCATTCAATGTAATTATACAATAATCAATTCAATAGACTCAGCCAAAAGAAAACACAGCTTGGAAAGTCTGGAAGACAAAAAGATGCAAAGATATTTGAGACAAAGATCTTAAACATAAAATAATTTTGGCACCTCTCCAGCAAACCACAAAGTTGTCCCCATTGAAAAAGGTGGCAACAAGAAAAGACAAGCTGGGATAAACAATGCCTCTACAGAACACAACCAAGGAAATTTAGACTCGGAGTGGCAGGATTTTTAAACTACATACACTTACATTGGCTTTCAGAGAAAATGTTTTCCCTGAAAGCTTTATTACTATTTCTGTTTTAGAGAAGACTGCTCACTCTACAGCACTGATCACAGGCCGCTGACAGAAGGATTGGCAAATTCAAATTGAAAGACCCTAGCACAATCTGCAGTGCCAGAACACTGAATGTACAATACGTTACAACCAACTGGAGAATCGCCAAACTTAATCCTGGAAAAGCACAATGTGTGCAGCTTGGCTTATCAAAACAGAATTTACAAAACGCAGAAAAGAGAAGACATGCAACTAACCTTAAAAAAAAAAAGTAGTATTATGCTCAGGATTTCAAAGCCCAAATGAAAGTTATTTTACAATTATCAATGGTATTACAAAGTTTCATAAATTTATATTTTGAACAGCACTTATCTTGACCATACGTGCACTCTTTAGCACTGTGAATACTTTTCCGGTTCCTGAGAACTAAAGTCTTAAGAATTTAGGCCAGATCATAAAGTTTAACCTCCTTTCCCTGCTTCAGCCTCAAAAAACCAAACAATCCCTCCCCCGCAAAAAAACCCAACACATACATCCCACACACACTGCTTTTTCTATTCAGATCCCGTTTACAGAAGTGCTGTAATTCCCCATAACTTGCAGCTTTCCTCAAAAGCTTTTTAGGTTTTGTTTAATAAATGAGATACAGCTTTCTAGTATTTAAGAAAAACAGCAAATACTGCTTCAGAAGAATTTTCTTGCAGATAAAACTTCAGTTTTAACTGTTTATAGTATAAAACACAAAAAAAATTTAAAGAAGGAAAAATCAACATGAAATACTGAATAACTAGTTGTAAAGATAAACAAACAGTAGTTCTCAGCAACAGTATAATCTATTTTCTCAAAATGTTATACCTACTTTTTCATCTTTTTTGCATTGTATTTGACTTGGTAAGATGCTTGGATTAATTTGTCTGGACCACTGTCAAACTGATGTGGAATGACCTTTTGAAAGTGCTAAAAGCAATCAGAGCACAAGATTACATAAAATTAATAGCTGCAAGGAATACACACACACTACACATTTCAGACAACTCTTACAATTATTATAACCTTAATTTACCTGTAACATTCCTTCCATGTCAAGTTGCAGTAATTCTGCTTGGTTCATCTGAAGTACTGCTAAACCTACTCGAAATACTATCTCTAAACCCTGAAAACAGAAGTTAAGAAATACCCAACAATTATTCATGGCATTGTCAACAGCACAGAACGATACTACTATTTACTAACATTGGAAATCTCACCCAGTTTCTCAAAGAGGCAAAAGGGCTACTGAAAAATGTCTCAATAAATTGGTTCTCAATTTCTTATTCTGTCCCAAGGACACATAGTCCGTATATCTGTCCTGATACCAGACCCCTCCCTCAGAGAGCCTAGTGCTGAGGTAAAAACTCTTGTGTGACAAGTGTTCTCTATGTCAGCTTAATCAAATATTTTAAATATATCTAGTACAAACCCCCCAGGTACTTTTAAAAAAAAGCCATTTTCATTTCAGACATGGTACAATGCAGTTAAACAGATACAAAGGAATGTCACACTCATATATACTATCTTGGACATTCTTGAGTGTAAGCTGAAAGGATCCACCTTTGACTTACTATTTTCCAAAAGATGATTGCAGAGAAAGAGCATAAGTGGACCAAAAGCTTTGGTTTGTTACCAGTTACAATCACACAAAGCTCCATTCCTAAACATGACTTAGGCGTCTTCATGATAGTGACGCTGAACAATTTCATAAGTTTCTTTGGCTATTATTCATCATCTGGACAATAAAAGATGCCAACACTCTCTTCTTGGCCTGCATATCCCCATGGAGCTTTAACTTTGGTCTGAAAGCAACCTTACTTTCCACCCCAAACTTACTATAATACTGAGAAACTGATGTCCCTGTTGTATGCAATGCTATTGCACTGCACCCAGAACTGACAGATTTGGTAACTCTTCAATAGGCTTAGAGCAGGAAGTTGCATACGGTTATCTGCATTCAAAGATTTAGTTGCTCTTCCTTGACAAGTTACATACATGGATACCTTCCCCTACAAAATAATCTGATAAGCATAAGGACTAAAAAGCAAGACTATTTGAGATTTGCCTATCATAATGGGATTTATACCACTACCTAAATAACTGCTTTTAACAGCTACTCTTGAAATGGATCATACAAGTATTGAGTAGTTACCTCAGACATAAAGATATCAAATATTCTTGTTGCAATTGGTAGTGGAAAAGTTGTAAGGAATATAGTTAAAAACCATGACGACGCATACATAGAAGTGTGGAAACTCTGAGACTGAAAGTGCACATAAAGCTCTGGAAGATGCTCCTGGAAAAGAAGAGGAAGAAAAAAAATACATTAAGCTTCTGCTAGTAGTTTCAGTGTGTCCATGTTTTGGACAAATTTTGAATAAAAGAAAATAATTGATATTTAGTACAGACAGCAGCTTTGTAACACAGGACTTGGAAAGATATTACTCATCATCATCAAGAACTATGCAACACAAGTCCCAGTACTGAATGCCCTACAGCACTTGTACCCTGCAAAGCACAGATTACAAAAACACTTCCTGATCCCAATAAGAAATCGAAGCTCATAAATCTCTTTGTCACATCTAGAGTGGGCTACAAAAAAAAAAAAAGCTGGAAAGGTCTAGGGTATGGGCAGAGACCTACGTCTCATTTGCTATGTAACATCCCACCCCTGAGCATCATCACGTTAGCAACTGCATCACAAAACACACCTATTTTTCTTTCTGGTCAGGCTGACAAAGTGTTCTGTGTCCCAAATCTGAACACAATTTTAATTCTACATTTGAGGGTATCTCCCAGGTTCCATTTTTTAAAATAGCTATGAATTGACTATGAAGACCTTGACTTTCAGAATCTTCAATCCAAACAGAATTAGACATTCATATACTTAAACTGTAGCAATACAAATCCTCATGCTTCTGTGTTTAAAGCCAGTCACTGTCTGCCAAAGGTTAAAAAAGTAGACCCCACAGCCACATGCATTTAATTCTGAAGTTCTGAAACTAGCTACTGTCATGAGAACAGCTATGAGCCAACAGACATGCCTGCTCTTAAACTGTAATTCCCACGTTTCTTATTAATAGTTACTGAAGAGAAAGTTTGACAGATGCTGTATGTACCTGTATCATGCATTCAAACTGGTACATACAAAGGCCCAGTTCAGCCATGCTTGGTTTAAAGAGTTCTCGTAGTCTGTAATCTTGCATTAACTTAACAAACACACAGAACGCCTCTTCTTCTGGCATCTATATTAAAAATAAAAAAGCACAGTGAAAACTCTGGACAAATGTAAGGATCTATCAGAGTAAGGGCCTGGGAGGGTTTAGGGGGTGGGTGGGTGTGTGTGTGTGTGTGTGTGTGTGTACATGCAGTGGGTTTTTTCATTATTTTGTTGGGGGTTTTCCTATTTATTTTTTTTTTTTAAGGGATTTATAACCAATTACTGTAATGAACTTTTCTATATATTGAATTCTGTCAAGTGATTTCTGAACTGAAATGGAGGTCTGCAAGTTTCCTACAATGTACCCTACTTTGTCATAAAACAAAAGGCAGTAATACAAAGGCAGCTTTAAGATTATCAAATCAACTGTGAAGTTCCATTTGAGGAGATTCAGTGTGGTAGAATTGAAATGAGAAGTTTGTTAGCAGTTGAAACAGCATTCACCAAAATAGCTTGCAAGGCTGCAATCCTACCTTAAATATATTCTCCCACTCAAAGACAGTACCTTCTTGGCAAATGGAACCACAGAGAATAAGTCTCATTTGATTTGCAGAGTAAACAGTTGCCCTTGACAATTCCATTGTAACAAAATGACGAAGGAAAACCATTATAAGAACTCCCAATAAACCACCATGATATACTATGCATTCTAGCAGGGATTTTAAAGGGTCACATATTTTTAATAAAAAAATTTACCTGCATAAGCAGTAATCCAACTATAAAAGCACTTCCTTGACAGTATCCAACCTCACGATCCACCAAAGAATAAGCCTGGGAAATAAAGTTTTAAGACTCTCAATAATTAAAACCTTGTTATCAATAAAAAGTAATCATAGTTCATGCTGTTATTTGACTAATAGCTTACTCTTCCTCTCCCAAATCCAGCAAGGACAGACATTCTATTCAGAAGTTTTAGTCAGATATTCTAGTTGCTACCTGCTGCTACAAAGTGATATGAACTCTGCTCTGATAGCCTACAAAGCTACAACTAGGCATACCTAAAAATAAATAAATAAAATACACGCAGTTTGCAACTACAGGAATTTGCCAAAAGATAACAGAGACAGCTGGCATACAAACTGCACAAGGTTACTACTTTTCTAGAAGACAGATCAGACAAAACAACAGTTCTTTCCAGAAGAATTATGTGCTGCAAGTTTATTCACAAGTGGAGGAAATGCAGTGATCCCCATGCGCGTTGCATCTTCATATCAGAGTCATGGAAGTTACTGCGATTTGGAAACCTGCCAACTTTTCTGTTGAAACTCTCTTGTACAGGAAAGTCTGTCTTTCAAAATTTAAGCTCTAGTACAAAGACGACAAAATAATACAAACTTAATTTTATGGTGGGATTCTCATTTTGTGCTTGGGCACTGTAACAACGGCACATTAGCTTCTACCTGCCCTTTGCTCCTACCACTTGCAGGTTCTGAAACACTTGAAAACTGAATGCTAGTTCTGATTTACAGTGTTCTTGTCTTGGTCAACATTGTTTACTTTACTTTGTGGCACACTTCATTCCATTATACTATCAGCATTTAGCATGTAACTTTTTTTAATGCAAACATTAACTTTTTAAAATCTCTTATAAAGTAAAACCATTAACTATATGAATAACATATTTGAAAGCTATCTTTGAAACTGGAATGTAATTTGTTAAACTTACTCCACTTGACATGAATGGTTCAAAAAATACATGAAACTGATGCAAGTTCAGTATATATATGGCAAATTATTTTCCAGGCTTTTGTGCTCATTCTCCTAATGCATTTTCAAGGGCTGAAATACTGACTTACCTTCATTACATTGAACAAGACCTCCTGTCCAAGGCTGTCTTTTTCTTTAAAAAAATCATGTTCAGGGTATGTTCTAGCAATGTCCCTTCTTATTAATTTCTCACAAGGAGATGTCATTTTCAAAAGCTCTGAATACTGATCCTTAATTGGCATGCTTTGAGCACTGCATAAGAGTTGCCAAACAATTGCTCTGAAATGATGAGGTATCCCTTTTCGAACAAGTTCCTAAAGCACAAAAAAAAAAGACATAAATTCAGTTATATTTCCGGAAAATATAAATGTAAGCCTAAAGAACAAAACACTTGAACATATTAAAGTTCCTCACAACTTCAGAGAATGTTTACATCATGTCACAAACCAATCATGGAGTTTATATAATGTGTGAACCTCAATTTTAGCCTCATAAATTGTCAGCTAACAAGAGCAAGGAGAGTCAGAATCTTTTTCAGTGGCTAAATTAGCTAATAGTAAGCTACTTCATAAATGTAATATTCAAGTAATTTTAAACAAGAACTCCGATGAGCCAGAATTTGATAGTTATTTTTATATTTCACAAAAGATTATGGAAGATAACACCCTTAATTATATTTGTAGTGATTGAGATATAAGAAATCACCAATTAAAAATTATTTCCAAGACAGGTAAATGATTAAAAAGTGGAATTAACTGCAGCACAGACAACTGCAACAAAAACTATTGCCCACTACTACTATCAGAAGTCATTTGACAAACTTGACAAGTTATGTCTAATTTCTCTGGTGTGCCAGTATTTCCCAGTTCTTTAAGAAAGTATTTAAATGTAGTTTCAGGCACTGGACCAAGAAAACATTAAGTTTACATCTACTGAATTAATGAAATTTACTTTATCTTCCCTGAAAAAAACCCAAACCAGCTAGGTATTACACAATTCAAACCTTCCTAGATCAACAGATCTAAGAACTTGGTATTTGTCCTTTCAGAAAGCACAAGCAGAAAGTAGTCTTGTTGCTTGATCTGAAAATTGAGAAAAAAGTATGAGTAAGGAAGTTTACAGACTGTCTTAGTGGTACTTTCTGCAACTAGGATCAGCCTGACCTAGAAGATTGTCTCTTCAAGACAAGAGGGTTCCTTTAATAATTTTTTGTACCGTAAGAACTGTTATCAAGTATTCTGTCTCCTAAAGGATAGTTTCTTTCACTAGTATTTATTCTGAAGCCAGAGTAATCTCCTGTTTTGCAAAGCTTCCTCGTTTTCCTGTTTGTTCCAAATATTTCTCCTACTTCTGCAAACTAAGATTTAAACTAAGTTATAACTTTTAGACTCCTGCTTTCGAGTTTTGTTTTTGTTAAGCTTAAACTTTACTGCAGTTTTGCATCACTGACCTCAATTTTCTCCTATCCCTCAGATCTCCAGCCTTCTTCAGAACCATCCCAGTAATGCCACTCCAAATATTTGTCCTGTCTATGACACAACTGTGACACTCTGTGTTATTCCCTGAAAGACCCCTAACTCCAAGACAACAACCTTAACACATCCACTTTCCACATCTGTCTCTAGCTATCGTTTGTCAACAACACACTATCAGATTGCAGGTCAATCATCCTAAAGCCCAGGGCTACTAATAACGAAGCATTAGCAAGTGGTTTCTTGCTTTAAGATACCACGCACCTGCTTGACGAAATAACAGAGTTAATGCTTCCAAAAATCCTAAAGGAACAGCAGGAAAACACACCTACTAAGCGGCACTAAAATGATGCTATTCTACACAGTATTATGCACACCGAAAAGCAGGACTTCAAGTCATCCTTCAGAATCCCTCCATAAACAGGGAGTTCTGAAGTGGATCAAAAGACATAAGGATGGAAAACATCACCAATGCAGGAAGGTATATACATCTACGGCTAAAACTTAAACAACTTACCAGACATCTAATCACTTGAGACCAGCTTTTATAGCCAAGACAAAGATACCTATGCTGCTAAAGTCATACCTACTGGCACAATCAGGAAATAGGCATGGATGTTCTGGTATTCCATCGTAAGTGCCGAATGAAACAGTTTAGGCTGACTTTCCACAAACAAAACAAAAACAAACAAAAATATTGAGAATTATTTAACCAGCAAAAGAAAACTCACTAGAGATATAATTAAATATTTACTGAGAGTTAGGCAAATACTCCCAAATTATACTTGGCCATCTGTAAAAACAAGCGATACTCGTGACACTTTAAAATGTTCAAATGCAGGCAGTTCAAATGAGCTCTATCCAACCATATCTACTTATTACCATCTCACTTCTGCTTTTTCTTGCCAGGTTCATGTGGCCTTCTTTTCATGGCATTTTGGGAACACCTTTCCAAAAACTGTTTTCCCTCTGCAAGCAGAAGTCTTGAATTCATTTTCTTCCCTTGTTTCCTCTCTCAAGTCATGTTCTCACTTCACAACTGCTTCACATAAAAGATACTTTACTTTAGCCCATTGTTCTGCCTTCCCACAACCTATTCATACACACACATTTCAAACCGCTCAAAAGACCCTGAAAATTTGTATTCTGCACATAAAACTGCAGACTAGAGTCAATAAAGGACCAAAGCAGAACAGACTTGCCTACAAAGAATCCCACGCTGCTGTACTTGCTGCCTCTGAAACATGGCAAACACCATGTCCAAATGCCCTAGATACTTTTTAGTTTGAATTTAAACTGCAATTGAATTCCACTTCTGTACATGCCCACGAGTAACCCAGACTGGATACACAGTAGTCAAAGTTTGTCCGATCCACTCAGAATTTAGAAAGTATATTTTCTTCTGCTTAAGGTCATCCCTGGGGTCAGCACACTTGGCACGCACAAAAACTAAACTCATCAGAGCCTCATACAGTGGGATTATCAGCTCGTCTAATAAGAATGCTTTTAAAAGACAGCTGCTCAGTGGGAAAGAATCATAGCATCCAGCTATCAGATGGCCTGAAGCGGGTTTTCAGTAATTCCATTTTGGAAACGTGAAGCAAGTGTTCATGGGAATCTCTCATTAGAGGTAGGCTGAAAGCTTCAGTATTCAAGATACAGTAAACACATTTAGTTTTCAGTAAGAGACATTTGCCAGGCAAAACCATTACCAGAGCCTGGTAACAGTTACATAGGAAGCACTAAGGCTTAAGGATGGAAGTAGATTCAACTGGAAGCTTCTATTACATATTTATTTAAAAAAACATAAGGCCAACAGGAAGATAAAACAGTACCACTTCTATCACATTACAAATATATCCTAAAAAAATAGTGTCCAACTACTACCTTAACTTGCTTTTCCTTCTTTTTCCGTACATCTTCCCATTCATTCACAATCCTCCCCCACAGGATCCATGAGTCTTCTTCAAGATGGCTGAGATTGCTAGAAGCTGATGAACTAGATACAAGAGAAGACCCACTATTTCTTCTTGACCCATTTACCGATCGCAAAGATTTGCTATCTGTTTCCAGGAGTCTGCAAAGAAAGCACACAAAAACCAAATTCAAGTTCTTCTGATCACAGGACCACGCTATTAATTGTTTGTTTAGAAATCAGTTCTTCCAACCTCTTTACAAAGAATGCACCCAAAGGTTGTTCCCACATCCATTTGTACTAAATTTGAAGAGAAAAACTAGTCAATGTTACTGTTTCTTCTAAGATCTTAAGTAGTTCTGCAGATAGCAGAACAGCTCACATTGTAGCCTTTTACGAAATGGATAAAAAAGCCACATCATACATCAATAACACTACGAGAAGTGAGATTTTAATACAGATTTTTAAAAAGTAGTTTTAAAGAAAAGACAAAAAAGCCTCCTAAAAGCCTACCTGATTACACTTTTTTTGACAGTGTAAATACAGACAGAATAATTAAAACCTGGAGCAGTTTTAAAACACCTGACATTTGCTGACAATTGTTCACAAATCAACATGGTGTTTTATAAATGCACGGGAAAAATCTCAGACCTAAAGAACGAGGACCGGGCAACAAGAGTGGTTAGTATAGCTAATGAATGTGTAATTAAAGCCCGGAGTTCAGATGTGAGAACTTCTGGGGTTCTCAGGAAGCAAGGTATACATAAAGATGCGCCAAGTGCTGGACAAGTTGCTGAAGAGAATTCCCCTTAGCTGGTTGCTATGGTCATCAATTTTGCAAGGAGCTGGGGATTTGGGGAAAAAAGCTATGCTTTGTTTATCCTCAACAAATATGAGCCCCATAAGCAGGGGGACATTTTTTAGACCACGTGTTATGTAAGAGCAAGAACTCAGACAAACTTGAAAAAGTGTTTTGCTATATTAAGAGTATCATTTGTGCTTTAACTTGTAAGAATTCCAGCATCTGTAAATCAGAGTGATCTGGTTGAATAATTTCTCAAAGCACCTGCACAAAAGCATTTCAGCAAGGTCAAGTTAGGTTTTAGATATTTAATAAATGATAACCTGAGTTACATCGTTCCTGAGATTGTACACAAATCTCAGCATACCCACAATTTTTAAGATCTCTGCTATGATAGAGATATTTATACTAGCTTCCCCTGTTCCCAGCTTTCACCTACTGGTGTTTATGGAAGTTAGGGGGAAAAAAGGTAATTTAACTCATGAAAACAACAAGTACAGTCTCTGCAGTAGTATTTTGTTTGGAAAAGGGTTAAATAGTAGTGCCTTTGAAAAAGAAAATAATCAAGCTTTTTCAAGACCAATTTTAATTTAGTCCATATTAAGGGAATGCAGAAAATCTTGTTTTGAGGAAAAAAATTTAAAAAACATCTTTAATGTTTAGAAACCTCGCCTATACTGACCCATAATGAAAATTTATGGTTTGGAACGCCTCCTCTGAATCTGAGACAGTGCCTAAAGATCAAATTCAAAGTAATCACAGAGCAAAAACAAGCACAGAATAAAAATTATAATTATAAAAACAAGGCTCTAATTAGTCACTTTCAGTTGTCACAGCTTTCTATAGAAGTTACACTAAGTTTCTGTAATTTGACCTTACCTGGATAAGCTCATTGTCTTTAGATTTGAAAACAGGAAGTTCTTTTTACAGTAAGTAGCGAGTTCTGTGGCATTTAGTCACTGTTTTCTTTCACCTAAAACTTTTATAAATGATTTACTAATGCCAAACAGCTCCACCAGGACTCTGGACCGAGCTACCTCATTATTCTGAGGGGACTTCCAGTATAATTGGATTACAGAATGCTACAAGACATAGCTTGATACAATTTGAGTTCTTTCCATTTCCAGCTGTTTAACTAGTTCATATTCTCCTTATTAACATAAAAGCTAACGATGAAAAGGAAACCTTTAAAAACATCCATCACCAGCAATTCTCCCAGCAAGCAGAAACAAGAATAGTTCTCTGTGTTCAGAGCACAATTCCTTGTCAACAAAGTGCCACTGTGCTAAAATGCAGAGTCAAACTGTTCTGAAACTACAGTGCACCCAGTATAACAAATAGAGAAATGTGATGCTCTTAAGTGCAGTATCTTGTGAGAAAAGGTACATTTGATAGGAGAGCCTCTAATTAGAATTCACACAGGAGACTACTGTGGGATTGAACAACAGGTCTGGCTAAAACTAAATAAAACCAGACAAGATTTGCTAGCTTACATTTACTAAATGAAGAAAGCTGACTTGAAAAAGAAAGGCTAGCAAGACCAAGCTCACGTTCTTCTTTCAAGAAGCAAACTAGTCTAACTGCGGGGCTTAACGAGATGACTCTAGATGTGCACTCCAACACAGATAAGCAGTCCAAAGAACAGATACTACTGCTTTTCAAATAAAAGTTAGTCACTTAGTCGTGAACAGAGCTGAATGCCTCAGATTAAATGCAAATTAGCCTTCTAAAAAGCACTCCTTTTTTCCTTCTTTTGATAAATTTACATTTGCTACTAGCACAGCAAAAATTAAATATAGTTCGTCTTTGAAGGACAGACAATCCCATAAACCACAAGGAAAAGAGGATGAGGTGGTTCTAGAAGCTGCCTTCTATTCTTAGTCAAGAACTAGACAGATATAACAAATTCCCTGAATGTTGTATTGCTGTCAGGCTGTAGAATACAAAAATGAGAGAAGACATGCCAGGTGACACAATGGTATTAGCCCCTCCTCCTCCCAGTAACTCTTCTCCTCTACTGAAAGTCACTACTCCCATAACTGAATCAGCAGAGTAAAAAAACCCGAGTACCTGAACTGCCTGAGTGCAAAGTGCAGCACGCTAGCAGAAGCTGGAGCAGAAGCTAGTTTGAGCTAAACTATCAAACTCAACACCACAACAGCACAGGGGATAGCAATCTTCAGTAGGTGTCAAAGCCCTGCAGCTATCTGCTAAGCCTAAAACCTATTTGGAGCTCAAGTTCTCCTTTACAGTCAACCTCTCATGACCTACTAAAAATACAACCAAATTTTACAAAAGGCCAGATGACTTAGAAGTCCTGCCTCAGAGGTGCAAGTAACTATGGGTTCTGGAAATTCAGCATTAAGAAATCATACAGTCCAATTTTGTTTCTTAGTGAGTTTGCCAATTTGCAATCACTGTGTATGTCAAGAGCAACTGATGCAACTGAAAGTTTCATCTTGAACTGTAGATGGTGCACATAAGTCTACACTTATGGAAAGGCTGCCAAGAAAACAGTTGCTTACTATATAAAAAAAAGCCAGAAAAGACTAATTAAGAATTTACTTTTCATGAAATTAAGATATTAAGCATCTGCCACCATTAGCATGACAGCAGGACGCATATACTATTTCTTGCAAACAAAGATGGCTGAACATTGTTCCATCTCTAAACAGAGCAGGTTATATAGTGGAAAGCAAGAACTGGTTAAAGTGGAAAAAAAAAATCAGAAAATGGAATTCAGACTTCTTTAACATTTCAAAAAGTTAACAGATATTACAATTTTGACGTAAGAAGGTGAGAAGGTTATATGAAAGTTTCTTCCCTGAGATACTCTATTTTAAATAGAGTTGGACTTGATGAACTTGGTCTTTTCCAACCTGAACAACTCTATGATTCTATGAAATTGGATACTGAAAATCGTATGGCTCCAGTGTAAATTCTTAGGATTAGCTATAAACAATCCTGTAAAACCAGGAGAGAAAGACACCTTTTAGAGTTCCACAAAAAAAGAACTTTTAAAAACATAGCACAAGAACACAAGTTCTTAAACCTTGGGGCCTTGAGATTGAAATCTTGTGCCATGAAGTTTTACCTAAACCCCCTTTAACAGCCTCTATGCTGAAATTGCAATAAACCAATCCTAGTCTCAGTACTATACTTTGAAGACCAAAAAATTTTCCATTCACCTGTTCTGTTCCTCAAGTTTAGCAAGTAATTCTAAGTCGTCAGGACTCAGCTGTGTTGGTGAGGATGGCGATAATGCTGGTGTAGACAGAGTGGTAGAGGAGGATGTAGTGTGTAATGAGGCAGATGGACTTGCCACCTGACTGGCCATTTGACTGACGGTGTGCGATACAGTGTTCTTCACCCATGAGAGAGTAGAGCTCAGCTTTCCTGCAACCTTGTCTGTCGCCACCTGTGATGACAAAAAGAGGATGCAACAGTTGTCTTTTTTTAATACCTTTTTTTTTTCAGTAAACCTGCTGCGCTTAATAAAGGAAAAAACAAACAATATGCATGAAGTGACACAGATTATTTATTTCTCCAGAACACCCAAGGTCAGCAGAAGCAACACAAGCATCAACAGCAATACAATATTACATAAGTAACATGCAAGTATTCTGCTTATCCACAAAGAAAGACTGGGAGGAATTCCTGATGTATACTCACAGAGCTCATTTCTGCAGTACAGAAATACCACAGGATCCAGGATCAGCTCAGACTTCCCATTGCAAAACTAAATATAAATAAAAGCTTATTTTAAAACATCTTGATAAACTAATAATGGCACAGAAACTACAGAAAATAGACGTAGAAACAGTCAACTGCTTTAGTGATGGACACTGGAGCAGTACAAGTATTTCAATGGAAACACTCCAGACTGCCCACTGCTCACCTTCATTAATCCCTACAGCAGCAGGACAGAGGAACAGGGGCACCACATTTCTAATCTACACAAAAGCAAAAGATCCTCTACCATGTGCCAGCATGCAGAAAACAGTCACAAAGAATTTACACCTGTGAATCTAAAACAGCTCCTGAACATCTTACATTAAAGGCCTCATGCTACCAGCTCTTCTGCTTCCTCACTTTCTCTTCAGGTCACCTGTATCCTTCAGATACACCAAGTACCCTTGATCCCCGATCCCACTGCCAGTGCCTGGACAATCCTGAGTTTTGAGAGGGGTCCTGGAGAAAAAGTGAGAGGTGCTACTACAGCAGAAGGGAGCTCTGAGCAGACAGCCAGGGAAACTGTCAGTCCAGGAATGAGGAGGTTAACTGGGGATGATCATAATCTGTTGCTACTTCTTGACCAGTGTTATGGGGTAATACAGCCTAACAGATTCACAGATCACTAGAGAAGAACGAAGAGCAGCCCCTGGAGGTATTCTCTGAAACCCTCACTAGAACTTCCTTCAACAACTGAAAATGTAAAAGGCTTTGACCTACAGCAATTCACAACAGAGTTCAATTCTTCCCCGGCCCAACTCAGAGAAAATTTAGATGCACCTTAAAGGAAGAGCTAGCTGCCTAGTGAAACTAAAGTTGAAGAGGAACTTCCTTTGAAGTGGTGCTGCTGGCAACCACTTTATTTTGACCTTTGCTGACTTCCTCAAAACACTGAATTGCTCAATGGTTGTCACAAACAATTGTGCAGTACAGCCTATACAACAATTGCTAAGATACAAAAGACACTGAGCTACAGGAAAAAAGTCCCTTCCCAAGATCCTCTGATAGAATCTAATTAAAGCAGAATTTCAACTGGGAAAAGTAATTCCATCTCAGCACACTATGGATTTACTTGAAGCACAGTACATAGACTGAATTACTGGTTCCTAAAGCAGAAGCTTTTATTTACATACAATGCTACAATTAACTTTTTAGCTAATCAAATCCAGCAGTATTGTATTTTCACATCATATGGAAAGGAAGACACACTGAATGCTTTCAGAAAAACGGGAGGAACACTACAGGCCAAACAGAACAGTGGTACTCAATCTCCCCACTTCCTCTCCACCAGCAACATGACACTTAAGAGTTCTCCTAGAGGACTGTGAAGAGGTTTCCAATTTCCATATGCTTAACATTCATTCTGGAAATGGTAAGAGATTTTGCCAGAAATCCTCAGATGCAGGGATACAAGCCACAGGGGGGGAACAGTAAGGTCCCAACATAAGCATGAGTAAGGTTCCAGTTAGTTCTTACAACACTGTCGCACAGGAAAGCTCAGGTATATCAATATGGTTTTTTTAAACGACAACACATGATCTTTTAAAGATAATCCTTGGAATCACTTCCAATACTAACATTTGACACCACCTTTTATACAAGAAAGGAATAAAAATTGCTAGAGGTTTCAAAATCTTAAGATTAATACATGCGTTAATATTTTACTCAGTCAATATCCTTTACTCTCTATTGCTATGAAAGAATAAGTTATTGCTGTTTCACTTTGAATAAAATAGCATTATGATAAAGGTAACTCATACATCTCACTTAAGACTGATTATTTTCTCAAAGGCTTTAAACTGCTTAAAATATGACAAGTAATGCAACTATTCCAAAAATAAATGTTGGCAGAAATAGGGCCTATCTTAACACCGCATCAAACATGACTGCCATACACAGCAGGTTTTAAAAGTCATCCATTCTAAGAATCTTACATATAAATATTAGAAAAGCAATGATTTTGAGTAATACCCTATGCGACAGGAACAAGAAGAGAAAGTATACAATAATCTTTTCAAAGTAAAGCAACTAGGAAAGTGAAAAAGTAGATCCAAGCTGAATCTGGCTTACACATTATGAGGCTCATACTCCACATTAAGACAGCTGAAGCAGGGGGTGGGATGGGGGACAGAAATCAAGAATCTTATTAACATTCATTCACCAACACATCACCAGGCATTAAAGAAATTAAAGCAAAGGTTTGTAAAGAAACAATTAGGTGAAGAATACTAAGAAAAAGCATGGTGAAGAAAATCACGCAAGACAGCAGTTAAATCAGAACACTGTGTCTAACAATGCTCCTTTTTCTAAAAGCAGTTCAGAGTTTCATTAGAATGTATTTAAGAGAGTTAGTACCAACAAAAATTCCTAGTCTGAAAGCATACATATAAAAAGCAAAATATGCACAGTTGCAAAAAGCAAATGTTTGAATACCAAAAGGCTCACAGTGAAGTTTGTATCAAAAACACACAAAGAATTTGTTTGCAGAAAACAGCTATGCCAGTCACCCAGGGCACCACCCTAAACTAAGAAAAAAATTCTGATCTAGTAGCCCACTAGCCAAGCCTACATCCCTTTTGCCAGGCTTTTCCAGGATTTCCTAAAGATCTAAAGCCAGCTCTCAAATTGTCAGCATCAGCGTAGACTCCTGGATGCAGACACAAAGGCATTTAGTATCAGCTTGTTATCCCTTTCCCTAAACAGGATAGAGTAACAGGATTTTCATATTTCATCATTTCACCTATGTTAATTTCAAAATTTATATTCAGTGATAGAAGATTTCATAGAGTTATTCTTTGACAAGTGACTTAAGGCCTTCCAGAAAAGAGGTCACTGGACTTTGAAAATAAGAAAACCTTTCCAGGAGCAACACACCGGTATTCCTACCAACACGCACACAGTGCTCCTACACTTGCCCTTCCAACTCTTCACCCTCCTCTTAATAAAGAATGAAAATCCCTGCTACACCGCATAAGTTTTCAACTCTATGTACACTGTTGCATCTAACAGGGTAGTTGCACTCAGCTGTCACTAAACCACAGACCACTGCTACTTCCCACCTTCCCACTGACAAACCCTGCAACAAGAAATCTGTGTCCCACTACTAAGACGATACACATACGATACACATAGGTAGTACAGAAATTAATCCTACTGACTCATTATCATTAAACCTTTAATCTTTTCTTTGTATTTTTGGACAGAGTCTCCTCAAGGCTTTCCTAAACAAATGTTTCTTTTAAAACCTGGTTATTATTTAACCAGTGATATTTCTGCAGGCCTGCAGCAGTGTCTCCCTTTTGGCTACAACAATGATGCTCCGCAGATAGGAAGTGTCTTTCCTTTTCCTACTCTTCATTATTGTAGAAAAGAGATCATAGTCATGGGGTCAGCTGTTTGTAGCAGTAACAAGGACAGCCAGCCACAGTGCCCATCTCAAAATCTTAGTTAGGTCACAGTGACAAATCTAACTACACATGAGATAGGACTTTTGCCTTTGCCATCACCCCCTCACAAAGCATATCCACCTGTGCTGCTCCCACCCTGTTCTGCCCTACCTCGCAGCTGAAGCGCTCACGCTTGTGAAGGTGCTCTACCTGGCGCCCTCCTGCGCTACACCGTGTATCACATGCAGCACCTATGCAGACAGCTCAACCCCGGACTCTGCTCTGGATGTCCCAACACTTACCAGATCTATGCAAGCTCTCCATCCCTTCAGCTAACCAGCTCAGGCTGGAACCCCCCTGTTCACTGTATTCTTTGTACAGCCAGTTTTTCTACTACACAGAGAGAACTTTCCTTTTTATTCCCAGCATTTTTCAGATGCTGAAATTCAAGTTACATTTGAAGAGTATAAAAGGTAACCTACATTGCCTGGGAAACTTGCCAGCTCATTGAGAGCACCATCAGGATGATCGAGCTATCATTAATTATTATTAATGTGTGATCAAAAACAGAGTCAACCCATTTTAAAAATGTGCTTTTTCCCCAGAGGGATCTCACTCAAAAACCTGCCAATTAATCAGACTTTGAACACAAATGCTGCTCCTGGCCCACTCCCGGGGACAGCAACGCTTTTGACTGAAGATGGCCACGTCCAGAGACAAGCAGGCAGGGGTACGCTGCCTTTACCCTTTGCAAGAGGACACAGGGAAATGAGCAGGCATCATCCAGCTCCAAACCAGGTGCATTCATTCAGGCTCCAAGCCATACTAACAGCTACACTGCTCCCAGTTTGCCAACACATCAAGAGCACTGGCAGAGTTCATTTGCATCTGCCTGCCTAAGACCACGTAGATACCTCCTAATTAAATGTGTAAAGTTTGAAAACATTGATCTTTAAAAAAAAGAGGGGGACAACGCTTAACTACTAAAGACTTTCTACTCTGCTGCAGTTTCCAGTGAGCAAAACAGAATTCCCAGCAATTCTCACCCATCTGGTCAGCCATCAGTCAAGGCACAGACCTGTCCTCTATGTACTTTAATCTACTGGAAAAATAATAAATATTTATGTTGATATTATATATAGATACATAGGAGGTGCAGTTAATATATGCCAATTAAAATACCTAAAATTCAGTGTCTCAACTTTATGTTTAGTATCTTTAATTAGCTGCTGACAACAGTGCTTTATTACCAAGAGGAAGTACAACACTGTGTTTCAATTTTTGAGTTACTCAAAGGAATACTGCAGCGAAGCAGCACATGAAGTATTTTAAGTAAGGCTAGCTGAAGGCAGACCACAGCATCCCACATCACATACAATTATATAAATCCCTTTCCCTGACAATCCCAAGGTATTGTGCAGCACCTTAGAGTAAGCTCAAGTTGTTACCACCACATATTTTTGCGTTTGCCAGATAGACAAGATGTTTTTCTAAAAAAGCCTATTTAAATTTCTTTAAGAAAGGTATTTCGCTGTACACATTGAATTAGCTTAGTACCTATATTATGTCTTTCCCTGAGGAAAATCTGTATTAAAGTTACAGGTATCTTGATTACCCAAAATAGCATCTCAGCTATTCTTATCATATGACAAAGTATAAATAACTGCAAGCCTTATGCAAACACTAATGTATATATTATATGCTCTCTACTCTTTCTTCTCTTCCTGAAAATGGAAAGAAATGGGAACTTCCAGAATGCAGGAAGTAATCCTCATACTATTCTACATATAAAAAGAAGTCTCACATAATTGGGGCTGAAACTGTTGTCATGGTTTCAGCAGGGATAGAGTTAACTTTTTTACTAGCAGCTGGTATAGTGCAATGTTTTGGATTTGAATCAGCACACTAATGTTTTTGGTTGTTGCTAAGCAGTCAAGGCCTTTTCTGCTCCTCACACCGCCCCACCAGCAAGCAGGCTGGAAGGGCACAAGAAGTTGGGAGGGGACATAGCTGGGACAGCTGACCCCAACCGACCATAGGGCTGTTCCATACCATGCGATATCATGCTCAGTATATAAAGCTGGGGTAAGATGAAGGAAGGGGGGGACGTTTGGAGTGATAGCGTTTGTCTTCCCTAGGAATCGTTGCATATGATGGAGCCCTGCTTTCATGGAGATGGCTGAACACCTGCCTGCCCATGGGAAGCAGTGAATGAATTCCTCGTTTTGCTTTGCTCGTGTGTGTGCGTGGCTTTTGCTCTACCTATCAAACTGTATCTCAACCCACAAGTTTTTCCTCACTTTTACTCTTCCAATTCTCTCCCCCATCACAGCTGGGAGGAGCGAGCAGCTGCGTGGTTCTTGCTGCTGGCTGGGATTAAATGATGGTAATTGTATACATTTTCAAGCCAGTTATATAGCATTCCATGGACCCAGCCTCCTGCTTGCTTCAAAAAAGGTAACAGCACTCTAATATCTGAAGAATAAATTAAACTGACTCAGTCGATGACATATGCAGCTGGTGAATCAGCCTGTTATCATGCTTCCTGACAAGCTAAAATCCTAATTTAAGACTCAAAGATGGTTTCACTGTAAGCTTCGTCTATATCTTTTACACTACAGATTCAAATAACCAATTTCTGCTGAAGTCTTAGGAAGAAGTCCTGATTTACTCTCATATTCCTGATTTTTCTTTACCATTACCTAATAATAGTCAGGAATATCATAGCTAGCATTCACCAGCTTCCATTTCACTTGATACTCACTAGCTCTCCAAGCCTTTCTGATATAAAGGATAAAGCAGTCTGACATTTTATATTGTATAAAACTTGAGCTATCAGAAAGCTTTCTGTAGTATCATTTAGTAACCACACGTTCTTTAAAAGTTGTCTTCAGACTCTGACATGTTGGGGTTTTGACGGTCCTAAAACATCTAAAAAGAAACTCGAGGCTGCAAGTTGACATACACAACATAACATAAGGTGTTTCAAGGAGGTACTTAATTAGAAATGTTGTAGTGATCCACTAAAGGTTGAAACCATTGCTCGAAGTCATATGAATAACATTTCAACCACTGACCAAATTGCACTAAATCCTATTTATTTCCAAGAACAATTCTATGTTTCTAATTACCTCTGAAGTCCAGTGTGGTTTACAACCTGTCAAGCATTGTCCCAGCACACTAGCTGAGAAGACAAACCGCTGTGCTTTTGCAGACACTATCTCCTGTCCATCTAAAAATGGTCCTCTTTCAAACAAGTTTCAAATCTGACATAGAAATGTAATAACCTTCAGAAAACCATAGAGACCATCTTTCAAGGGGAAAAGAATCAGATATAGTGCTTTTGCAGAAAAGATAGCTGAGAGCTCCTCAGAGCTGCAAGAGAAAATACTGAAGGACTACAGTAAAAACCTTTAACAGGGAACTTCCTTTGTTTCTTTGTTCTCTTAGACCTCGGTTTGGGAAACATCTTTGTATTTGAAGTTCAGCATGCCAAGTTACATGCACATGTAGTTGAAGGACCATCCCCTTGGCTAACAAAAGAGAAGGAAGACTCAGACTAATCAACCAAAATAAAGAACAACAACTGCAAAGTCAGTTTGTCTATGAACTAGATTGGAAGATTTCTTTTTTTTTTTTCTTTTCAATAAAAAGCAACTCGATAATTTCACTGGAGTTCAAGCATCATTAGGCATTTACAAAAAAGTAACACACACTGAAGGACACACATGTTTATCATTAAAGTTCCTTTCTACAAATTTTACGTTCCTACTCATTCCCTAAGCCTAGCTTCCTTCATGTTGCTTTTAGCCAACTTCCTCCTGGAAAGGAGCCAGGACTAGCATTTAAAATACATTAGAACAAAAATAAACAAACAAAAATATAAATGTAGTTAAATTTACTAAAAGCTTAGGTCTATATTTTGAAAGTAAGAAACAACTAAGTCATATTTTTAAATGTTCACTGAGCCTTAATTAAAATCAATGTTTTTAACACAACTCTTCATTAAAAATGTATACGAAATTTGCAAGGAATTAAATTGGTAAGTTTAAAAAGATCCAGTATCTGACAACATGAAAACATACCATTCCATGCAACGTTTGTTTTTATGTATTCAAGTATTTTCTAGGTGTGATTCTCCTTGTTTATAGAGATTACATAAACTTATGCCACAATCTACAGCCTAGAACCAAAATGCTTATCTCCCATTTACCGAGTTGTGCATGACTCCCTTTCCAAAGAGATGTATGAAAAGAGACTTGATGGAGAAACTGAAGAACATAAACGTGGGCTTATGGGATATGGTAACACTTGAAACTTTATTAATTACTTACTAGAATTTTAAACAAATCAGGTGACAGAGGTTGGCGAGACCCTACCTTCAGCATACAATTCTTCTTTCCTTTAAATGATCGGCTAAAAGGTCAACTTTCTATCAATTACACCCAAATTCAAAAGAGTAAACCAGTTTCTAAATGACTGGCTAATAACCAGCTTTACTTGTCAGCTACAAATTCATTGCAACCTGCAGCTGCTGACAGAGAACAAGAATTAAGAGTTTTAAAAGTGAGAAGTTTAACCAATTTAGTAATTTCCACATAGGAAAGTTGTCTGAGCTATTCAGTAAATGTAGCAGATTTAAACACATGCATAAATCAACAGCCAATTCTTCTAACACAACCCATGCCAACAACTGTGGTCTTGCAGTAATATTTAATTTTGCCCACCAATTTACTTAGTATATCCATGACTTGTCTTCACAAGCACTTACAGCATAACCCGAAGCAAGCACATATTTGTGGCTATAGAAGGGTCTTCCTCCACGCTACTGACATCTGTAAGAGTGCTCCTACAGCCTTCTCTGAGCACAGCACTTTTTCCTCAGTTATTGACTAAAGAAAAGGGAGATGGCTCTTCAGAGAAATGACATATTCTACTCATCAAAATCAGTTATTTTCTGATTAGTTGACCACTGAGTTTTACACTTTCATTTTGAAATAAGGGCCTATTTACTTCTTTCAAAGAGGCCTACTAGTGGAAAAACACAAGGAAGATCAACGAAACAGATAATTTTTAGTGCCAGTCTGACACGAAAAAGATTATGGAGGTATCCCAAGCCCATTCTATCATGGTCTGTAAGTGTCTCATTATGGAATTTTAACTTGCCTTTTTCATTTTGTCTTTAGAAAGACTGATCACAATTCCTTTTCCAAAGGGCTGAGAAATGCTTACTAAAGCTTCAGCCAAACCCATGAAGTTCCACCACTAACACATTCCAGGTGGGGGAGAATAAATTACTTTGCTTAATGAATATTGGGTTTTAACTCCGCTGTTTCAGAGAGCGTGAAATTTGGAATTTCTTTTTACAATGCCTGAAAGTAGTTCACTGTTTGAACTATATATAATCAAGAAGAACACTTGAAAAATGAGAGCTGTAAAACTAAATTCTACACAATGTCACTCTATATAGAGATGTGGACAGTACATGTCCAAAATGTTAGGTTTTGGCTACCTACTCCTTTTTGACACCCACTTTAAGCCACGTTTGATAGTTTTACTCTTCTATAACAAAAATAATGGTAAGCTCTTCTAACATCCTCTTAGTTACAAGCGCACAGTCAACTTGCGGCAACAAGAATCCACTACTAAAAGGCTGGCCCCATCTGCCAGTCTGATGAATCCAAAGAAAAAAAATACATAGTTAATACGGTATAAGATACTGGTGAGTCAGAACTCTGTATCATCACAATACAATTGTTATACTTTTTTAATCAAAAAAAAAAAGGATCAGGAACATGTCCTGATGTCATCAAGCAGGTATTTAATGCTATGCTAAGAATCACTAAGATTTAGTCCTGACAATAGGGCATAAGAAACCTCAGGAGTTTGAGAAGTTCAATAGCTTACCAAGTAGCAGAATGCATTATCACAACTTATTACCAAAACATTAAGTTTGGGGTTGTTGGTTTTTTTTTGTTGTTTTTTTTTTGTTTGTTTTTTTTAAAGGATTAAACTGTGGAAGTAAAAATAAATCACAAGTTACTTGCAAAACAATACAGATCAGACAAGATGGCAGATTTTGGTAACAAAACCCATTGAAGACAGGTAAAATTTGTTCAGACAAAAGAAAATAAAGATTGTGGTGATGATTTTTGGCTGCTTCCCAAGTTGAAAACCAATACAAAACGGTTACGTGCGCACAGTCGCTCTATCACAGCACCTTACTTTTTGTCCAGAATCAAGCCCAACCTTAGTATTGTACTTCAACCCCAAATATGCAGTAACTGCCTCACTGGGACTCAGAAGGATTACTTTTACACACAATTAGCAAACAAAGTTGCCAGTTACACAGCCTGAAATAACAGGAAGACCCAGCATGATCCCTGTCAGCATGACCCAAAGTAGATCCCATTCTTCATTGCCCAAGTCTTGTAGCAGGCTCAACACCCCATAGGCCCTCCCCAAAACACCACTTCATGGCTAACTAACTAGTTTCCAGAGTTCACAGGAAGTTAAACAACATAAAGAGTAATTAAGGAAAAGTGATGATTCACTAAATCACTTCTGCTGCTACCTTGTAAGAATATAGTTTTCTGTGTACACGCATACAACAAAAACACATCATAATTGCATATAAAATGAGCAAAGCGAGACAAGAGCTCCTGCACTAACCTACTACCCATTTATTCCAATCACCACTTGATGGAGAAGGAAAGGATGTGCCCCAACCACAGACACTTAAGCAGACAAGACTACAATGAAAGCAAGACAGTATTCCCAGTTTAAAGGAATCAAAAACTTGCCAACAGATGATATTGGTTGTTACAAATATGGAAGACACAAGGCTTTAATTCAGCATGCTACCTACAAACTTAAGTGACATATATTCAAGAGCTTCAGAGAGTATATCGAACAACTCAAGATTACATACTCCTATAATATTTACTATTTGTCTTTTTTTTTTAACAATAACTATTTTAATTGGATCTTGGGAAAAAAAGTGAATTAAGAGTATGTAATCAAGGCAAGTATAGGTTGAGAAAACATTCATAAAGTAGGGATGTTTTCTTTATTGTTCCTCTTCTCAAACTACCAGAAAAGATTTTTCTTTTAAACTATGCTTTTGACACTTAAAATGATACCTAAAGTATTAAATTGTACTATGTCTCTTTCTTAGGCATTTGAAATTTATTTATTTTTCTACAAGTTCAGAAAACAAACCAGGAAGAGTAAGAAAATGTAAAACAATACTATGTATGCATACCCCAACTTAGCTGTTTTCCCCATTCTAAATTGTGATATTAGAACCTTGAAGTAGCAAGGTAAACAATTATGTTTTCTAAAATTCACTTACAAAGGCCTTTTCTTCCAGTTTTTATTACTTCTCTATTTATTATCAGTCCTACCCAGAGAACAAACTGACAGTAACTGTTTAGGCACATCACTTGCCCCACCCCTTTTTGAAAACTTTGAAAGGCTTTTCTCCCATCTCTTCTTTCCCATGAACCCCATTTCAACCATTCCACTCTCCAACCACCTCCTGCTTACTTGTTCAAAAGCAATCAAACAAGTCCACAGAAGACAAACATATGGAGAGCAATGAAAAAAAAGAAAAAACCCAACCAAAAAAACCCAACAAAACAAAACAAAACTTCCAAGCCACCAGACTGTAGCTCAGGAAGTCCCTAAGCCTTGGCCTGTGGGAGGCAGGGAAGAGATAAGGGGAGGAAGTCGGGCTGTTCTGTTGAAGCTTTCTCCTCCAAACATCTGCTCCTCTCAGAGGTACTACTGGGTTGGGCAGACATTCAGTGACAGTCACTACAGCTGCTCTCATCCCAGTCCATCAAATTCTGGCAATGCTGATTCATAATGCTGATTCCTCCTCATCATGCCCCTCTCTTTCACAGGCTGTCTCTATTTCCTCTCCTAATCCTCACTTGAAAGAGAATTTATATCTATGTATTTCAAAATAAGCCTTAAATCTTTATAAGTCTAAATATAGAGCTGTACAATGATGACCAAAGCAGAAAACGCACATTGAAAGAAGGGAAAAGAAATAAACAGCCACATTTCCAGAAATCACTTTTTAATACTCTCTACCAGAAAAACAAACAAGATCCAGTTACCTTCTTTTTTAGGCACATGAAGTAAAGCAAATTAAAAAGAACAGGAAAAAACTTTTGAAGTTTTTGACAAATACTTTTGGAGATAAGTAAAACATATTGAATTTGTCAGATCTTCTCTGTACGAAGATGACTCCTTTCTACATCTTTTGTATGTGATCTTTAACCAAAAACAACAAAATAAAAATGTCTGAGGCTGACGTGAAACACTGTTTTGATACAGTCAGTGTTACTGCTACCTCATGCTGGAAATTCAAAATGGTATGCCAACTTCACGTTTGCTATAAAATTGCTCAGATTAGCAATGCTGAAAATCAGCAGGAAATATACGGAACTTCAGGAAAACGACACCAGGAATTAAACCTGGGATACATAACAAGTAGCCAGAACATTAACATCGACTTTTTACCCTCATTATATAAGCACATCCATGCAGATGCGGTAGGAGGTGTTGGTAAAGGAGATCCCCCAAACCGCGCTGGAAAATTCTCTCTCACGAAGCAGAGGCCCACACGTTCCTGGTTTATCGCTACTTCCATAAACCCACGGCAGTCATCACCCTCTGCGGACAGACCCGCTGCAGCCCCCCCCCCCCCCCCCCCCCCCCCCCGCCCGCAGCCCCCCCCCGGGCGGGGGGGGGGGGGGGGGGGGGGAC
>VUYV01000002.1:6102383-6254885 GCA_008711295.1 Anarhynchus alexandrinus
CGAGACCCGGGTGGGGGCACGGGGCGGTCGGCGGCGCGGCCTCGCCGGTAACGGGCCCGACCGCGGCGCGGGTGGCCAGGGGGGTGGGGGGTGTCAGGGCCTGCTGCCGGGAAAGCCGCGGCTCCCCCGCTTCACGGGGTGGGGGTCGGGCCCGGTGCAGGAAAGCCGGGCGGTGAGCTGCCCTGGCGAGCGCCCCAGCTCGCTTCCGTGGTTCCTCCTTCTAGGCGTCCCCCCACGCGTTATATCATCGCTGCTGTAACGGCAAAGGAATCCCACAACCGTGAATAAGGCAAAGCCCCCACCGTGCCCCGCGCTCTCCCGCCTGCCGTGCCACCCCCAGCCCGGCCCCGGCCGTTCCCAGCGGCGGCGGAGCGGAGGAGCTGCCGCGTCGCCGGGGTGTAAAGCAAAGGTGCATCGCATCTGGCCGGCGAAGAGCCGGCTGCTGCGGTGTGCACACCGTGTCTGCCCAGGGACCTCCATGATGCCGTCTGTGCGTTGGAAGTTGCCAATAACAAGGCACTCTCCGGGAGCACCAAAAAAAAGCTTAATTAAAAAAAGAAATCCAATACTACCAGAACACATACACTACTCTACGTCCTGCTTTACAGCCAAACACACTAAGAATATACTCAAAAAAAAAAACCCCAAGTAAGCAGCAATAGGCTATAGGTAGGCCTCCAGCATAACTTTTTTTTTCGCTTCAGTAAGGATATTGACTGTTGGAAGTGATAGCAGAAAAAGCAGTTGTCACCAGCGACCACGTAGGTTGGTCCAGCCCAGCCAGCAGCCTTGCTGCCCCAAGGCCCCCCTCTGCAGACAGATGAGGAGGGAGTCCCCACTCACAGGGGCAGCATCATCAGCTGAAGAGACATCTCCCAAACATAAGACACTGCTCTAAAAGACCCACCTGATACCTTGCTCTCCAGAACATACTCAAGTAAAAACACCACATACAATACAACAGAAATTGAGATAGCCACTCTTAAAGAAAAATGCAAATATACCTTTCCCCCCATCAATAAGTATTATCAGTAAAACATATTTTATTAAAGTATTGAAAATCTTAGCTTTTACCTCAACAATTTCAGTGCCTCTATGAATAGCAGTCACCCTTTTAACAAACATTGTTACTGAAGGTGAAAGGAGAGATTTGCCCCGAATTTGTAAGTGATTCCGGGGTGGAGCTGATAAGCGCAGCTGGAGCCTCCCTGTTCTGCAGCGTGACAACAAGCATGAGAGCATGTGGAGGTGTGATGGGATAACGGGCTGGTTTTTGTGCTGGTGAGCTATTTTAGGAGCAAAAAGTCTTGTTACAGAGAACAAGAAATCGATTTTTTTTTTTCTTGTTTTTACAGCAAGACTACTGGAGCCTTGCTTATGATACCATTGACCATGAGGTGTTTCTCATCAAAGTAATTGCCCAGCAGTTGCCAGCAGACCCTTATTGGAGCGTATGCATTTATGTGCTAGGGAGTAGCTAAGACAATGTGCTCCCCCCTCGCGTTACTTTATGTGAAAATTGAAAAGTATGCAGAATTCTGAACTTTCTAAAATTCAAACTTAGATTGTTAAATAATTTCTAAAGCTAGCAGGTAGGAACCATGGTGGTACTTGCCTGATGTAGGAAAAATTTATCATTGTTTTCATTCTCTTGTGGTTATTTATATTGAAATAATAACTTTTTAAATTATTGGTCTATGTATGGCAATTAGTGTGGTCATTTATTTTTGTTGGTTTTATTTTTTTTTAAGTAAAGCAAATGAGGATAACCAGACAAATGCATCAGGAACCTTTAAAAATGTTTGCTTTCTACCCTTTTCTCTGACAATGTCAAGAAATCTGATTCCGTTTGACCTATTTGTCTCAGTATATGTATACATATATATGTGCAAGTATATATTCTTGCTTTATTTCAGCAGATGTCAATAACCCCAAGCACCTATAATTTATTTTAGGAACAGCATTTGATTGGGTCTTGGTTGGCTTAATGTTTTAATTACTGTTCAATCAGTCGTGAGATTTTCCCCCAGAAAACGAAGGGAGCTAAAATCCTATACCATTTCCATAACTGGTGATTTTTAAGACCAAATCTATTGATTTTCCTGCGGTAAGAATCCCTTTGCTGTGATCTACCCCTCACTAGTAACTGCTTCGGCCGCTAACGAAGGAAGAGGTGGAAGCGACGACACCTTACGCGTGGGCATTAGATGGCTGCGGTACGCGGCGCTCCTCCGGGCCGGCAGGGGGCAGCACGGCGGGCGGCGGCGACAGGCCGGCCGGCAGCGCCCCGCCTCGCCGGGCAGGCGAGGAGCTGCGGCTGCGCAGTGGGCGCGGCCTTTTCCCCCCTGCTGCGGAGAGCAGTCGTTGTGCGGAGCGGGCCCCGGCCTAGGCCTAGACCGGACAGTACCTGGCACGATGGTCAGTACCGGCCCCCGCGGGACCCCCGCGGCTGGGGGGGGCTCTGCCCGCCGTTCTGCGCCCGCCGCGCGGCTCCGCCCGCCCGGATGGAGCCCGATTGGCGCGGGGCCGGGGCCGGCTGCGGCGGCTCCAGCGTGGCAATGGCTGCCATTCGCGCCGGGGCCGCCCCGCGGGGTGGTTCGGGGCGGCTCGACGGGGCCCCAGCGGGGCCCGGCACGGCCCCGCTATCGTCCGCGCTGCCGCCCTAGGCCGTGGCGTGCCGGCCCGGTGTGGCGGTGGGCTGGGGCGGGCCTGGGCCGCAGGCTCGGGGCGGCGGGAGCGGGTGTGACAGAGACCCCCGTGCCCTGCGGTGGCCGGTTGGAGGGTCGACGGGGGGGGTGGCGCGGGTGTCTGACCGCCCGCCCGCCGTCCTGTAGCGGGGCTGCCCTTCGGAAAGGCCGGCGGGTGCCGCCGGGATGTGGGCTGAGCAGTGGGGGCTGCGGGAGAGGCCGGCCCCGGGGCGGAACTCGCCAGAGAAGTAACTGGCCGTGGGGGAGCGACTGGAAATGACCACGGTCACTGCTTCGGTCCCTGCAAACAGACCTTCGGTTAACACATAGGATTTCTGTTTTTTCTCCTGAAACCATGTGCAGTCATGGGGAGAAGTGTACATTAGTTCCTGTGGGAAGGATAGAAAGGATAGGCTTTGGGTGGGTTCCCCCCCCTGTATTTTTATGATGCCTTTTTTTCATAGAATCATAGAATGGTTTAAGTTGGAAAGGACTTTGAAGATCATCGAGTTCCAACCCCCCTGCCATAGGCAGGGACACCTAAATTCATCTAAATGTATAAGTAAAGCTGTTATTTTATTTTTGATTTCACTGCGGCTTTATTCGTGGCAGGTTTAATTTAGTTAGAATGGTCTTGTCTTACATGGTTATATGGTAATAACGTCTAGTTATACTTCTTATTCAAGGGGTTTGTGAAAGTTGTCAAGAATAAGGCCTACTTCAAGAGATACCAAGTGAAATTCAGGAGAAGGAGAGGTACGGTTAAATTCCCTGTAACATATAATTAAATGTTATTGATGGACATTCCTATTTTTTTCCACATGTGTCTTCTACCCTATAACTGTTGTTTTTCAGAGGGAAAAACTGATTACTATGCTCGCAAACGTCTGGTAATTCAAGATAAAAACAAGTATAACACCCCTAAATATAGGATGATAGTGCGTGTTACCAACAGAGACATCATTTGCCAGGTAAGGTCTGTGGTGCCTGCTACTTACTTAGCAGCCTTCCCAGAGTGAAACGAACAGAAAGGGGGATGGTTGAAGCAGCTGGGCTTTTTTAGGCTTGATCTGAGCAATTTTCATATTCTAAAATAGTTTCTTAGAGGAGAACAATCTTTAATGTTGACACAACTTCAGTAATAAACCGTATTCATCATCCAAAATAAGATTTACTAGTGTCAACATTCTTCAGAGAGGTTATTTGTAATATAAGTTGTACTGTTTCAGTGATGCTGAGATAAGTAGAAGATTTTAGGGACAGGGAAGATTTCTTACCTTTTTTCTGCGGTATTTAAAGTGCTTTGAAAAGAGGGCCTTTTTGCTTGACTGAAGACAACAAAGTTGACTACGTGACCTGTCAACGTGCATTGACTATTGCACTGTATCTAAAGGTGCCTTCTCTTCGGAGATTTTTTTTTCCTTTAATGTTATGAGGATCATATGAAGCAGGGAGGCCTTATGATGGCTTTCCTGTGAAATTAAAGGAGACTGGCAAATAACAAGCATGAAAAAATGTCTACTCTTTTTAAGTATGCAGTTGTATGTTGCATCATATGCAGTTCTTCACTGTGGTTCACTTTCCTGTTTCATTTTCAGAATGTTTTGACTAATTTTGAAGTTAAAAACTTAAGCATGTTTGTTCTATCATAAATACATGTTAAGCTCAAAAAAAAAAAAGCTAGAAAAGTTTAACTGTCGTTTCTTTCTTCATAGAATAACTATCTGTTGAGAAGAGTGGAGAGTACTGTTTTTACAGTCAGTTCAGATGAAACTATATGACCTTGATAAGGTTATTTTATCTTTGAAACTCAAAACAAAAATCAGTGGTGGCAGATGCTTACATCTGACTGATAGTGCCTTTCCAGTATGTAGAAATCCTGGAAATAGGGGACAGCTTTTGGATGTAGAAAGGAGGTGTGGGAGTCAAAAGGAGAAGGTTCTGTATGTGGAAGGAACAGTAGAAACATATCTGATAGTATTGCTGTCTCACAGGAGACGCATGAGATTATGAAAATCTCAGACCCATTAATAAAATCATTCCATAAGGTGGGTAATAATGTTATCACAAACTCTGTATCGGATGCTTTTGTATTTTTCTGAGGTGCGTTATATGCTGTGTGATATGAGAACTACCTGCAGAAAGTGCGACAGAATCCATCCACATCTACAATTACTCTTTGAAAGTTTGCTTTTGTAGGCAGTTTTCTGGCCTCTTGACATATGTGGAGAGGTAAATTAAGTTGTTGCTGATGTGCAGTTTTTCTGGCCTAATACAGATTTTAATTCTTCGTGTCTGTACTTGAGTTAATTATGCCTTAAAAAAAAAAAATTAAAAGAAAAACACAACCCGTTGAGTTCGCATGCAAAGGTTGGCAGTTTGCTGGACATCTCTATACAGAATTCCTATCGGCTTAAGTAGATGTCAAAGAAACAATAAATTGAATTATTGTGAGAACACTAACAGTTGTTTTGTTGTCAGATTGCTTATGCCAGAATCGAAGGCGACATGATTGTCTGTGCTGCTTATGCCCATGAGCTGCCAAAATACGGTGTGAAGGTTGGCCTGACCAATTACGCAGCAGCGTACTGTACAGGTCTGCTGTTGGCACGCAGGGTAGGTATCCGTCAGATTGTCTGGAAGTTGCTGCTCTGTTTTTCTGGTTTTCTTACAAAAGGGAAAGCCCATTTTCTTAAGTGGCGCATTAGTATAGATGCCTGACTCTGTGGGCTTCTCTAAATATTAACTTTTGCTAGTTAGCATATAGATTTGATGGTTTCTTTTGACTGTCACATCACAGTGAGAAGTATGACATCATACAGTTTCAACTCCAGCAGCCTACTTTTAAGTCTCAGCACTTAAGTTTGGTAGAGGGAGGGCGTCAGGATAAAAATGTAAGAAATGTGCCTTGATGAGTTTGAAAACATGTAAACAGCATCCATCCATTTTCCATACGAGCTCATGAATAAGTCTTCAAGTTCACTGGTGTATCTGTTGGAACAAAAGGTTGAAACTTAACAGACATGCTTATTGTGGTGGTTGTTAAAAGCTTTGTTATTAGTATGGGGTACGTATTTTTTTTGTGAAGAAATTTATTTAAAACATTAAGGTTCTGCTGCAAATTTGTGTTTTAAGGTGGTGGTGATTCTTCATTTTGTCAGTAAATGGGAAGAATTTCAGAAGTGCTTTTTTTGTTTCTTCCCCACAGCTGCTGAATAAATTTGGTCTCGATAAGATCTATGAGGGCCAAGTTGAAGTGACTGGTGATGAATACAATGTGGAAAGCGTGGATGGAAAGCCTGGTGCTTTCACATGCTACCTGGATGCAGGTCTTGCAAGAACTACCACTGGAAACAAAGTCTTTGGTGCTCTGAAGGGTGCAGTGGATGGTGGTCTGTCAATCCCTCATAGGTAATGTAATCCATTTGGAAAAAATCCTTTAGAATTAACCTGAGATGCTTCTGTATGCGACAGTCTACTTATACTGTCCCTTTATGTTGAAATAATTTTGTTATGACCTGGTAATGATTATGTAGCTTAGATTCTGGGGTGGAGGGTTTTTTGGTTGCTTCACTGTCTTTTTTTTTAATCCACAAGTACCATTCCAATAGTGCTGCTGGGAGTCTTGCAACTATCAAGAGTTGCTATGAAATTTTTAGAAACTAAGAGCCATCTTGTTGCTTTTACTTAAAATCATCAATTGATTGAATGCACTGAAGTAAATATCCTTTAGTATTCTGTTCTACGTCTTTAGCAAATTGTGTGTATGTATTGATTTCACCATGACAGCAGTCCACCTGCACTTAAAATTTCCATGTGGAAGTTTTGACAATTCCTGTCATAGGCTACGAATGACTGAATCAAGGTTTTTGGCAGTGTTATCTAACACTGATACTATATGAGTTGATTGCTTCTTTCTGCTAGTAGCAGTAGGTGAAAAATCTGAGATCTGTTCTATATTTTCCTACCCTCTCCCATTCATTCTTGACTAACTGTCCAGTTTTTCTGACTTGGCTGCTACATGATGATACTCCCAATGACTGAACACTCTGTAGTTGGTCCATGGTGTGTGTATGATGTATTGCACTGTTTCAAGACGGGACTGATGGCAGCTGAGATGAACTTAAAACTTCCCTTTCTTAATTTTCCGTATCTCTTTAATTTTTAATTAGAGGGTCTTATCCCTCAGTTATCTGTAGGAGAATCTGATGTATCAGTCATTTCTTTGTGGAACCTAGCCTCTGAATTAGAGGATTTGGCAGTATGTCTTAATCTGACTGTAACTGCTGTTTCACAGTACCAAACGTTTCCCTGGTTATGACTCGGAAAGCAAAGAATTCAATGCAGAGGTACACCGCAAGCATATCATGGGCCAAAATGTTGCAGATTATATGCGTTACCTGATGGAGGAGGATGAAGATGCTTACAAAAAACAGTTCTCCCAATACATAAAGAACAATGTAACACCTGATGGGGTAAGATTTATCTGTCTGGCTTTTGTGCATTAATAGAGATGATGAGAAGTCTTGCGTAGGGCCTTCTCTAGTAATGCAAATAAGTTTGATATGTACAATAATGTGAATCCTGTTGTATGTTGTCCATGCAGAGAAAATATTTTTCCTTCATTAAGGGCTCTTTAGTATATTGTAGATTTTCTGAAAGTGAGATCTCTTTTCCTGCTGTGAAGCTTATCATTCTGCCTATAAAACTAAGCTTACAGGACTGCATTCTAATCTAGACCACTTTTTTTTTTCCTGATATGGAAATTAATTTGCAGTTTCTATACATGCTACTCACTTATTTCTAATCCTGCATCATAGCCTGTCATTTCTGCAGCTGTGGTAGTTGCAACTGTGAGGATGTGCTCTGGGTGAAATCTGTCTTAGGATCTGTGTGACCCTTATAGGTAGGTTCTAGGCCCCAGCTGAGTATAGAATAGCCCAAGCTAGCTCTATTGTAGAAGCTAGCATCTCACAAAACTACAGTGTGTAATATGTCTTATTTTAGTACTACTTTAAATTTTAGAGTATTTTGTACAAAACACTAGAAGATACGCAAGATTACCAAGGTGCTTCTTTCACTTCTTTAAAGTGTTAAACTCCTTTCAGATGGCTCGTCTTGCGGCCTGTAATATTCTTGCTTGGGTTTCCCTAATAGTGATCCTGAAGCTTGAAACAAAGATTCTCATGTCCCCTTTTTAAGCTATGGAAAACTTAACTTAATTCTTTATCCCTTTATTGCTATGGGGGTTTGGGGTTTTTTTTGTAAACTTAACTAACTGCTATTTTTTTGTAACTTAGTCTTTACTGTAAAAAAGTAATGTTGTATTGCAAATACCAACTTCAACTATTTTACTAAACAAACAATATTTATAGCTTGTATTGCAATGAAGTGGGTCCAGGACTTAATAGCTAGACAGTTATTCTTTGTACATCTAGAAGGTTTTTCACAGCTGGGGTCTAGTGGTCTTAGTTAACCACCAGCAAAGGTATTCTCAAAATTGGTGCTGTTATGGAGCCACAGGCGTCTTTGAGACAGAGCAGCAGAGAGAGCGGGAGTCTCTGGTACCTTCTGCTATTGATCTGTGTAACTGGACAGATCACTTCCATTTTCCTGTCTTATATGTTAAAAGAACAGTTGCTTAAGTACAATGATGTGCTGTCAGAAATTGCTGTTTGGGTATAGCCTCCACTACGATATTTCTATTATTGCATCCTTGGGGATGATGCAGGGACTATTGTAGTTCTTGCAAGACTTGTAAATCTGTAGCTGCTTTCACAACAACTTCTACTCTTTCCCTCTTACTAAACAGCTTTATAATGTGTACTACAGTAGGGTCTGGAAAGTGGTTAGATTACATGTTTGATGACAAGAGTTTATGTGGAATAATGTTGGTTTAATAAGTAAACATGAAGTATTTTATTCTAGGCAGAAGTAGAATAACTGTCTAGACTTCCTTTTAATTTAAACGTAGGGAAGCTATGGGACTGAAAGTAGGCTTCAGAGGAAAAAGTATTTCAACTGCAAGATGCTAGCCTGTATTTATGAGACTTGTAAGTAATCTGTAGTTACTCTATGGCCTCAGATCCCTAACTGTTAAAGATAAAATTACTTCCTGCATTTTGATTTTTTTTTTAATATGATCCTACAACTGGACCACTATAGAGAATTTAACAAATTTATTTTTTTTTTTTAAGATGGAAGAAATGTATAAAAAAGCCCATGCTGCTATACGGGATAATCCAGTCCATGAAAAGAAACCCAAGAGAGAAGTCAAGAAAAAGAGGTAAAAATCCCATCTTCTTTAACATGAGTGCAACTTCTCTGTTGAAGATATTTTAGTTACGTTAAAACAAGTAATGTAGTTCACATTGCAGTTGTGTCAAAACTCAGATGTGTTCTAGATCAGATTGACGCAAGCACTTCTGCATAACTTTGTCAGGAGTTAACATCAGCAGTAGGAATTTAAAATCTAAGAGCCCTCAACTGCATTAAAAACAAAATTCAAAAGTGGAGCATACTTGTGGCCTGAATAGCTGGAACCCTTACATGTATATTCTGGTCTTAGTGTTTTCACAGTGGGAAAGCTGCTTCTCTTCAGGAGAGGTAGGCTGACTAATTTGTCAGTACTAAACTATTTTGACTTTTCAGGGGTCTGAGAGAAAAGAAATAAAGGCACAGCTATTGCATTGGGCTTGACACTGTCTATACTCTAATCACAAGAGAGTACTGAGCTTACCTCTTGAGGAATTAAACTGCTGCAGTCTAACCATGCCCTTTTGTGGTGCCCTAACTACAGCCTTAAATCATTACGAGAAAATAAGACATGTTACAGAAGTGAGAATACATTCTAGCATAGCACTCCTAACTCCTAATCATAGTTCTCATGCAGCACTGCAGCTTTCATGACCACCTTTCTGCTTATTTCTGCCTTGGATATATCGTAGACTGTGCTTACATTGCAGGTGGAACTGTCCCAAGATGTCCCTCGCTCAGAAGAAAGATCGTGTTGCTCAGAAGAAGGCTAGCTTTCTCAGGGCCCAGGAGCGCGCAGCTGATAGTTAAGACAACTTCCACAATTTTCTATGAAGCTTTGGAAAAAGTGGCAATAAATTTATTGAGTAAGCAACTGTGTAAGACTGGCTTATTAATATATCTTACAAAGATGCAGAATATTTTTTTTTTATGATCTAGATACTCTGTAGCCTTAAGGGTTTTTCCCCCCCTTAGAAGTACTGCATGAATTGAACTCCTTCACAGGGGAGAAGACTTCAAAACTAAGGCTGGTGCATTAGCATTATTCCCATAAGAAGGGGAAATGAATTTGATTAATTTTTCGCATGACTAGTATCAAAGACTAGATATAAGAACTTGCTGCTTCTAACTACAAAAATATTTTAAATTTTTAAAAAGGGCTTTACACGTCCTTCACCTTTTTTCTTTCAGCATACTTAATGTTATTGGGGAATCTGTATGTAGCTTAAGAAAAAAGCAGGAGTAGTCACAGCAGGTTCTAAAGCCTCTGCCCAAAGGCAGCCTTAGGCTTTCAGGAATATAGTCAGCAACACTTTCCCTACTGTGACTTAGCTGTAGCTGACACAGGAATACATGTCTGATTGAAGTATTTAAGCTTCCTCCAGTAACTGAAGTAAGCACTTCCATGCACTCAGCTCCAAGTTCTGGCTGCTACTGAAACAGGTACTGTCTTAAGCTAAATACTTAATATTATTTAGTGATTAGATGAGAATTCACTTTCAAGTTGCATACACGTGCTTAGTTACAAACCTTGACTTGCCCTTATCCCTTATTTTCTCCTACATCTCAGTTTCATAGGCACTTCTTATTTAGACTTGCTTGCACAGTTCAAACAGGAGTCAAGTGGGCTACGTAGATCAATGTTTTGCTTTAAGATACTGATAAGTGATAAGTACTGCTACTGAAAAAAGGAGGCCTGTGACTTATTGTAAACAAAAGCATTTTTTTCCCCAATGAAAGCTCCAACTTGATACAACAGCAATAAAAGTGAAGGTTCTGTACAACAAACTGCACTATTAAACTTGTTTTCCAGTTGTTTAAAATACCCAGCATCATTTTGGATTCAATAATTTCTGCTTAGAACCTAGAAGCAATTACAGTCATATTTTTCGACCAAGAACATGACCACTTCACGTTTGAGTGTATTAGCTTGTGGTTGGAGGACATTATCAAGTTAGAGATATTAATTACCATAGTAATTCTTAAACTGAAAATCTGATGTTTACAAAACAGTACACTCTTAACCCAAGCCGCATACTATTACATATGGTAGGGAGAAATGACTGTTGGCCCTGTGCTTCAGTTTAATCATTGAAGGAATGCATTTAATAGAGGATACCTAAAGCAATTAACAACCTTTCAAATATTTAAATAAAGCTTGTCCTTCTTGCCTATGCTGAAAATTAATTAAAGGGCCAGGATTTAGAAGCATATGGATGACTGACATTAAAATCATTAAGGATGGAACTACTTCATACCTAAAGCACTTATAAATTAAGCATTAACAGAGAAGTATTGAGCACAGTATTAAGGTGTTTTATGGGCATCCAATTTGCATAATTGTGAACAGAGATGTAAATCTGAGAAACAACAGGGATGCAGATTAAAGGTGCTACAGTGGTCATGCCATGTGGAGTGCCAGGATTTACTCGAGACTTAAGAATGATTCATAGATGCTACTAGAAAAAAGAGAGTAATAACACACTACAGCTCACTTATGTTCCACCTCATTCCTGGCTCTTACTATCTCAAGAATCTCCCATTTAAACAATATTCCATGATCCGGAACAATCCAGCTTCTGTCCTACAGTTCAGGTCTAGCTCTGGCTTACATCCTGCCATAGTTCAAGAGGATCTAAGTACAAGTCTGTAGCTGAATTTGGAGGGACAGTAGAGAGTCAAAACTTCATCTGCAATTATTACTTGTTTCACATGTCATACAGGAGATTCCTACACAATGCAAGTTTGTTTTTTTTTTTTAACTGTTAGGACATTTCTGCTATCAATATTTTTAAAAATTAAGTTCAGTTCTCATGAAATAGCTTAGTGCACAAACTCCTTACTTTTCCATATTTACTACAGCTTAATTTGGGTTAAAGGTCTCAACTGAAGTACAATAATCTGCAGTTTTTGAAATGGATGTTGATACTGCTGCTAGACTATATACGCAGCATTTTAAGAAATAGCATATTCTACAATTCTTGGCTCCCAACATGGTTCACTGTGTAAGGACTTCATTAAAAAGTGTTGAAATACTTAAACATTCAAGATGTAAGCATGAGGTAACAAGGTGTAAACAGAATCTGATTTAAGTCTCATATTACAACATGTCAATTCTAGAATAAAATTCTAATTTTTCCACAGTTTAGAAATTATTAATGTGCAAATTCTGCCATGCCAAGGTATTAGTAAACATCAGTCTCACAGTTCAGTTTATTCATAACAGCAGCTTGGACTCAGACACATTGTTTGCAGTAGTGGTGGTTCATCATAAAACTACTTAGGATAAAAATATTTTGCAGGTATTTCACAAGTGAGCAATGATTTTCACAGAATTGTAAGATGTTCCATCAGCTGATGTGGTGGCACAGTGAATAGTTTCATCCTGTTCAAGATCTGACAAAGTGCACAGAACAGTCAAGCATGCAGGGTTTTTGTTTCCATAACACAGCACTGGAACACCAGAAGTGCTTCTGGCCTCCGCCTGACCATTGAGTGGAATGTTTGTTCTTTGAGAAGCCCTGTCATAAGGTATGGACTGAAGGGCAAAAGTTAAAAAGCCGTCCATGAAATCTGAGTAAAGAAACGTCTTTAAAAAATGCTGCAGATTGTTTTTATCAAATGTGGTAGGCCACCTCTAGTGGCAGGCATCAATATTATCTTCTGCTGGTGGAGAAGCTAAGAATCATTTGTATGGGAAATCTTCTTCCACAGTAAAGTTTTTAAGTTATTGAGTATTAAAGAATGCTCCATTTCCATCTGATTTGCTGCGACTTTAAGGGCAATACACAAGTACAGTTGTTTTTCTAGTTCTTCATGAATATCGGAAGGAGCACCACGAAGCAGATAGTCTTTAAGTAGCTGACAGGCTTTTGCCAAGTTTGGCTGAATTACTTCTGTGGTACATCTCATTTTGCTTTGGTCACACAGAGTTCTACAGTCTGTACCATAAATACAGTCCAGATCTGATTCACACTGACGATCTTTAATTATTTCTTTTAAATTCATTTCTGGCACAATTTTTCTCATGTCCATCATTTTCAAATCATATTTATCATTATATCCCAAGTTTTTGGCACTTGTATCACACATAAGAAAGTTTCCATAAGGTCCATGGAAAATATCTTCCACAAATTCTAAAAGCCCTATAGCTATTTTCGCCTTTCTTGGCCATGATGGAGTAAACCATTGGTCCATGCTTCTTCTGAAGCCAGAGGGAATGAAAAGTTCTATAATCCATGGAAGGCTGATTCCATAGAGAGAGGTATATTCAACTCTTTCGGTCACATAGAGATCCCCACAAAAACCCATCAACTTGGGAGTATGCTCTTTATCCTGCAAGATCACCATTAACAGAAACTCATCTAGCTGCAGAAGTGCCCATGCAGATTTTGCCTCTGGCAAAGAAACTCTACCATCTTTGTTTCCATCAGCAAAAGATAGGATGAGATTAACCAGTTCCGAAAGATTTCCTTGTTCACCCAATTTTGCCTAAAAACAACAAACGGAAAAGATTAAGTATGATTTCATTAACTACCACCAATCCACCTGTCATTCTACCTCCTGTTATTCTTCTGCGGACAGTATGGTTAGGGTTTGTTATGTTCTAGTTTTCATTGGTTATAGATGTTACAGGACTTGCTACCATATGTCTGAAGAGCTTCCACTTTGTTCTGTTTTCAAAGGCACCAAGTATATGATCTTCTGAAAGTACTAGTGTTCTTTGCATTTCAAAATGCAAACATTAAAATTCAAACATTGTTCTTGATCAGATCAGTCTTTAGAAAAGTCATATCAGGTAGCTTGTTAAATATTCTCTTAGAAAAAGTATGTAGAATTCAAATCTTTAGATCAGGTTTAGTTTTCAGCTGATTAAACCTTACAGGTGTAGAGAAATTAGAGTATCAACTACATTTTGGCCAACTGTAAAACGTATGAAGACATGCTGGGTACAAATCCCATATGGTAAGTGTACTGAAATACTAAATTTTGTTATTTGATATAACCACCTCCATTGGATCAATACAGAGAAAGAAGCCATTGCTGGAATCAGAAGTGTTGGATTTTCAACTACCACCAACACATGCAGAAAGTCAGATAAACTCTTCCCAAATTCTCCAGAAAACTACTCTAAAGCACCTGCTGCTCACCCATTCTTAGATACAAAGCTACTGTAATGCATGACAACTGTCATCAGCTTTACATAATTTTGTTAAAATGTGTGCAATATGCTCATTCAGCTAGAACAGCATTATTTCCATCACTGGAAACATAGGAGCTATAACAAAAGCAAGAAAATTTTAAGAAAGAAAATGCCGAATCAGTATTGACACAGCATCAAAGTGATGACTTTATATTACTTGAACATAGGAAGTTCCATCTTAACATGAGGAGGAACTTCTTTACTTTGAGGGTGGCAGAGCACTGGAACAGGCTGCCCAGAGAGGTTGTAGAGTCTCCCACTCTAGAGACATTCAAAACCCGCCTGGACGCCGTCCTGTGCAACCTGCTGTAGGTGACCCTGCTCTGGCAGGGGGGTTGGACTAGATGATCTCCAGAGGTCCCTTCCAACCCTGACCATTCTGTGATTCATTCTGTGATTCTGTAAATATGGTGCTCAGGGACACAGTTTAGTGGTGGTTTTGGCAGTGTTAGGTTGATGGTTGGACTCGATGATCTTAAAGGTCCCTTCCAACCTACATGATTCTACGATTCTATGATTATGAAAATTCTGGGGTGGCATTAAAGCAATAGAAATAAGTGTCACATTAATATAACACAGAAAGAACTGTGAGAGTATGGCTGGTCATTCTGGTCAGAGAGATTCCTGCTGCTCAGTTAACATAGTAACTCTTCCCAAGCATGAACAGTTTTCAAGTTGTGCTTCAGTCTTTGTACCTGGTTACAATAACCCCAAGAGCAGCAAAAATATATATAT
The DNA here is from genome assembly GCA_008711295.1 of Anarhynchus alexandrinus. Classification (NCBI taxonomy): domain Eukaryota; kingdom Metazoa; phylum Chordata; class Aves; order Charadriiformes; family Charadriidae; genus Anarhynchus; species Anarhynchus alexandrinus. Next base: position 6,117,264 of record VUYV01000002.1, read on the forward strand.
TTTTACCATATTTTCTATACAAATACAAGTGAGGATCTTAAAAGGTCCCTTCCAACATAGATTCTATGATTCTATGAAAGCTGTAGACATGCAAGATGCATACCAGCTTGCATCTGTTAAAAAGGAAAACACCTGCTAAGTAGTTACTTTAAACGTCAAGATAAGCATCTCTGGGAAAAACTATTTTTGTGCTGATTGATTTCTTTTCTAACATGCATTTGAACATGGCCCATACAATAAGGCACTCTCTCCAGCTGTGGGAAAATAAGCTTTTCTATCAAAGTAGAATAAATAAGCATATACTTACTTTAAAAAGACCATATACCATTTCTTTGAATTTCTCAACAGTGGTTCCTCTTGTTGGTTTATCAAATAGGACTATTTCCTTCCTTGGTTCTGGGTCAGTACCAAAATCAGGTTGGGCAGCTTCTTCCATCTGGCATTTTATAACACCTTGCAGATTTCCCCATATTCCTAAATACATCTATGCATGAAAAGAGGGGAAAAGGCAAAACACAACTTTAGGTGACTACACGTCATCTAGAGACCACCTGTACTCCAACCACTGCTTCAAGAGTCAACACTGATTAGAAAACAGAGTCCTGCGTACAGACAATGCACAGAGCACATTCAAACAATGGCAACTTCAAATACAGTACACTACTGCAGGTACTTAAGAGACACTACACTGTCGAAATACAAAGACAGCTTTAAAAACAGTATTGGCAATTGGCATTACTACCATCTTCGCATAAGTTATTAAGAGGTCCCTGCTTCTATTTCGGATAGCACAGAAGTGTGCAAAAGTATAGATATTCTGTCAAAATGTGGAAGGATCGGTGTATTTTATATGCTTATAAAATATATGTATTATAAAATAGTAACATACCCCTCTAAATAGAGGAATAATATATAATATTATATACAGGTATATTATATATAGGTGCATATCGTATATAGTATACCTAGATATTCTCTCTCTCTATAGGTATATCATATGCATATATATAAACGTGCTCTGCATGTCACAGCAAATGGAGTTTGAAATAATCTATATCAAACAGATACAGCTTACTGACACTAAGGTCTACTTGATGTTGTAGAGAATGACTTTTCAGTGGGAAATAATACAACTAGGTTGGATGAGTAAAGCCTTACCTGGTTATTGGGCTTTGTTGACAGACATTTTCCAAAATACAACGTTTCTTTAGCACAAAGACTGCTACATGCTGACCCATCAATAACTCCAGTCTTGTATTTATCACACTGAAACAAACAGGGAGAAAAAGATTTTTAAAATTGCCCAAGAAAGGAGGCAACAACTGTATCTCTCCCAACACCTCACTCTTGAAAGAAAAATCTAATAAAACAATTTTAATAACCCTATACCAAAACAATGTTTAGAAACGTAACTGGGTTTATCTGTAATTGAAGATGTAATCTTACTTCAACATGATGGAATATCAGAAATTGTTTAATTTACATGTGGCACTGACTGAATTGGCTGTGGAATTAGTCAGGACAAACACATAAGAAAGCTATGCTAAGTATACTTACTATTATTTTCCTACAGTCATGTCCTCTGCATAGTTCTGTGTAGGTGGAGTACTGAACATACATAACCCAGCTGCCAATAAATACTACTAACCAAGAGATGAAGAGATACTTCATGCGCATATATGAGAAACGTACCTAAAGGACACAAAGAGAAAATATTCTCTGTAATTCATTCAGCAGTAGTCAGAATGGTAGAAACAAACATGATTTACTATTTCACCTTTAAGAATTTGACTTCCACAGGGATAAAATAAGCAGACTGCATTACATGGAACATTCGCTTCCTTCAGCGAGCAAAACTGACAGGGGAGGTCAGTTTGACTTATGTAGGTGGAAGGAAAATTAAGATATAAATAAATAAAATAAAACATGTCAGACCCTCATAGGGCAAGCCAGGCTGGAAGAACCAATTTGATCAAAATCAAACTCTCAGAGCTCAACTACTTGCATTTTTCTCTAAGACTACTTATGTTACCCTCCTGATAAACCAAATCCATCAGACCAGGAATCTGGTCAAAACGTAATCTGTGTTAATGTATAAATATGCAAGACATATACAATGAGCATAGTGGATATCAGGGACTGGCTCCATGTGCTAAAGTCTCCAACTCCTTCCTTGACATGACACCATCTAATTATGCAAGTAAAATTCCTCTGTACTAGCCTCACCTTCAGTGGTCTTTCCCATAACTGTATGCAAAGCTTTCCTGTTGTTTCTGTGGCCTCACATTTACATATTTCACTAGGGACAGAGGAAAACAGTATTTATAAATTAAGAATTGAGGGAGAGTTAAGTGCCTTGTAACGGAGGAGGCAAGGTTTGATCTTTTTCTTTTCTCCCCCCTCTCCCCGCCCCCTCCTCTGAGTCTGGTGTTCTAACAGTTTGATTTTCATACTCACATCAGGATTAGAAAAGAATTAGAAAGTCAGCATCAGCTTTAGCAACAGGATATAAGGAAAGTGCATAAGAGCAGCTGTATTGGGTCAGCATGAGATCCATTTCTACCAGTATCCATTTCTTCACCAATAGCTATAAATAGATGCCATCGAAGAGTGAGAACATATAATACACATCACAAATGTGCTCCCATTTTTCCTCTAGAACTTGCTAAGCCACATGTGATTTTCTATGTTTAGTAAATCTCAAACCATTTATCTTTCATGAACTTAGCCAGACTCCTTAAAATCCACATAAGCTTTTAGCATCCAGAACACCCTTTAGCAATTAATTCCACAGGTCTGCTATCCACTGTACTGGGGTCAGGGACTGGACTTTATCCCCTAGTTCATGTATTGGAAGAGATGAGTTATCGATTTCTGTCCACTCTCTCCACATCTGTCATGATTTTGTGAGTCTCCATCGCATGCCTCCCTGCCATGTCATCTCTTTTCCAGATTGACAGATCCTAACTTAGCCGTTCCTCACAGAGGAACCATTCCATATGTTTGGAAAAGGTTCCAAACACATGATGTGATGTAATGTAATGATGAGCAGTTTTGCCGTCACATACATACATACCAAGTTAACAAAGCCATCTCACACATACTAATTTCAGGCTCTATCTGCATGGGAGAAAAAGCACTGAAATAATTCCAAATTACTACAATTTGATAGTAACGATCTTAAATCACACTAAATTGAATACACGGCTTCACCTTTTAAGTATTTTATATTTTAGAAAAAAATAAAGAAAATAATCTCCCACAAATATAGGAAGATCTTCAAAGATGCATTTCCCTTTCTAAATATGTAATTTATTTATTTTTAAGGGATGTAAGATTAAAGAAGGAGTTCTAATCAGTTGAATGGTAGCTTGGCTTAACACCTATCACAAGAACTGACTTTTTCAGACCTTAACAGAAGAAATATAATCCCTAGGTATAGAAGTCCTGCTCTCCACCTACAGTGGTTCCGACTCTTGCACCGTAACTTTGCTCATGATTCAGGGCATACTTTCACACAGGCACTCACTCCATCCAAAGACTAAAGAGGAAGTGTATCTTGACCCCATACAGTTCTATAAGGAACATCAAGTCTCGAAGAGAAGCAGGAACACAAAGAACAACACAGAAAAACTGCTAGGAAAGATGATGCTATATGGCTCAGCCCTTAATTTTATACCCTATTATCATTCCAATTTATAGCACAACGATTTAAGAAAATAAATGAGTAATTGTGAATCAATGGGAAGGTGCACACAAGGTGTTTTAACACTTTCAAATGTAGAAGAGCAGTCCCAAATTCCACACAACTCATTCTATGAGAAAGACTGAGAGCCTTTTGGCTGTATTTTGAGAGAAGTGAGTAGACATTCCTTATGCCCAAATGACCATAGGATACACTGCTGCCGAAGTCAAAGGCCTCAGTACAAGGAAATCTTAATCCTGTCCCCTCACCCCCCACCCACAAAGCCCAAACCGAATAATGCAAGAAGTTAACCCAACAAGTTACACAGAAAAGCAGGAGCATGCCGGTACAGCCTTTAAACAGTTCCAGCATAAATATTTCTGATGATGCTTTATGTTCCTTCAAAACACATAGTACCATGAAATTCCACATCAAAATAGCGTTTGTGGTTCCAAGATGCTAATAGATATGTATCCACACTCTCTGCAAGAATGGAAATTTATATACAAAATGGGTGAACACTTCTCCTGAGAACAAGCAGAAACAGATCAACCCACCCAAGGCCTCACAGGCAATGACTCACACCTAAATCTAGATCTCAAAAGTCACAGTCCACTGCTCTAACCACAATTTCATATTTCTCTCCTCCTACAGTAGAACAAAAATGTTTTAATGTTGTCTTTATGTGATCTACTGAAGCTTGTTCAAATCCCCACATTCTTCACCTTGCTCAGCAAAGAATTCAAAGCTTTAGTAAAAAATAAGCAGCATCACTAAAGTTTATTTGGGAACAACCTTAAACTTCAGACATCTTAAAGTAAATGACAATTGTAACATGCTTGTATACAAGTCTAACACGCTTGTATACAAGTCTAACACAAGAGGCTTGACTTGAAAGTGGATTTTTCCTTTCCATAGGATCATATACACACACTTGTCCACTTTATCATCTCAAAACTTCTTTCCTTGCTTCAAGACCAGTTCCTCTGCCTTTGAGTAAATATTGTAGTTATAGCACAGCATCTGGAGATTTAAGACAGTGATTTCTATTTTCTTTAATATACTAAGCGATAATTTTCTGTATTTCAGCTGAAATATCCCAAGATGATCTGGTCATACAGCCACAGGAACTTCACTGATACGTAAATAGTTATAGTCAAAAACTCATTATAGAATCATAGAATGGTTTAGGTTGGAAGGGACCTTGAAGATCATCGAGTTCCAATCCCCCTGCCATAGGCAGGGACACCTCCCACTAGACCAGGTTGCCCAAGGCCACATCCAGCCTGGCCTTGAACACCTCCAGGGATGGGAAACAGTGTCGTATTCTAAATTTTTTTGCTTTTGAAAATCAGAACCTATGAATAAGACTAAATACTAGGGTTTATCATTAAATAATGTAAAAGTTTTGTTTATGCTGTCTAAGAAGTACTATCAGAATTTTAAAAGGCTGATTGTGGCAGTGTAGATGTCTAATAGTTTAATGAAACTACACATCTTTAATATAAATACAGGTTAAGAGGAGCATGGAATACAAACATCAAAACGCACGCTTACAAAAAAAAAATTATTTTCAAAGATTTGGGCCACTTTAATAAGTGAAGTGCTTGAGTACCCTCTTACCTATATGTAACTAGAGAAGGAAAGGTAGGAGAAAGCTGTACAGAAACACAGGGTTGCCACGCTAGACTATATCAATGGTCAACGAAAAAAGATGCTTTGAAAAAAATGGAAAAAAAAAAAAGATAAAAACCCATCAAGGAATTATCAATGCAAATTTAGAAACCAAATAATCAAATATTTCATCATAACTTGTTGATTCAGATCACATTTTCTTCAAAATTAAAAACTGTCATTAATTTGCTGCTAGAAGTCTCTGACAGACACATCTAGGAGAAATGAACTTTCTGTAACCAGGAGCTTGAAATGCCTCATACCTTTGGTCCCTCCAAATCAGTGCTAAGGTTAGCAAGGGGCCAGTGTTACACTGATAAATAAATAAATAAATTTGCATCTGACCTATGTTTAAGCAGAGGATTTGTGTTTCCAGGACAGCTAGCTCCTCAAGTGATTAAAAATTTCAAACTGTCAAAAAATTTCAAACTGGCAAAAGGTTGAACAATATTACCCAGCTTTAAAATGGAGGGAAAACACAGAACTGCAGCAGATAAAAAAAAAAAACAACAACAAAACAAAAACACAACAAAAAACCAACTGACTTATTTACAACTAGAAAGACTACAATAATTTATGAGTACCTATAAAAATACGACAAATAACCAGCATGTATTACACCCTTTCCTCTTAGAAGAAATAACCCAAGAAAGCTCAGTTCCAAAACACTCAAAGGTGCTTCCAACCCATACAGCTGTGGTCCTGCCAAGTGCCTCAGAGATGCATCCTTATTCCTTCACTCTTTCACACACACTCACTTGACTTGATCTTAAAACTACCTAATTAAAAGAAGAGATAGACACAACTAACTGCTTTTATTCTGGTAATAAATCTTGACCAGATAGTTCCTTCAATCAGTTCTTCTTTTATGATATTTTATTGGGAGTGTTGTAAGGCAGGAATAATTTCTGCTATTTTCCTCAAAGCCACAAAGACCTTACTTGGAGTAACATGTAATTTCCTCTAAAGTGTGGTGTCCACAATACAGATACAAACTGGATGGAGTACAAAAGAAGACCAACAATAACTCCGTGTGGTTCACAGCACATTTAGAAAGAGCTTAGAAAATGTATGAGGAAGCTGGGGAGGACCGAACAGCCAAGAAAACAAAACTGACAGCAAAGGGGCTGGGGAGCATCAAATAAAGAAATACCATACACAAGCCTTTCCCATTGAAAGAACTCTACTAAAATGACAGGATTGCAAGACTTTTAGTGCAATTTCCTAGCTTAAAAAAAAAAAAAGACAACATACCGCACCTATATTCTTATAACATGAAGAATCACAAACTTTCTTGCAAACCACATTACTTGAACAGACTGATGAAAAGCAGTAGAAGTCATCCTACACCTGAACCAGGAATAAGTGAGAACTGATACCTCACCAATGGGTTCAGAAATACTTCTACCACCACCGCTCCCTACAGAAGGGAGCTGAAATCTTAGTTCAAGCTCAGGTGGACTCAACCTCATCTATTCTTTCTTCCAGACCATCTTCTGTATTTAGTCATTTACAATTTTCACTTACTATTTTTCCCTTTCCAGTGCCCATCTCAAGCTGTTTACTGAGCCAGTCTTAGTGTCCCCCTCTTGAACCACACATTAGCTGCTATTTTTTCTTCCAGTTATTTCCAGTCTGTTTCCATCTGATTCTGCAACACTGGCCTCAGTTCCAGTCTTCCTCCGCTGTCTGTCTTCCATTCTCAATTAAGTTTCCAGCACTACTCAGAGCCTTGTACACTTCTTCAGTCTCTCCAGCACAACTTTCCTACTTCAGAATCCTCATTCTGAACTACTGCCCATGTACAAAACGCATTTATCATCCACAAGCATCCTTCTTTCACAGCTCTGGGAAGCCAGCAAAGGTGCTATGGCAAAGCACTAGGAGACTGTCTCTCTCCCTGTTCTCACTTCCAGAACCAAAGGAAAGCTGTAAGCAGGGCAGATGGATTCTTTCCATAGTTTAGTTCTTACACCCACACTACACAAAATAAACCAAAACAAACCCAAAGACATCTATTCTAACCCAGCAGATCTGTCCCAGTAAACCCAGGTTACCAGCCCTGAAGCAGCCCTCCAGCAGAGGTCTCTTGAGACACAGTTTTGAACTCAGATGTGAACCAAACCAGTAGATCAAAAACATTTAAGCTACAGGATTGACAGATCACCTGATCTGGATCAGTTGTAAGCATACAAACAGATTTTTCTCAGTCCGTCAAAGGTTACCACCACATAGCAGACTCTGTAGAAGCAACCACAATGTGCTGTTTTCTTTGCTACCTTCACACTTTCTGCTGGTCAAAGTACAGATGATACATAACAGTTTTAGCATTTACAAATAAGAACTATTATAGTATAGTCATGCAGGTTCAATGTCTTCTGTAATAATTTATTTATTTTTATTTGTTCTTATACCACCCAGAAACTCATACTTTCATAACCTCGAGTTTTGGGGTTTTTTTTTGCTGGTTTCAACACAGTAGTAATACCAATGAGTGCTCTGTAGTACAGTTCCTGAAATTATCTGAGTCATTCATCTATTTTTACTTTGGCCTAACGTTTCTGTGACTAGATACAGCATCAAACAGAAAGAATGATCGCCTTTGCCTTCGCAAGCACAATGAGACACAGCAGCATCTGAAGAGAGGTACAAAAGCTATTTGTAATTAAAGCATGACATTTTGATAAAATCAGATCATATTCGATTATTGATAACTATGCAATGAAGGCATGTTCATTAGGTTTTTGTACTCATCTTTTTGTCGGGATTGACTTCTAGTCAACTGAGCAAACAACTTCTCCATTCCCACTTCCACTCCTTTGCCCAAATGCTCTGTCAAAGGTTACCACCACATAGCAGAGTCTGTAGAAGCAAACACACCTAGGTCTCATACTGAGAATCATCCCCTTCATGAAAAAACATTTTTTCTGGAAGTTTCCAGTAGTCAAACAAATAATGAGCTGTAGTAGCTAAGGAATGGGCGCATGCTCACTCTGCCACTTTAGCTGTATGTACAGTAAACTACAGGAGCATGGGGTCAGAGGAGCATCTTGGACTACCCCAGCAATACTCCACACAGCTCAGCAGTTAGCCCCCTTACTGACCAAGTACAATTAAGATGTGCCAGGCTGAAATGAGAATGGCTGCATTGTCAAAGGCTGACTCAAACCATCCTTGACTTCTTGCATACACACTGTCACAAAGCTAACTTTTTTATTCTCCATTTAAATATATACCACCAGTGTAATGTTGTGAACCTAGTCTCAGACAACATTTCCTCATTTATTAAAAAAATAAATAAATAAACCCCAAACTCAACCATCACACACACATACACACCAGCAACAAAACTGTTGAGCATCCTATCTGAAAAGGATGTATGTTTTTAAACAGCTTACAGTATTCTACCTACATTTGCTGCCAGAAAAAAAAAAAAAAAAGGGATCCTGTTTGGAGTTTTAGGTAAGTCCTCTTCCTTCCTATCCAACTTCCCAAATTCGTTACTCGGCCTACAGCTGCTGAGACACACAATATAGAGCAAGAAAGAATGGTAGTCTCCAATCTTCCATCCAGCACTTGGCCTACAGCAGCTGGAAAAGCTGATAGATGACATTCCTACACATAAAACATAAAAGCTTTCTCCAGAAATGTGTTGGGGTTTTGGTTTTTATTTTGTTTTTAAGTAAACAGCACTACACTACAAACATCATAATTTAAGAATTCAGTAGCAAAGCTGGGTGCTTTCTCTATCGTCTCAAGTACTTCAACTTTCACGTGTCTTTCTTTTATGAAGTTTAATTACATTTCTTCAAATTAACTTTTTTGAATCCTACCAGAAGTCATCTCGTATCTTGACATATGCCCTGTACATTCTTGAAGGACACACTTTCTCTATAATTCTCATTCTTTAGATAAGTCTAGGTACTATTTCTTCCAGAAAGGAAATAAAAGCACCAGTTAAAAATAAGCTAAAAATGTTTCCAATCTAAGCAGCGTAATTTATTTCATTTAAAACATTTAAGCTCATGCCTTTCTCCTTTTAGCCACAACAGGGCAGGCTGCCACACAAGGACAGGACCGACTATGCAAATATTGGGGGGGAGGGTGTCATGTTAACACAAAATGTATTCAATTATAGCATTTCCGACTTTTTTCCTCTTAGAGACTGCCATCTATAAACAAACCGCATCTGCAGTATAAAAGAACCTAACTTACATCTCAACAATGCTAAAATTCTGGGCCAAAGAAACACATGTATGAAGGTCAGTACTTAGAATCTTGCTGATAAAGTTTCAATGTTAGATTTATTCAGCTTCTTTGGGGCAGAGTATAGAGGACCTATTCATATGGTCCAAGCCCCAGTTTACCCCATATTGCACTCTACAAAGCATTCCAAGTATTTCCTTTAAGTTCTATTATCCAAGTTGGGAGAGAAGGAAAAAAGGGGGATTTTTTTTTTTTTTTTTTTTGCTATAAAATGGAAATTGTCCCAAAATAAAGTAATCAAGGCAGAAGCTATAGCAAGACACCTCCTTTCTTCCGATAAGCATGAAACTTTCTGGCACATTTAAGTGCTCTCTCTTGAATGCAATTTTTAGTTTTATTTCTCTGAAGAGAAGTATGATTTGCCAGAAACTATCACAATTTTAAATACATTCCACATTTTGATACCAAACATCATGCATAAAAACAATCCATGACAAAAAATTGCATCAGTACAGAGTTTCTGGGTATGTTTACTTCAACATACCAGCATGTCTTCCAGGGCTTTCTAGCTCACAGAAGCCAAATCTGGATCTCTAACTCCATCACACACACTTTCAGAGATTCAAAGTAACATAAGAGCTTCTTTTATCATGTGAAATTCTACCCACAAACAAGAAAGGATACCAAACATAATGGCAGGCAGTTTCAGTCATCTATGTGAGACAGAAGTGCATAAAACTTTAAAATAAAAAAAAAAAAACAAAACCAAAAACATGGGTTGCAGATTATTATGAATAAGCAACCACAAGAAGGACACAAATGTCATTTACAGATACTAAATGCAAATATATGAAGGATTATGGTTCCACAGCTGCAGTCAGTCTGGGAAATAAGTCTGCAGAGAACAGGATGCTTGGGGCAGAGTTTGAATAGGAAAAATAAAAAAGGTATTTGCTTTTTCAATTTGATTTTTGTTTTTAAAAGTGAACCTTTCACAACTCTTTAATTACCCAGTCCTTAATAAAATATTGCAGAACACCTACAGGGAGAACTAAAAATGATTTTATCATATCCTCATTTCTACAGACAATTCTGACAATGGCCTTCCTAAAGCCTGTCACAAGACTCTTCTCTACAAAATGTCTTCTATTAATAGGACTACTGAAAATTCTAATAAATTAACTTTCTTCAGTATTTCCCCATACATACATAAGAGGAAGGTCCTGTGAATCAGAAATTATAGCAAATAAGTGCTAATGATTATCTTTCCTTTATAGACAGGGTTTTTTTGTTGGTTGAGGTTGGTTTTTTTTAAACTATTTCTAATAACACTAATATTGTAAAACATAAATAATACAGCACAAAAAAACTACAAGTAAAATCTGAAAAAGATCAGTAAGAATAAATCTGATAATTTTAGGCAAAGCTGTTTCAAGTGTAAAAACTGCTTGGGAGCCAAAGCTTCTGGGACAACAAACCCTCTTAATTCCTCAAAGTTTCTTGCTGACTCCTTCCATGAACATTTATAATACTAAACTTTAAATCAAAGTGTTATTTAACACAATTTTGTATTAAATACAAACTGTTTAGTACAATCTCAGAGACCACCAGTGGTCTGCAGGCCTCAGGACCACTGCAGAGTATCGACCATATTCACAGTACAGGAGAGAATACTGTATATAAGGGTTTATCCAAATTTGTCCTCCTTCTCAGGCAGAAAGAAAACGTGTTTGGGACAGAAAATCCTCCTCAAATGCCATCTGACTACATCATATACTTGGCAGGAAGTTCCAGAGAAGCTAGATTTATTTTGGGCTCAGCACTGTGCCAATGCAGTTGCGTAGCTTTTGACTTGCATGAGACTTACGTCCTGCCAGTTCAGAGCATGGACAAGAGCATATATCTGCTTACAGAAGACCAGAAGGTTCCACTCTCCGATTCAAAGGGAATTGCTTTCCTAATAAGAACCTCCTTATCATGTTCAGCAAAAGGACCAATCATTATTTGGTTTCTTCCCATACATACCCCCTATAAAATTTCCACTTCCTCCCGAGAATTGGTCTGTGAGTGTAGACCGACTTGGTCCACTTGATCTAAGAAGTGTCAGAACTGATGTGCATGTGCTGTACTACTGCAGCAGGAACATGGATTTACTGAGCCTGGTTAGGTCACATGTGCACTAATGCACCCTGAATACAGCGGACTTACTGCACATATGCTATGCAGATAATTTGAACACATTTCTGAGCAAGAAGTCCCAGAGAGAGATTAGGGAGCAGTACATACAGAGATTAGGGAGCAATAAATATAGGCAGACTTCATTTGGAATTGTGACAAACTACTAGGAAACATTTTTAATAACAACATATTTAGGGCGACAGAAGGACTGAGAATCCCAAAATTATCAAAAAAGGAAAAAAGTGTTCAAACCAGAAAACACAGTTTCTCTTTTCTGCTCCACTCTTCCATCAAGACTTTTAAATATGAGCCAGAGAACGTAAGAATGAAGGAAAGCACTTGTAATGCTTAAAAGGATATTACAGAGTCGACTTCTTCCATCACTTGTATATTCTACTAAGTCACGTGCATTGAATAATAATTAGACATTCATCCCCTGGAACAGTACTGGAAAACCACTTCTGGCAAAACTCAAGCCTGGATGCACTCCAAAGCATATGGAGAGTAGCAGATCAAAATGCAACATAACTTGCCAGTTTTTGGTAAGTGTACTTTTTATTTAAAACATTTATATGGTTAAAGAGTATGAAAGCGTTTCTTTGTTTAATAGTACAGAGAGCTTAATTCTGCAAAGTATTCCACATAACCATAGTGCACTAATCTTCTCTAAATTGGAGTTGCTCACTCCATTTGTTTTGCATATTAGCAATAGGAAAGAACAGATAAAAAAAATATCATATTAGAAATCCCATTCTGTTCTCTGTTCAAGTTGGTTTATGGATCATTGGACACATTTTGGGTAGGCTGACATGATGTCTGAGAGTATTAGCCCGTGCTGTCTTGGATGCCATATACTGGACACATTCACATTTTTAAGAGCAAGCAGTGCACGCTTAAGATTATGGTAGTGTCTTGAATTATTTGTATCCCCAGTAATCAAACTGAGTAAACAACATTGGAGATATCTTTTGAAATAAAATAACGTCCAAGATGGAAAACAGGATGTTTCCCCTTAAAAGGTTAAGGGGAAAAAAAAAAAAGAAAAAGGATTAAAATCTTACAGGAAAGAGATGCTATAGGAAGTTTCTGTTATGTAAGGCTTTAAAACTTGTTTATTCTTTTGACCTTCAAAGACAGTCTCCTGTACATTACTGAAGTCCATGGGACATCTCTAAAGAGTCTGTAAATTTGGTCCAGAATCTCTAGAGGCCAGAAAGCTTCCAAGCGTGCAGGTGTTCTTTACATGATTGTTGTCATCCACAACCCTGCTGGCTTGCCCTCAGCTTCATGATACAATTGCTAACCACAGCTATCAGAAAGAAGTTCAGGACAACATCTCCCAAATCTGGGACACTAACCTCTCCTTGTAAAACATATATCAAATCCCAACAGTAATTGTACCAACCCAATTGTAAAATCCTACATATACAATTAGATACTTTTTTGTGTGGTATTTAATAGTGTTTAAAAGTTTGTCAGGTTTGAGGTTTTTTTGTTGTTTTATTTGTTTTACTATTGTTACATGATTTGCAGTCTAAGCAATGGGAAAATTTTGTATTTCAGAGTTACTGTTTTGTGACAAAACTTTAACGTTGTCTCTGCGTGTCCCTAACCACTAGAGTCTGGGCTGAAGTAAGATATCTAAGAGTTCACCCTGCTCCTTTTACATGAGCTGATACTTGGCAGCACATCCTTCTTAGCCAGAAAGATCATCAGCCGATTACCTACAGATCTAGCATTCTGCATACAAGCTAAAGAACATGTAAAATAATAATAATAATAGAACATTTGCCATAGAGTATCAGTTGCAAACCAACTCATAGCATCCTGCTCCTATTACAGCAGGAAAGCTAGAGCAGGTATTAAGCTCTACCTCGCAGAACTTTATGTTCTAGCAACTTACTTCACAACACACTTTTCAAAAATCTGGAACACCAGCCAACAAGATTTGGAAGCCACTCAGCAATACCTTCTATTGTACAACCATCTTCCCTGGTGTGCTATTGAAATATTGTGTAGCAATACTGCATAAATCTTTCCATCTTGCTCATAGCTACATCTCAGTGAGTTAAAGTCTACCGTTCACTTAGACAGCTTCTTTGAAGACAAATCTCAATAAAGCACTCAGGAATTATTATAGTTAAACCATGACTACAGTTGTCATGCACCAACAGTAACATGCAGTGACAAGAAAAGCCAATATATTGATAGCTTGTTGCCATTCTATGGATGCATCAAATATCAACATACATTTACTGTCTAACACAGAAAATATGCTAATGTTCAAAAAGCTACTATTAAAACAAATCTGTACAATATTCAAAAGCAGCTTCCAGTATATGAAAGCACAGTCAGAAATATTTTTTAATCTGCTATAGAAACAAATATTTGACTTCTTTGGCTTTTCTAATAAACAATCTTGCTGTCTTCCTGTTTCTCAGATTTTAAAACATCATATTTTGCTCGAAAGGCCTTAAAGTAAATGCTGAGAAGAAGAATGGAGAAAAATGTTATCTGACATCATAATGATCAGAGAGAGATTTATCACTGAGACAAACTATTTGGAGAATCCTAATTTGAAAGGTAGCATATAGATTATGAATTCATTTTTATTTGTATCAGAGGCTTTCTCCTATAGGAATCCAAATACTGTACAAGTGTCTACTTCAGTAAATAGATCAAGAGCAATCTTTTCTGGTCTGAAAATCAAGTGATACTGACACAGATCTGCAATACATACCATAAAGCAAATGCTGAAGAGGGTAAGATTATACCCATATCTGTACACTTCTTAAATGTTACATCCCATTTCAGGTACTTCCAAAAAGAGAATAAGATGAGAAAAGCTCCAGATGAGGAGGAATTGAAACATTCAAAACTTTCAAATGCATGAGGATGAAGTTTACGTTTTTTTAATCCCACGATCACAAAGCATTTAATAAGGTATCAACAGATGATGAACGTGTAAGAAGCATCTATAGGAAAAGGAAATAAACTTATCCCCTCCAACTCAACAAATGATCATTTTAGTTACAATTTAATTAAAATATAATGCAACAGATAAAAAGGAATCCCAGAGAATAACCCTCAATGTACCGCAAAGTGATAACCGGCTAACATTTCACAGTAGAACTTCCTGCTACATGACAGCTACAGCACTTTCAACTAAAAAACCCTTACACAGATAGCTTAAGTAAAACAAATGTGTACCTGTATACATAAATACAAAAGTGCGCCTATGAACGCATAGACAAATGCATGGAGCAACTAACTACTGGGCAGCAAAAGTGCCCGACATTAATTCTTTTAGGAGACATGAAAAAAGGAGCCTGCTCATGCATGCTCCAGTCCATCCTCTGATGGGATGGATGTCCACAGCACCGGCGATAGGTGTAAAGCAGGGACATGTGGAGAAAAGCATGAGGGTTCCTCCGGGCCCTGGCAATGCCCGGGGAGAAGGGAGGGGTAGTTGCCCAACTGGAAGTCTCTTGCGAGCCCGCGGGGGCCGAGGGAGCCGGCCGGTAGGCTGCCGCGTAACAGGTCCTGCGGGCGAGCAGGGCGGGCCGCTCGGGGAGGGCGCTCTGCGGCGCTCGCTACACCCCAGAGGCGGCAAGAGAGGCCCGATCCGACCGGCGGGAGAGGCGGCAACAGGCACCGCGGCCCCCCAGCACCTGTTCCCGCGCCCCGAGACCTCCGCCGCCGAGGGGCCCGCCGGCCACGGCTAGCGCCCCAGCCCCGGCACCGCCACCTCCCGCCCGCCGATCCGCCCAGCAGCGCGGCGGCGCAGCCGAGCNGGGAGGGAAGGGTGCTGGCAACCGGCCTGCCCGGCCCGACCCGCCCGCCGCGGGGGACGGCCCGCTGCCGGCCTACCTGCGCGTAGTGGGGTTTCCTGAGCCAGGCCCCCGGGAAGAGCCGCCTCGCCATGGCAATCACACATCCCCGCAGCGGGCGGCGATGGGAGGCGGAGCGGTGGGGAGCGGTTCCCCGCCTGCTGCCGCTGCGGCCGCGCCGCCGGCTCGGCTCGGCTTGGCACGGCACAGGGGTGGCGGTGAGGGAAGAAGGGGCGAGCGCGGCGGCGGCCGCCTTCCCTCAGCCACTGGCGGCCGCGCTCCCTCAGGTACCGGCCGAGCGACAGCAGCTGTCAGAAAAGGGCGGGCAGCGGCCGCCGCTGCCGCCGGCGGAAAAACCCACCCGCGCCGCCACCCACTGCTTAAAGCGGGGGATCGCAGCGGCTGTGAGGGAGCGGGGCGGGGCTGAGGGGGCGGGGCGAGGAGAGGCCCCGCNTCGCCGGTGGGGCTGTCGCCGTCCCCTGTTCCCGCTTGGCAGAAAGTGCTCGGGCCCGGTCTGGGGACAATTATGAAGAAGTCAGTTAATAAATAACGTGTCTCATTGATTGGGAACAGGCTCCTGTCATTTACTGGACATGGTATTAAAACCAGCTGCGGGCCTGTTACGGTCTGGGGAAAAAAAAAAAAGATTATTTCCTCCAAAATAAAGAGGGAGTGTTTGCCCGGGGCCTCATTAACACAGATTAGGGATGCCAGTCTCATGAAGCAGGGAAAAAATTATCAATGGCTTCTTCACCTGAGGATCTCTCAGTGCTTCACGCACTGTGAGAAGTCCCAGCCCGTTTGAAATTAGAGGGAATGCTGCTAACTTCCAAGTAAAATCGTCCTTTCTTACATAAAGTTTTATTTTTGTTCTGCCTTCTTGTGTTTATGAACTTGATTGTGACTTCTTTCAACGCAATGTGTTGAGCAGGGTCAAAGTCAGAAGCTGGGACTCTCCCGTTCAGATGCTTTTTGGCTGTGAGACTTTGGGCAAAAATATTATGCCACGGTGTAAGAATAAAAATAATGAGGTGATGAACATAGCATGTTATGGCTTTTGGTGTTCTGTACACTTACCAAAGAAGCCTTCTTTGATGCAAAGACGGGTCACAAAAATACTACTGTAAGAATAAGTTACATATTTTTGGCAGGGCTTACCCTTAAGGAAAGATGTGTATCTGGAAACCAAATGTTAGGACCTCACAAAGTATTAAAACCACAGAATTTAAAGAGACTTGTGCTTTAAGATTCAAGAACAGTCTGCGACTGCTTTTTGAATGATATAATCACTGCCAGAGCCACTCTGAAGTAGAAATCTGAAAATTAATTAGTAAGATTTGGCACTCCTGTAAAAGCAATCCTGGCTTTAATAACAGCCAGCGACTCTCTCACAGTGAGGGTGTTTTCTTCTCTTCCTATTCAGGCAGGCCCAGATGGCCGCGCTTTCTGCATCACCTCCCGCTACAGTTCAGTGGTTTGCACAAGTTTAGCTAGATTACGGGCATGCAACGGAAAGGCAACACCAGAGGAGACCACAGAACAAACATTTAAAGGTTTTGCTGAATAATCTCAAGCCATTACTTCATCCAGCGCTCTGTGCCAACCCTTGGAATGACAGGCTGGGAGTAATCGTGAAATGTGGGTCTCCCATATGGCAGGCAAGGATCTAAGTGTTTCATTCCTGTTACGTCTGGATCCACACAGTTCCTGGCATGTGTTCATTAGGGGATATATTTTTCACTTAGTACATGAGATCTTAGTCATCTGTGAGAACAGGTGCTTTATTCGAGCACCAAAGTATTTTGTTCTTCTCCAAGTACTCTTTGTGCCCAGGCTTTGCAAAATGCTAAAAAGTATGGCCATTTCAGCCTTTTCCAGCTACCTGTTAAACACAGAATTCCCAGTTAAGCCTCAGCAGAGGCAACTTCCATGAAAAGCTAGGCTAGGTAAGCCAGAACAGTAACAGAAAAGGTGTAACATGCACTGACTTGGCATTCAGTGGGTGTGCAAAACCAAAGGAATATTCTAAAGACCGCGGGGCAGATGCAGAAAAGCAACTGGGATAAAACATAAAACATACTGATGTGTTATTTACGGCACAGCCTTTCCATTCACACATACCTTCCCATTCTGCAGTTCACCCATTATCCATTTTTGTACGTCAGTGCCAAAACTTTGGTATATCTTAATGCCCAAGCAGTAAAAGTTATGCTCATTTATTGGTACCTGTTCATATTTAAGTTTCCTATCCAGTTATATCAACGTTGAGCGTTGTTATTCTAGTGATGCAGGGTTTGGTGTAGGATAGAAATCAACTGCTGATTATACAAGCACAGTGTTTGTCATTCACGGTGTCAAAAGGTAAATGTGGTTTTATAATACCTCCTTACCTTCACCTTCAGTTCTATGACAACTTGGAGCTTATTACATACTAAGAATAACTCAGAAAAACCTGAGTGGTTACATGCGCTGAAGTGTCCAGGAATTCTGGACATACGATGAATGAAAATATGAGACTAATGAGGAGAATGGAAAATCACAGAGAGGAATCTGAATTCTTCAAGATACTCAGTATAATGTGCACCTTTATAAATATAATAAAGAATTTTATCCAGTTTCTTTTGCAGGAAAGTCTGTGTTACTTGAGCAAGTAATACAGGCTTTAACATTACACAAAAGCTAAACATTAGCTTATTGCAATGGTGCTGGACTTGCTTCTTATACAGCTATTTGAAGCAACTGCACCCACATAGTGATTTAACTCGAATGCTATCAGAAGAGACTCCATGGGAAATCCTCAGGTTTCACACACTCTCCCACCATCGTACTATATGCAGGGAGCCTCTGGCTAATGTTAATAATCACAAGACTTCTCTTTTTCACAGCAGCTTTACCAATTTTCAGTCTGCCTAACATGGCTTCCTGGATTAATGCTCTTATTCTTTGGATATGCCCAAGAAATATTCTGTGATCCTGGGCAGTACCACAGTTTTAAAGTATTACAGCACCGGTAGGAATGGAATGCCTTAATATTTGCCAGCTATCTTGGTTTGTAATTACTTTTCATAAGTGTATTTACACAATATACAACATGACAATGATTTAAAATAAACCCACCTGCATTCCCTAAAATAAAGTCTACAAAAAATTAGAGGTTTCTCTCTTCATATTACCCAGCTATCAAGGTGCTTGCTCAGAGATCTGTCCAGGAATCTGTTTTTATACAGACCCTACTTCCTTAGACTTGTTTTTATGGAAAAGAATGAAGATCTGGGGACACATTCAACTTTTAGACCTAAACTTTCCCTCATGTTCCCTTCAGAGTGAGATTCTGTTTCCTTTCCCCCCCTGCAAATTTCTGTGAACTCTGATTTAATCGGTGGGTTAACTTTAATTTTATCCTAATAGATTATTTCGTATCACATTCAAATTCTTTAAAATGCTAACGCTTCTTGTGAACGAATAGGTGGAGCCATCTCTTACCCAGAAAGCAGACAAAGCCTGTTAAGGATTCCCTTGTGGCTTAACTTGTTATAAACAAACCATTAATCTATTTGAGGAAACAGACTCTTCTAGCCAGCAGGTTTCATTTCTAAGGCTGTACTTATATGGTCACTTTAATGTCGCATAAATCCGCCCTGCTGCAGAAGCAGATAGTGTCACCTTCTCTTGCTTTTGCTGTTGGTGCCTACCTTCTCCCTTGGGTTGGCACAACCATTTCTGTTGTTGTATAAAGAACTAGATCAATGATCTGAACTAAAAACTAATCTTAATTCTTTTTCCTCTGAGTTAGGTTAGAGGCAGTCCAGTTCCTTTCATCAGTACCTTGGATTTACACCACAGTAAAGTGGTTGTTTGTAACCACTGAAACTTAGCTTATGTAAACATATCTCTCTCTATACATATATATCTCATCTCTATATGTTATATCTATATATATGATATCATATATAGATATATATGTACAGTCAGATAAATGACATAAATTTATGTGATTTATTTCTAGCTCTTGACTGAGATTAGATCCAACTATTACCAAACATTCAGAGATGCTGCTTACTTTGGGGTACAAGTCTTCACTTTGAAAAGCTTTTTCTGGTATACTGTTTAAAAATCAAAATGTACTAGAAAATATTACAGTTAATAGGTCTTAATAACATAGCATGTTTAGAGTAAATAGGTCTTCATAAATTCTGAATAGAAAGCTTTATATATTACAGTCCTTTATACATTAGAGGAAACTCCAAAAATATTCTGCTCAGAAGAAAAGATTTGAAGGTGGTCATTACCTTGTTAATGGTCAGTTGTAAGCAAATGCTAAACAATAGGTCGCATTTGTGTTCTCATTGTTTCATAGTCTACAAAGACAACACAGTTCTGATCCAATCAACCAATAAAATTAAGTTTCCTTTGTATGTACTTGTCCTTTCAAGTCTATTTCCTCTATTAATTGCTTGAGTTACAAGGTTCAAGAATCTGACTCAAGATTAATTGAGGTTATATGTTAAAATGCATGGTCAGGGTATGCTTGCTAGCATTAATCTATTTCTGGTTTGGAAATCATTTTATCATTTTCAGACAACTTATTTTTGCCTAATGATTTTTAAAAAATACCCAGCTTTCAACATGGGTATTTTGCTTAATTATCTAGGCTGTTTCCTTCTTTGAATTAGTGGCAAAAGAAAGTTATAATCTACTATGAACTTCTGCTCACACTACTTGAAGTAAAATACTTTGTTCTGTTTATCTTATGCTCACGGTAGTCATCTGTTAAAAAAAATATTATAATCTGAATGTTAGCATCTTAATTCCTATTTACGGACTTTGCCATAAGGATAAATAGCCTAGCTGGCATTTTCTTAATGCCCTACTGCCATTTCCCAAAACTTCTTACCCTGATTTAGCACTTCCACCTTCCTCCTTACTTTATAATGTAGCTCAGAGAGTTAGAAAACGTCCAAGTTCTAGCCCACACTCTTTCAAAAATCCTACTTAGGTTCTAAATACTGAATTCCAGTACTGAAGCTAGTAGGTGCTGACATAAGGAGGCCAATGATGAGAAGGAGATGTCAGCAGAATTCAGTTCAGAAAGAAGATGTTAGTTTTTAACTCCTAAGGAAGTTTAGCATTGGAACAAATTACCTAGCAGGGCAGTACGTTTTTCAATACGTGGTGTACTTAATTAAGAGCTCTGACTCAAGTGCAAGGAGGAAAACAGCTGCAATGGTTTAATGCATTGCAACCCCCAGCTGTCCTGCCATCCCCTCTGCCGGAGGACATTTCCACAACAGAACCGTTTCAGTTCACAGTCTACCATATTTGCTTTAATTGCCTGTGAATATCAGTTAACACTAAAATGCTCGACTGTGAACCTCAGCTAGTGAGGTGGAGATATGCTCTGCCTTCTGCCAGCTATGGAACGGAGGAGAAAAATGGGCAGAAGAGCAACTACAGACAACAGAGCTGCTACATGAAGCCCTTTCCTCTCTTGTCCTCTACTACTTACACCTACTCCCATGCTTTTCTCTCTCTTCTGCCATGCAACTCTTTGTGTAGCTGAACGGTGAACTGTTTGCTGAACCCAAATTAAAAATAACCCAGAAAAAGAAAAAACCCACATCAGTTCTCTGGTTTGATTCCGCTTGTCACTCAAAAGACTGACATATTCAGAACTGCGGGAATAGCTTGGCATTTGGAAGAAGTGGCAGAAACAGGAACTGCTTAAAACGGGGTAAGAAGAAAAGCTCTTCAAATCTGCCCTAAACCTGATGTCTCCTTAAAATATATACTCCAGCCCAGTGATTTGTTGGGCAGAGTGAATGAATCATTGTGTTAGGTAGGAACTTGAACTGCACTAATTGTTTCTTCAGGCCTTAAATCATATGTAAGTAAATCTGCTTCAGTTCACAGGCTTTAATGAAGCTGAGAACCTGGCCCTGTATGTAAGAATTAATACAATATACCAGCACGCCATGATATTGGCAAAAATTAATCAAAATATAACACTTTGTCTTACTTGTTTTGCTACATTCAAAATCTCTATATGTGAAATGCAGAAATTTTGTACTGAATTGTTGGAGGATTCTGACAGCACCCGGGAAAAGCAGTAACAATTAGTAGAAATCTATATCCTAAAGGAAATAAATATTTCTTTTCAGGAAACTTCTAATTGTAAGGATTATAAATTTGTTAAGTCGAAATTTCTTTCTTTTCTTTTTGTCATTATCTTATTGAAGTTGGTAATTCTGAGGTAATTTGTAATACACGAACTTTCTTAAAAAGCTTATCACCCCTTATGAAGGAAGAAGCAATGTACTTCTTAAAGTCCCAGCTGTTGACTAACTATATGTACAGTTGGTCTACTTCAGTATTCACCATTGTTTTTTCTAGATAAAACAGTTTTCACTTCTCTTTAAATAAACAACAAAACAAACAGGCAGTCAAGTATATTCCTGGCACAGCGCAGATGCCTTTTTCGATCCCGAGAGTAGGCAGTCTATTGATTGTATATTAATTAACTCATGTAACCTACTTTATAGAGAGTACTGTGGGATTGTTGATATAAAAAATCCCAGTAGGCATAAGGTATTAATTGAATGATTTTAAATTTGTCAACATCTAAATTTCTACAGTACTTAGCAGCAATTCCCACTATAAACAAAATTGCTTGAATAAAGTAAACTATTTTATACTTAGAATAATTTTTTAGAAGCAAAAATGCTGTTTTAAGCAAAGCATGGAACTGCATTCACACACAAATTTTCTTAAATCATTAAAAATACCCAAGCAGAATAAATTCAGTAGTCTAAAATACTTTGAGTTCTTCTTTATGTAATAGCACACATTTCTGAACAACAGATGGTTTTGATCCATCTATACAAAATAATAAATGAATGACACCACAGTAACTACTAGGTTACAGCATTTCTAAAGGGGGGGGGGGTGTCCCCTAATTGAATGACTAAAGGCAATTTGGAGCAGTAACAGTTTAAAACTCTTTAAGTAAATGATCAAGCTTATGCTAATATAGTATATGGTATCATATTTATCTATATGCTTCATTTAAATTTGGGGAGATAAGTATCACTGCAGTTATAGATTGACTACATCATATCAATATACTATAAAAGCATCTTGTTAAATTAGGTTTATGCCCGGTTCCCGCAAGGCTCTGCAGGCCTGGCTCTGCGCAGCGCTGCAGCTCGCACTGACCAGTTCTGCCACATGTTTTTTCCGCAACACTGAAGTTCACAACAGAAGTTATTTCTCCCCTGCCCCCTCCCAGCTTGTTTTGTTTCTGCGTCACAGACATCCCTGCTCCTACACACCCCCCTCCAATCTGGATAAAACTGTTTTGAGACAGTTTTATAACCTAGACCATCAATATTATTCATTTATTTTTAATTAGAGGTTATTTTTAACCCAGATTGTTTCTGTGATGAAATTCACGGCACAGCTGAACAAACAGTTTTTGCCTGC
The DNA here is from genome assembly GCA_008711295.1 of Anarhynchus alexandrinus. NCBI lineage: Eukaryota > Metazoa > Chordata > Aves > Charadriiformes > Charadriidae > Anarhynchus > Anarhynchus alexandrinus. Next base: position 6,140,316 of record VUYV01000002.1, read on the forward strand.
GCTAAGGGTGCGTGGAGAGCGCCTGAGAAGGAGGTTGTGGTGGGAACTTCTTAAACCAGCCTGACTGCTAAAGAAAATGTATCACGGAACTACAACTAAAGTAATTTTCTTATTTGACAACATGGTATTTGTAACAACAGAGGCTTCAAAGATGTATTTCAAGATTGCTCTGCATGAATCTACATCAGAAATCACGCTATTTGATTCCTTGTCTTTCTTTTAAAAGAAGGCTGCATTTTATATACAATTAAGTCTATTAAAAATAGCTATAATTTGCCTAAATGTATAAAGAATTGCAGTTAATTAAAGCATTTGTTAGCTCAGAAGAAACACATTAAAAATATATCTTTTTTGATAAACTGAATATATCCAGTGCTATTGCGGTGAACAGTGCAACTGTTGTGCATGCCCTGAGTTCTCATTGTACGTAGGTGCAGAGCCCTCTTTCCAAACAGAGCGTTCAAATGACACCACCATCACATCTGCTTAGAAGTTGTAGCAGATAAAGTGTTTTCTTTTGACCCAGCAGGCAATCAGACCCTTTCCAGATCCTGTATTACACAGTAGCTGCGCAAAAGGAGATTTAATCCACAAACTCACGTTTCCAACCCACAAAACCAATTTGGGCTTGGGATTTGGGAGTCTATCTGCAAAAGTATTAGTAGTGGATGAGGTAAACACAACAGTTCTTTGAAGGCATAGAGAGTCTTTGTTAGATTTTTACACCTCTAATAAGGGTTAACAGGTAGCTGGTCAATGCAGTCATTGTATTTGACACAGGCAGTGCCATTTATTTGAAAATATTTCCGATGACTACAGATATTTATTTTCTATTTTGTCTAGATATGTATTAAATAACTTGTTATAGTTTAGGTCAACTTTGATTGAGATTTGCAGAGTTTTTAATCAACTTAATTTGTGACTGCCTTTATATACACAACCAACCAGACTTACTGCGCGCTGACATCCAAGCTGACCTCCCTTTACCTATGTTTTATCCCAGCTTCCTGTTCACATCCTGCAACTGTCCACATAAAAAACTCTTCTGCCCAGTGTTGTTTGAACCTGGGCTCATTTACACAACTGAGGATATAGGTTTATGTCCAGTTTTACTTCAAGTCAGACTCGAACCACAACTATTGTTTCCCACACGTCAGAAATTGATGGTTACAGTTTGTTTCAATTTAAAATCAGAACAAAGCAGAAACCGCATGACTTTTCCATCTCTTTTTTCCATCCCTCTTCCCAGCCATCATGTATGATTCAAAGTGAATTCTAAGCAGAAGAGAATTACATATTCAACCAGTGATTAATTCATACTGAATTTGTTGTTTCTGTTTAAAAATGTTTTTAAATAAGACCTGAATTTACATGTCTAGCAAGAAAGGATGCCCTTATCACCACAGGCTATGCACTGGTAATTAAATCACACCAGTAATCTGATACAGCATTATATCTTTACTAGTATGATAGCACTGTCACAGACGTTTTACATCTTAGAACCTGCAGTAAATTAAAAAGTCCTTAGAGGCCATCACTACTTGACCTCTTGGTCTGTTTGCCGAATTCCAGGCAGGGCAAAAGACAATCAGTTCTACTTTTAGCAGCCACCTGCACACTAGCACAGTGTCTTGTTAATGCTTGTCTGCATTTCCTCCAGTCCTTGACAAGTATGGCTCTAGAATCGTTCCTACCTGGGAAATCTGAGACTGTTGGTAAAGGTGCTGGGAGAGGCAAACTGACAATAGACAGTTGTAATTTGAAGGAAAATTAAACTATAGCAAACTGACTTCTGAATGAGATAATCCTCACATATACTTAGTACGCTTTCCCTTTTGTGCATTGTTGCCATAAGTTTAATTTGTCTCAGCTTTTTAGGGTGTTTTCGTGTAGGCAAGCCCTTTGAATGTGATCTTTCTCATCCTGAAGTTGTCTTCACATGTGCTTACGGCAAGGTCTGGATATTCCCCTTTGCATTCCTCATGGGCAGGAGGATGGACTTTCATTTGCTGTAATAGAACACAACAGAGCCATCAAGACCCCTGTTCGGCCACCACTGCTGCCCAGGTTGGGAAGGCATATGGTCCTCAATCCCAGTTGGGCTGAGGCCATCACACGATGCTTTTCAGTATCAGTGAATTCACAGGGCCAACATGTCTACCTGGCAGTCCTGCTTGGCGTGCTTCTGCTGTCCTGACTCAAGAAGCAGCTCACTTGTCCCGTAATCAGAAATATTTCAGTTGTCAATTCATGAGCTGCCCCCAACCATGGAACGTACATTTGACCATGTGAAAGAGAGATGGCAGTCCATGGGGTCAAACTGAAGGTCATTTTATGTTTCCCTGTTGACTTGTTGTAGATATTTCATTCTATAACTGGAACAGAGGAAGAAATAAGCCTTTTCTCTTTGCATTTCCATTTTCTAAAATGAATATTTTTATCACCTCTTCTGCTACCTTGGTTCTGCACTCCTTCCTCAACGTATACAGACTGTCAGCTCCTAGAGTCATGAAGATACTGCTAGCTGATCTGGCTGAAAACGAACCCATTTTTATACATACCTGTATGTGTTATGTATACATAGATGCATAAAAATGATGTTTTGTCAGCTGGAGCAGTTCACAGACCTGCCACACCGGTGTGGCTCCTGGCAGAGGGGGCAGCCACCATGGCAGACAACGTCAGCATCTCCCTGAGCAGGAGTGAGTGCAACCTTGGATGGCAGCAGCTGCCAGACAAGTTTGGCTGGGTCAGGAAACTGTACCCTCGGCTACAACTGCCGAGAAGAGCCGGTCTCGCAGCCCCTTGCTGGGGCTCGCCTCCCCATCCCCTCCTTCAGCCCAGGGCTTCCCTGCCTCCGTGAGGAGTAGGCTCAGGGGACTGAACCAGCAGAAAACGATTTACCACTGTTGTGGGGTTAATTTATACTACTGAGTGCTATGAAGCAGGCCACTGTAACGCCAGAGGAGCACCCCAGTGGGCTCAAGGGGAGCCCTGGCAGCGCGCTGGGAGGAAAGCAGCGCGACTGCCAGCCCTTAGCTCAGTTTAGCTGCTTTGCACCACCTGGCTGCAAAAGCGAGGGCAGGGGACCGCTCAGCCAGCCGTGCGCATGTGCCATGTTCCCCCACTTCTCCCAAACCCATCTTTAAGTTTAGCTATCTGGAAACTACATCCATGCTACCACAACTTCGGATTGTACTATTTTAAATATATTAATCTAGTAGAAATACAGCTCTTCTGGGTTGACAAGACCATTTTTTCTACTATTTTATTGATACATTAAAAGAATTTCACTAGCTTACTGAGGCATAATCTGGCTCACAGTACGCTTTTGCAGCATGATGATGTTGCAAGTGAAGGTACTGTTGCTTTGGTTTTACATTGCTATTTAACTAATGTTTTTAACTCATCACAAAAACACATAGCACCAAAAAAAAAATAAAGAAAAAGAAAAATATATTGCCTGTCCTGGCAGTGCCAGATTTTAGGAACAGAGTCAGGAATGTATAGATGGGGATGTCAGTGCCAGTGTGAAGGATGTCAAAACAGAAGACGAATGACTGATGCTATAATAATTTATTTTGATCATGTTTCTGTATTTTTTTTTTAGCTGCATGCAGATAAGCAACACTGTTAGAACAGAATCTGGGCTTTCAGGCTGAGATAACATGGCATCAATGTGGAAAGATCAAAATACATGTCGGATGATAACTATTAAATTTGGATTAACCAAAACAATGATACTTAGATGGCACCTTTTGCTTAAATACATCAAAGTTAACAAATGTAACAGTATCACTATTTCATAAGCAGTGGAAAAATGAAGTATGGAATTGATGACTTGGGTAGTGTGATGGCCTGGGGCCACTTATGGTTCTTCGTGTGCAGCCCTCTTGGACTGGCAGCAGCTACAAAAAGGGCTACTGCCTTATCTTCAGCCCCTGCAGCCGAATTTACCGGACTGCAAACAGCTGTAAGTGTTAGCAGGGTCCTTTCACGCTGCACTATTCAAAAGTATTTTGTCTCCATCTTCATCAGATAAAGAGATGCTATTAGGAAAAAAAAATAAAATAAGAGAAGTGAGGGACTTTCCATCTGAGTGGGACTTGGCAGGTCTGCTGAAAGCTTGTGAGAAGGCCCATACTACATTCCAGCTGGTGGGAGAGCAGAAGGAATGCTGTACTAATTCTCCCTCCGGCCAGACTGATGTCCAGAACAGATTTTTCACTGCAGATGAAACGGCTATATTCTGCCATGTAACTGTGTCCTGAGGGGCCATTAAACATTTTTTTTTACTTCAGTTTAGAGTTAAGAGGTAAGTCTGGTCTGTATTGTTACAAAATTTAACCACACAAGAGCTGGAAATTCTGCTCTAGCAGACATTTTGACAGTACACAAAGGAGCATAGTTGCTGACGGACAAAACCTTGCCATAAAACTGTATGATGCCAGAGCCTTCAAGAAGTTATGATACAACCCATCATGATGTAAAATATTTGAAACTGCAATTAGTTTTGGAAATCCGCAGAACAGAGCAAAAGTGAATGAATAAAATGCTTGCTTAGGCTTTAACTCTGAAATGCTGACTATGCATTTTAACTTTAGTCACTAGAGCTTCAGTAACTGCTTTCAGATCTGTGCTTAGAGAGTAGGGAAAGAATGCATCACACCGGTGCATGACTGAATTCTCAGGGAGTTTGGGAACCGGAACCTCTTTCTGATCCAGGCAATTAACCAAAATTTCAAGTCTTGGCAGCTGTTTGTTTCCTGAAAGAAGGTGATTATATGACCACGGCAGTAGAATGATAGTGCAGAGAGAGTAGTAAAACCTCTCTTAAATTCCAACTCTGAGTAATGAGCTTATATTTTTATGCACAAGAAAAAGACAGGAAGAAAGATTACTGAGGACTACACTTGCATACCTTCACAAATTTCCCACCAGCTAGAATAGTAATAAGCTGCAGTTCTCTCACAGCTATTTAGGGGATTAGAACATCTCTCTTATGAGGAAAGGCTGAGGGACTTGGGTCTTTTTAGTCTGAGGCAGGATCTTATTAATGCTTATAAATACATAAAGGGAGGGTGCCAGGGGGATGGGAACAGTCTTTTTTCAGTGGTGCCCAGTGATAGGACAAGAGGTAACGGGCACAAACTTGAACATAGGAAGTTCCATCTTAACATGAGGAGGAACTTCTTTACTTTGAGGGTGGCAGAGCACTGGAACAGGCTGCCCAGAGAGGTTGTGGAGTCTCCCACTCTGGAGACATTCAAACCCTGCCTGGATGCCATCCTGTGTAACCTGCTGTAGGTGACCCTGCTTTGGCAGGGGGGTTGGACTACATGATCTCCAGAGGTCTCTTCCAACCCTGACCATTCTGTGATTCTGTGATTTTCTGGAGCTAAAATAATGCTACATATGCTCATAAATCTTCAATACAGAAAATACAGTATTACCAGTAAGAACACAGTAGCTCATACATAAGCACCCTCAGCAAGGCCAAACCTAGTCAAGCACTTATTTTTGCTCCTTCAGACCTCACTCACTGTCTTTAGGTACAAAAAAAAAGCATTAGTATAGCTAAGATAGATGCGAGACACACATTCTCTCACAATAAAAGTCTTTCCCACACTTTAGCGAGTATACTCATAGACGTTGTAAATACTGTAGAAACACTATGTCTCAAGCTCTTACAATTTCAGTCCTTGGATATCTCAGTTTTATTTTTTCCACTGTTATACATATGTGACCTGAGGGATTGCTGCTTGTTCAGCCACTTCAAGCAGACAGAGAGATTTCAGCCATGGAGGGGTATGAATTGCAAATTAGGAATAACTAAGGTCTTATATTAGAATTATGTGAACATTTAATAGCTTGTAACGGCTTTGAATTGTGAACTATAGAGCACCCGAAGAACTATCCATCCGCCTACCAAACGACACTCAGTCATACAAAATCCTGACTTATGTTTTACAAGTAATTTCAGAAAGGTTACACATCTGGAATAAAATTTTAAGTGAATCAAGTATTAAGGACTTGTTAAGTTGCATTGACATTTCTCTGACATTTTTTCAGGCATCTGAAGTGTCTGTTATTAGATGCAGAGCTAACACCTACAGTTTGTTTTTTTTAAGAGTCTTTGGTGCTTTGAGTAATAGTGCCAGGGAAGGATTTAAAGAACAGGGTAAGATTGCTAAATGTTACTTTTTAGAGGGTAAACAACCTTCTAATGGTTTTCAAGTTTAAACGTGGCTTAGTTCAAAGGCTAATAAAGATTGTGATACAAGCAGATCATATACCACACAGTAATTGCTGTTTAATGCATGTGTTGCAGAAGCGCTTTAGAGACTTAGTCAAAAATACAATGGCAATACTCTCATAATATTCTATCTTCAAAAGTTACAAGCAGTAGATTTTTTAAATATTAAGGAGGTAAGAATGAAGAAATGATTGCTTAGGATTAGTGGGGCAAATATGTTGTTTTTCTACATGTTGAATTGAACAGAAAAAATAGTATTTGACCGGCTAAACTGGGTCAACAATGACCACGATAGTGAACACATTTAAAAGGATATTTACAGTTTAAGATTTATCAAGCAAGATCCCAACATGCACAAGAAGTCGATGGAGTATAGGACGGCTTTTTTCATGATTTCCTGATCTCTGAGAAGATAAAAAAGAGGAGAATGGCAAAGTGCTTGTACTAGAAAAAATGTGTTTCTGTGTGAAGAACAATATCAGGGTCTCTTAGAGCCAGTAATATTATTTTCCTCTGTATTATTGATATATAAGGATGAAAAATTATTAATATTATTGTCTATCGAGAAAAAATATTTAAAGATGGCTATTTTTAAATGTTTTCAGAGCTATTTTTATATTTTGCTATAAAGATAGAATAATTACTGTAATTTTATGATAACAATTGTTTGATAGTTGTTAGACAATTAATACAAAATTCTTTATATCTTGTAACATCACTTGCCTATTTTTTAAATTTTGAAATTGAAGATTCTTTTCTGAGTTGAACCATAGCAAATGCAGCATATGTGCATTGTCTCACTAATTATTATGTTTATGTAAAAATAGATGTACCATATTTATCTTGATTTAAGATAGGAAGATCCCAGGTGAGCTTCCTTGCTGTTCCCATGCTTAAACAATGCAGAGAAAATGGCCTGGGATCTAATTTTCCCTCCTTACTGAATTGTGGTCATGACAACCATCTGTACAAGGATAAGCTTTACAGTATTGTCTTGTTCAAGGGTATCATTTTGATGTTATGTTGTGTGATACAATAAGGTAATGAAAAATAATACTGTGCAGCAGTTGGTGCTCTCATCTACATATGCTGCAGACTTATACTTCTGAGTTTTTTTGTGTGTTTTGGTTTGCTTGTTTAATATTTATGTGACCATTGTGGCAAGGGAAGTATATAAACATAACACCAGCCTTTAAAAAATATGTTAACATTCAAGAGAAGGGCCATCGGCTAAGGGAAATGCCGCTGTCTCTGACTCTTCAAATTTATCCATCTCTACTGGGTACTAGGGAATTTACATTTTGAATATGAAATTTATTTTTTTTCTGCTGTGCCAGCAAGGCAAGATACCATTTTAAAAAGCCAATGCTTTGCTTTTGCATGTCTTTATGGCAAGAGCTTGCCTAACAGTATATGGACAAAAATAAACAGAGGTTAAGACGGTGCCAGGTTGTTATTCTTTAGTTCCTTTCTGAAACAGAGCTATTTATAAGATGAGATGGAATAAAGCTGAACATATCTATTACTAAGCAGAATCTGATAGATAATCAAAGACTATTTTTTTCCCAAAACTTCTACACAAGAAAGCCCTTACTGACATCAGAGGGAATGTAATTTAATTTGGCTTCGGTCACCCTGTGCCTCAAACTACGTACATAATCTGTCTGGAACTGAAAACACCACAGGAGAGATTGCTTCCACTGTATGTTGAAATACTTTTGAGGTATTAGTGGAAGGCAAAAAGAAAGTAAGGCAGGAAAGTTCATTCTAAAGTCATGACATACAGTCTTGCCATACGTTAACAGAAGAAATAACTGGTTGTTTTACTACTAGCACTGAATAGAAAGCAGACACGGATTCTAGCTTGCTCCAAATCAGATTAATCATACATGTCTCATAGTATAGTAATGGGAATTGTGGAAAGAGTGTTTAAACTAGGTTTTTTACAATTGCTGTTGATTTCTTTGCCCCACATAAGCCAGTAATAACAAGGATCCTCCTCTTGCTGCAAATGCAGGTTTGCTGATTTGAGCATTTTAACTTGAAAACCATTTGTAAAGGATCATTTGCACACTTCCAGTAATATCCCCAACCCTGTAATAATCTGGTCAGGTTGGGCAAAGGAACAATGCAAGTGACTCTTCCCGTGCAAATTTCTCCTCCTAGAGTACAAGTTGTTGGACTTGTCACCTGTGCCTACATATACCTCAGCCATTTGATTTACTTGGTCTAGCAGATGAATCGGATCGGTAGGAGTGATGCAGTCACTGCTCTAGAAAGGAGTTTCCTGTCAGAGGGAGATTCAGTGACCTGCTAAATTGATTTTAAAAAAAGGATGTTATAGTGTGAGTTATGAAATTAAGGTGGTGGGGAGCGAGATGTGCATGTGGGAGATATACATGGCTTGGAATTTTTCTAGCTATCAGTAATAGCTGGCCTTAAAGGATTTAGAGTTTAAAATGGTTTTATTTGGTGTTTGGCTATAAGCTCATATTCTACTTCTCTAATATTACAGGAGAAAGATATTATGTGGAATCTCAGTTGCAGGAAAATATTGATATGGTCTGCTGTTTGTAGTAATGAAGCTAACAGTAACAAGCTTTGGAGGTACATTCTTGCTCAACTAGTGCAACCCCTGAAATAGCAAACTAATCAGTTGATCAAACCCTAATTATTCATATGTAACATAGAGATTCCTACTTTCTTCTCATGCTGCCCTCAGATAATGCTATTCCAGCAGCAACTCCTAGCTCTGTGACAAGTGGTGCTTTTTGGATAGGACGGGGCCATGCAGCTTTGCAACTCTGCAGTGGGGTTACGCAAACTGCGTTTGGGAGCAACGTTCTAAGGACAAGGAGGGTAGAGCTAGCATGCATCTTGTTGGTCAGGAGCTTTTGTGTTGGGTTTGTGGTTTTTTGGTGGTGGTGGTGGTTAAACAAACAATTTACATTATAGGGGAGTGATTCTACTTTGAAAAGTTTTGATTTAAGTAATTTCAAATATACAGCAGGACAAGGCTGGTTAAGACTGTCCAAGTATGACACTAAATAAAATTTTGAGGGAGCCAATTATTGATGTTTAATCACGTTTATTCTGTTGTCGACTAGAAAGTTTGCTTTTTAACTTGGCTAAACACTGGTTCTTACACCACTGTTGCCATCTGAAAACAAAAACTTGCTGCTGTTCACAGTATATGAAAATCTGTGCAGAGCAGCCAGGGGCTGCTTGCGTTGTGCAAGCCTGTTTTTAGCAGTAGACCATCACAATTACTGATCAGTGTCTCGTTCGCACATCCAGGGGAGAACTATCCCCTAAAACTTGTATTTAAAACAACAGTGAATAAGAGATTTCGATCATAAATACCACTTTATTCTGATGTAACTAGGAGTTGGCCAGGCTAAGCTGTACCCCGGTGCTCTGCGCAGGCTTCCCTCCCTCTGCCCCTTCCTGGGATGGCAAACTGATCCAGTGACTTATTTTCCGCGGCTTATCCTGGGAGGGAAGGTGGCTTTGAAAACTCGGGCAGCGTGAGCTGGACAGAGCCGGGAATTGGAAATCCACCCTCCAGCCCACCGAATTCGTCCCTTCCCCGAGCATCTGTTACACCAGTTGGTGATATCCGATCCATAAACATTTGCATTTCAGCATAGCACAGAGGCCTGAGCAGTGCCCAGTAACTGCCCTTATGGGGCGAGGGCAAGCTTTATAACGTATGGGACTGCTGTATTGGGCAATTGCTACTTTAATGGAAACTAATACTACAGTCTAAGAAACTATTCACAAACCCAGGCTGTTCTCAATGGCAGTGCCTGTTTCACTCAGCTAATACAGCTACCGCTAAAAACAGAAACTGAGGTTTAGCTCCTCTCCTAAAATGGCAGCACACCGCCGCCCATCACTGCAGAGGAGCCTACTGCCCCCAACCAACCGGCCGCGGCAGCCTCCGGTACCCGGGCCCGGCCTGGCCTGGCCCGGCCTGGCCTAGCCGCCCAGCCGGGCGCGAAGCCGGGCTGCCCTCCTGCCCTCCCCGCATCATTCCAGATGCCCGGGCCGACCCCCACCGATGCGGGGAGCTGCGCCGCGGCCCCCAGCCCGGGCAAGGGACCCACAAGGCCGCTGAATGCGGCGGGGCAGGCATCACTGCCCGGACCTGGTCCGCCCGCCCGCAGGTGCGGCTGGGACACAATAGGCGGCGGCTGGCGGGGCTCCGCGAACCCCTCGGCACTGCCGCAACGAGTCCCGGGCGGCGGGCAGGGATCTCTCCTTCGGCAAGCACGCCTAAAGTAGTCCCTCTTTGTTCACCAGCGGCGAAGGTTCGGCTTCACCTGTGTCCTTCCGCCGCGGCGCTCTTCCTCCCCGCCCCCTGGCCCAGGAGCTGTCTGTCGGCGCAGGCGGGGCCCGCCGGGGCGGGGCCGAGGTCCTTTGTGCTCCCAGAATGCACCAGCTTCTCCTCCGCGGGAAACAAAAATGGCGAGGGGCTACGGTGGAGCCGGGCTGTCTGTGAAGCGGCTCTGACCCCTCCCCCGCTGCCTTTCCTCCGCTGCGCCGTGGGGTCCGTGCTCGGGGGGGTCCCGCTGCGCACCGAGGGCCCGGCCGCACCGGGGCGCCGGGGGGGAGGCTCCTGAGCTCGCCGATTTCCCTGTATGAGGCGGTTGGCACCACTGGAGAGAAGGAATGAGGTGAGGGGTGGGGGGGNNNNCCCCCCCCCCCCTCCCCATCCCGCGCTTCCCCCGCGGCGGCCGCGCCACTCGTCGGGGAGGGGGTGCGAGGGGCCCCGCTCCGGCGCGGGGGGCCCCGGAGGCCTTTGGGGGGAGGGGGAGGAAGCTCCCTCCGAGGCGGAGGCTGGCGAAGCGAGTAAGGGGTCAGCGGTGCTCCTCAGTGACCAAAACAAAGGGAAGGGAGGCAGCGGGCCGTCTAACGGGGTCCGTGGAGGTGCTGCTGCAGCGGTGAGGTTGCGATGGGGCTTGCGCCAGCTGTATTTTTATCTTCTCGTTTAGGGATATTGTCCGAGTAGGCTGCGTTTGCTCGAGTGCGAAGAGAGCAGCACAAAAGAGGTGGTGGTGGTGGTCGCTGGTAACTTTGTTTTTGGTTTCTTTTTTTTTTTTAATTTTTTTTTTGTTTGCAACGCCTCACCTCTTAGTCTCCGTCAAGCCAGACAATTTGAAGGTGCTTAGAAGCTTACGTTTTTAGTCCACTAAAATATGGTAACTGTTGCTGGCTGAAAGGATGTGTAATAGCGTGTTTTCTTTTCTTTGGTATTTGAATTCTGTAGAAAGAATGGGTTGATACTTTTGTTAGTCAGAGAGAACAATATGGTACTGTGTTGGATGCTTTGGACACTGCTATTAGTGTTGAAATACTAGGAGTTATCATTTGCCCATGAAGTATCTGGGTGCTGTTTAAAGGAAGAGGGCCTGTGTAATTAAACGAAAGGGCCTGCCAGGAATGCAGTGTAGCATTATGCTTCTTTCTTGAATTTCTGATAGTTAGGCCCTGCTCATGACTTTGAAAGGCCAAACATAGTAATGGATAATAGCATGATTTTCTCCTGGCTTAGTGTAAGGGAAAGTGATCAGTGCTTTATACCTAAACTGTCAAAAGCATGAGATAATAAGGAAACGTTTTCCCTGTTTTTTGGTGGTGTTTTTTGGGGGGCCAGTAATCAGGTTGGTGAAAGTTAACAAGTTAATGTTAGTCCCTTTTTTGAGCACTCAAATTACAATTAATTTGAAAGCATTTGAGTTTAAAAGAAGAAACAAAGCATAGTTCCAATAGTATTAGAATACAGGTTAATAGCTTTTTAGTGGAAGGAGAATAAGGGAAAACAAAGATTGAAAATATGAAAGAATGTGCATAATAAAGTAGTGAAAGTGAGAAGGATCTTTGCAAGGAGCTACAAGCTGGTGAAATGTGGATCTAAATTGAGAGTATAATGTAATGTTTTCCACAGTTAACTCTTATTTTGTCAAATATAGATGTGTGGCTTCTCAACAACTTGTCTTTTCTACTCTGGGAGGAATTTTAAATCAAATGTAGCTTGCTTCTCAAAAGTTGGCTTAATATGGTTAGTTACCAGTTGTTGAGGTGTATATATATATTTTTTTTTTTTAATAGGTGAAAGACATATGCACTGGTAGTTAGTATCAACACTGGCTTCAGATACATGATGTTTGTCCTTCCCTGTGTTAGGAGATCAGGTAAAGTGTATGAGAAGAGCAGCTGTAACAAATAGGTTGCAGTTAATTTCCTACTAGAGAGTGGACTTTTGTATTCCCTGGAGATAGATGTGAATGAATATAGTATGAGAGGCACCTAAAGTTGCTTGAAAGCATATTTTGTGCTCCTCGTGCTAGTTGTGGAGAAGGCTTGTGGAGGGAAGAAACATGTGTAACTAGAAGCCAATATGAATCTTCTCTTAGTTTGCGAATTAACAGTATTTTTTGTGTGATTGACCTCTGAGCTTGCTGCGGAGTTGGTTTCACCTTCTTTACAGGCCTTCCTTGCAGGAAATGGAAGGGAAGTGTGTCTTTGAGTAAAACACACCAGCAGAAGAATTATAAAACCACAGGTATTGCTGGAGGGTCCTTGGACAGGGTGATGCCTGTTACCGAAAGCACTGAAACTGGTTGAATTTACACTTTGAACAATCTAGATTTCAAGCTGATCGTCTCTTCCTAGAAGGCAGAATCTCTATGGAGGAGTGAAATCAAGAGGCTTAATTTTCTTTGAGAGAAAGAGAGCTAATGATGAGAGCATTCCTGATGAGTCTGGACATATTTAATTCACTAAGTATCTTGGAGTATAAGAATACTTTATTTATGTTTTAGATTGATTTATTTTTAATTTCTTTCTGTGGACTGCTTATGAAGGTTGCTGTCCTTGTAGACTAGCCTTAAAGAAGGAAATTTATCTTCGTGGGGCTTTAATCACCTCTGAAATCCTTTTTTTCCACCCATCCCTCCCTCCCCCCGTGCAAGTAAGCATGTTGTCTGTTATCTCTTTCACTGCTTGGGTGCATGCTCATACTATGCTCCCTTAGGTATGTTGCTGGGCATTCTGTATTTGGATACTGTAGAAACCCAAAAGGGTAGTGGCTGTGTTCAAGGAGGTGCTAAGTATACAATTAAGGGAAGATCTGATCTGAAAAGGTGTGCTGTGAGCTGATACCATTGTTCTTTTCCCTGATGGTACCTTCTGCCTCTTTGTGTACAAACACATGATCGATCCCAAACAAATGGTTCTTAACAGTCCAGAAATGCCCTAACCTGTTTCCCTACATACTAAATATGCAGGGAAATACGTTATTCTGTAATGATCTTTTAAAGACTAATACTTTCACTTTGCATATCAAATAGAATTAAACCACTTCTAGTTATTTATTACTTCTTGAAGAAGAATGGGAGCAAGAAAAAACAAAATCAGAACTGATTGTAGTATTATGGACATGAGAATGCACTTATCCTGGTGGCTACCTTCTTTTAATGGTATGAAATAATCTTATTAAGGACAGTCATACTTCACAGGATCAAAAGATGACTCAGGTTAGAAGGGATCTCAGGAGTTTCCTAGACCTGCTCAGTGTAGCATCAGCCATGAGATGAGACCAGGTAGCTTTATCCAGTCAGTCCTTGAAAGCCTCTGGTGATGGAGGCCACACAGCCACCCTGGGGCCCTGTTCTGCTGCTGAACTGTCCTCAAGGCGAGGTGCGCAACGATGATGGACATTCCCCCCCCATCAGAATATCTCTTATTTCAACACGTGTGTTACCTCTTGTCCTCCTGCCACACACTACTGTGAAGAGACTAATTCCATCTTGTTAATCTTCTCATGGGAGCTGGATGGCTGCTCTTAGGCCTCCCTGAAGACTTTTATTCTCCAGGCTGAATGTGCCTGGTTCCCTCAGCTTCCTCTCATAGGAGAAGTGCTCCAGTCCCCAGCTGTCTTGGTGGCCCTCCACCAAACTCCTCTAGTTTGATGTCTTTCTTGCACTGGGAGAACCAAAACACAGTACTCTAGATGATGCCCAGTGAGTTCTGTGTAGAAGGAAATAATCATGTCCCCTTGATCTTCTGGCTAAACTTCTTTGTAATGTGCAACAGATTAATAGACTTAACTGCTGATCAGCTGAATGGGGTGCAGGGACTTACTTAGTCCTTATTGCTGCTTTTTTTTTTTTGAAGTAAAACTTACTACTTTTGTCAGGTAATGTGATGCATATAGTTTTGAAAGCATAGATCTACTTAAAAAAAACACATTAATGAAAAGATGTTCTGTGATTCCTAGACAGCCCTTTAAAGTGTCTCACCAGACAGAAGAATTCAGAGCAAAAATCACAGCCAAAATGTAAGGCTCTTACAAAGGATTAAAAAAACCCCCAAACAACGACAGCCTTACTGAGGCAGTAATGTATTGCACAAAAGTCACATATGATCATGATTGGTGGTATCATGGTTGGCTGGGTAGAGCTGAGAAGTAACCAAGTTATAATTTCTCATCTTGCTGACAAGGAACAGCTTATATAGAGTGGTTACCCTGAAATCATTGATAGAACGAAGTTTTTCTGCCTTAAATGATACTATAGCTTCTATCCATGATGGATTTCTTAAGCGTTGCTTGCTTGAGTGGCTGGTGAATAGGCTTCCTACACATGTTTAAACAAACATGTGAACTTGACTCATTCAGAACAGACAGGCTGCTTGCAAGAGCACACTAAGATAACTGTGATGTTCTCGTGGGGCTCTTCTTTACCATCATAGGTTGTGGAGATCAGGGGGTATCCATAATGATTAGAGAATGGCAAATGTTACACCTGTCTTCAGAACAGGCTAAAAGTTCAACCCGGGGAACCACAGGCTGGTTAACCTCACTTTGGTCTCTACGGAAGTGATGTATTATGTCTTTCTGGAAGACATTTCTGAAAGGAGGTTATAGGCAGGTGGGGGTTGGTCTCTTCTCCCAATTAACAAGCAATAGGACAAGAGGAAATGGCCTCAAGTTGTGCCAGGGGAGGTTTAGATTGGACATTAGGGAAAAATTTCTTCACTGACAGGGTTGTCAAGCATTGGAACAGGCTGCCCAGGGAAGTGGTGGAGTCACCATCCCTGGAAGTAATAAAAAGATGTGTAGATGTGGTGCTTAGGGACATGGTTAAGTGGTGGACATAGCAGTGCTAGGTAAATAGTTGGACTCAATGATCTTACAGTTCTTTTCCAACCTAAACAATTCTATGACATGTGGAAAGGTGGTGACTGGGATCAGTCAGCATATGTTTACCGAGGATAAATCATGACCTGATAACCAACCTGACCACCTTCTGTGTTAAAAATGGCAGGATCTGTGGACAAGGGGAGAGAAATGGATGTCACTTACCTCAATTTCAGTAAGGCTGAAGGAAGTGGCTGACAGGAACCTCATGAAATTCAACAGAGACAAAAGCAAAGACCTGCATCTGAAGGAAGACCTCAGGCTAAGACTGGCTGGGGATCAGCTTTGCAAGATTGGCTGGGGCTCTGACAGACAGAAAGCAGAACGTGAGCCATCAGTGGGTCCTTTGAGCAAAGGCAAGTGGTGTCCTGGGCTATATTAACAGGAACAGAACCAGAAGATTGAGAGGAAGGATTATTTCCTTCTACATGGAAATTGTTAGATGTTCTGTGGAAGACATCAAACTAGAGGAGTTTGGTGGAGGGCCACCAAGACAGCTGGGGACTGGAGCACTTCTCCTATGAGAGGAAGCTGAGGGAACCAGGCACATTCAGCCTGGAGAATAAAAGTCTTCAGGGAGGCCTAAGAGCAGCCATCCAGCTCCCATGAGAAGATTAACAAGATGGAATTAGTCTCTTCACAGTAGTGTGTGGCAGGAGGACAAGAGGTAACACACGTGTTGAAATAAGAGATATTCTGATGGGGGGGGAATGTCCATCATCGTTGCGCACCTCGCCTTGAGGACAGTTCAGCAGCAGAACAGGGCCCCAGGGTGGCTGTGTGGCCTCCATCACCAGAGGCTTTCAAGGACTGACTGGATAAAGCTACCTGGTCTCATCTCATGGCTGATGCTACACTCCTGAGATCCCTTCTAAACTGAATTATTCTTTTATACTGAACAACTGTAAATATTGAAAATAATTTTGAGAATGTTCTTCTTATCCCCCCAAACATTACTCTTTGTTTTCTAGACTGAGGGGTGCTTAGGTTAGAGTCCCTTTATCATTTTTCTGTATTGTTGGTGATGTGGCTTGGACTTTTGATTATACCAGAATACAAAATAGTGTAAAGGTAAGGATCTCAAAGTATATCTTGTAGATATTCTATGACATGGCACGTTGGGAGCTCAATATATATTTGGCTATACAAAGTAGTGTAAAAGGATAGACTATAATCTAGATTTGTACTGGATCCTCTGCTTAAAAGAAATTCCTTGCAATTTACTGATTTAACAGCCTGTTCAGGTATAACTGGAACAGTGACTGCTGCAACAAAGTTGCCATTATAAAAAGCAAAGTGAACATTTTGGTTTTTGAATTGGACTGATTCTAAGTTTGGGCCTGGGTAGGGGCAGAGGAAGCATCCTATTAAGTCTGTTTGTTTTCTTGACCCAGCAGAATCTTTTTATTTGGGGGAGAGAGAGGTATAGTTGATGCAGTGAACAGATATTGTTTGGTATGAGAAGGCCTGGAAGATGGGGAGAAACATGTGGCTGGGATCCAGCATCTCTGTAGCTGCTGAGAGGTATGGGATCCCAGTCACGGGTTAGCAGCTACGTTGGAAGTATGGCTTGGACTTGGTTATGTGGTGCTGGGTAAACCAGCTAAGGTTGTGGCTCTCAGAAAAGATTCATTTCCCTTTTTTTCTGCCTTCTGGCTGTGTGTGCTTGCTGCTTACCTGGCTTGTATAGTTACCAGACCTTTCTGTGAGGTGCTTTAATTTGGTTAAAATATCAGAAAATTAATCCATATTAAGGGAAAGAAAACTGAATAGAAAGCTTATGGAGAAGTCAGCTTGTCATTCCAAAGCTGGTGGGAGGGGAGCAAGCTGCTGTATTGGATAAACCATGTGTGAAACTACCCTCAGTTTTGGGTGTTCTGAGCCCTTGCTAGACCTCCACTCTCCCCCATTTCCTGTGAGAGGTTAACTGTCCTGTCTTAAGGAGAACAGAACAGACTTCTGGTATTTTACAACCCTTCTTCATAGTTCAGTTTTCTTTGAAGTTTAATAAAAGCATAGTTTGTAACTTCAGACACAACGATTGTGATTAATCAGCAGTAACATCACATTTTCAGAACTTAAACTGATTATCTCTAGTTATAACAAGTTCTTTCACTAGATCTTCCTCTCCTATGTGATACCACGTTTTCCAGTTTTGAGAGAGATCCTAAACCTATGTGAGTTGTCTTAGTAGGATGCTCTGTGCATGATTTCTAGTCTGAATTCCCTTCTGCTAAATCTGTTGGGCTCTCTAAACTCATCTTCCCTTCAGCGTGATTTGTATTTACTGGGAATAAATGAATTATCTGTAGGTCCCACTTTTATGAGTTGTCTCAGTGGATTAAAATTTTCCCTCAATATGCTTTGGGCACTTAGTTGCTAAAATTTAGTATATTTAAATTGGCTTCAAAAAACTATCTGTACTCATAGGGTAGCTATCATCTGTTACTGTTGCAGTATTTGTGAATCACAGAGCTGTTCTAGAAGAAATTTCCTGAAATGGCATGGATTGTCAATGAAATTGTCTGTAGTTCAGTCAAGCAGCCTGGCAGTGCCAGTGGAGGGAGTTTGTGTCCCAAGTTGCTTGTTTGCATTTGTTCTGTTGTGCTGACAAACCATTTGGCAAACAAATCGGTGAACTGAGATGGCTGGAAAAAAATAACTGTCAAGAGAGTTTTTTGTAACAGGCGTTGTTTCATGGCAGTTGTTACAACTGAAGGAGTACCGGACCATGAATGACCTTACCCTGGCAGTGCTACTGAGGAAAAAGACACTTGGAAACAAGAGGGAGAGTGCTCAGTCTTTTTAATCCTCCAGCTTCTTCACATCTCTTTCCTTAACTCTTCAGTATCTTCCTTCTGTAGGATTGCTGTGGAGATATAGGAGTCAGAGGCACCAAATGAACATTGAAGTTTTCTAACCCCCAATAAAGAGGGTAGAGAGAGTTACAAACACGTCAAAACTAACAGTAATCTAATTTTGATAAATACAGTGCTATGCATAGTAAGCTGTCATGGTTCACAAATCAGACTGATTTAGGTAGCTTACCTTCAGAGGGAGTTTGCTATTCCTGTTGACAAAGAATGACAACTATCTCCTGCTGCTACAGCACACTATAAACTAATTCATTAAGTAGATGAATAAAAAGTCCTCTGCCTGTCTTGCTCGAGAATATCTATGGTTATGATCTAGACCCCGAGGTGAAAAATCAATGAACATTTTCAGTACTTCATGAGATAAACTTCTCAAGAAATGGTGAAAGTGCACTTCTATTTTGAAGCATATTTAAACGTGCAGACACATTTTACTCACTTCCCCTACTAACTTCTGAAAGACTGTATGGGTGCATAAGTACTTTCTTTGCATTTTAAGTGCTTCAGTAAGAATACAGCCATAACATACTCAGTATTGAGTAAAGGATGTAAAGCCAAGGTAGGCTGAACATGCTGCATGACATGCAGTGTAGCTTAGTTATGTAAGTTAAATGAGATAAATTAGATTTTTATATCCAATAAGGTTTTCTGAAAATCAAGACAGCTGTTGGATATTTTGCAATAAGTTCTTGGAGAGAAGTCTTTAAGGTGGTGGGGAAATTGTTACTTAAAGGTTACTAATTTTGTTGGTAACTATAAAATGGTATGTTACGAAGGTGGTATGGAGCTAACTTTAGGGAAGACTTGAAAAAGAGTTGCTGGAAAATGTAGAACTTTTAAATTAATTTCAAAATTTGCAAGTAAGAAGTTATCCTCAGTTTGCAAGTTAAGTGAAAATGCAGAAATTTTATTTTAATGGTTGGTGTGACTTTTTGGTACTCCACTATAGCAGAGTGCTGTGCAAGGCAGATGAGAAAGTTATTAACATTTTAGGCATGCAGTTTTTATGCTGGTCTGCACTGAATTTCTTGTGATTTCTTGTGCGGTGTTTCCAAACTTCAGAGACACCTACTTTAAGTAACTTATGGTTTGTTAATTAAAGTCAGCTTGTTAAAACAGTAGCTCTTCCCACTTAATCTCCATCAAAAACATCCAGGGAACATTTCCCTGAAGAGGAACTTCTTATCCATGTGGAAAGCAACTGTTAAGCCAGCTCCAAGTGTCAGCCTATTGTGATAACTAACCGTATTTTCACTCTGTGTTAGATAAACCATAAACTGCCACAGCAGGAGCTACTTCATGAGCTGTTTAGTCATCACTTCAGTAGTGCTATCTCCCACAAAGAGAGCAATGTGGACAATGAAGAAGTGTGCTTTATTGGCTTGGACCTTTACTGTGTGTCAAGGTCCTTCACTGTCTGAAGTAGCTATTGTGAATTTAGGCTGTTAAATGAGTCCATACATTGACTTATACGAGTGCTTTGTGCCAGAAAATGATGCAAAACACATTTTTATTATAATTTGAATGAAGTTATGGGGCAAACTTCTGTACTTGGAAGAATGTCATATGCTTCTTTTAATATAAAACTAATAAAAATAGTTGTTGATTTTCAAACAGAAATCTGTACTAGATTTTACATAAATAAATTGTGGGTCTAAACATTGTTACTGGGGCATGAAGGGAGAAGATGGAAAATGACAGTTTAGTTTCCTGATGCAATGATGAAGGGTGTCAAATGAAGTGACAAGGTGCCATCTGTGAAACATGCGAAAAGTGCTGCTTTACAGGTTCAACAAAACACTCAGGAAAACTTGCAGAAGAAAATTCCTTTAAGCACAAAAAAACCAGAGACATTACTGTTTGAGATCTTTGGACTCACAACCTGTGAGAAACCTAGAGAATATTTGGGAGAGGAGTGCTGTTCTAAGTTTTGCCTGTTCCTCTGATATTCCCTAGTCACCCGGCTGAATATTTTTGTATTTGAGATCAGGCAGGACTTAAACTGGTGACCCAGTTGTGCATGATGATGCCAGAGTTATTGGGCTAGGTGGAACACTTGTCTGGCCCATTATGGCTGCTCTTACTGTTGTGGCATTGTTTAGACTTATACTGATCATAAATATGCTTAAAACAGCTGTCTAATTTTCTTGTGTCTAATCTTGATTTTAAACTGTTTAGTACAAAAAATACTGTTGATTGCTCTCTAGAATATTAACTTCTGCTTTTTTGCATATTTTTGATGTTTTAAGCCATTATAATTCCAGTTTTATTTTCATATTGAATGTCAACAGTAAACTTTTCAGGGAGAAGGAATTCCCTTCTCATTGAAACTTTACAGTAGCTCTCTAATATCTGAATAGTAATTCTCATCAAACTATATAGGACACTGATTCATTTACTGGTTTTGGTGCTTTGTGATTAATTCATATGTTTCTGGTGCTGATAATGTACCTAAGCTATCTTGAGTGAGGTGAAACTTGGCTCTTTCAATTGACTCTATCCTATTTAACTCCCTGATCTGTCCTTGTGTTTGCGTCATAGTTATACATACATTTAGTTTCTAAAGAGAAAGTACATTTAGATATATTTTAGTCCTTTGCTTGGAGTGTAGTGTTTGATAGCTAGTCTGACATAAAAGCATATTCACACATATATATTGTAGAATTGTATGAGGAACAGATGATTGTTGATTCAAGTAATTTTTAGTTTCTTGTGTGAAGAAAGGTTGCAAGATCTTTTGTTTTTTCTTACTTATTCTTTTCCTCTCTGATTCTAACAGAGAGGAAAACTTATTTTACGTTAGATATCTAACATGTAGAAATTCTTCCTATGTGGAAACCTCTACAGCTATGCTTAGTGGCAAAGCATGATGTGGTGTTGGAGGTACCTGAGTTAGTGTAGACACTGAGTTGGCATATTGCTCAATCTGTTCTTCCCTCTGCCTCCTCCCCCCCCTGCTTTTGTTGTGGTTATTTTTTTTTATTTTAAGTAACTGACTGCTGAGTACCATGTTAATTGTTGACTACTACTCTCCCTACCAAGGTAATGTAGTTAGAAATTACTTAGTACCTTTTTAGCTTCCTTGGAATTTTAGAAAACTGTCAGTGACTTCAGTTTTGCATAAGTAATGGTGTATTGAATGTTATTGATGCATTCTTTGATGCTTCTGGTGACTTCATGAAGAGTCTCTGAGCTGCAAAGTTTGTATCTTCCTGTCTTCATTTACATTAGTTGATTTCACAGAAGATTTTTCTTTACATAAACTTGTCTTTTTCAAATGTGGTAGATGCTTACAGTAGCAGGGGCACTGCTACTAAAGGTATATAAAGTCTGAAAACATGACCAGGTTTTTAGCTACCTGAAGTTTGTGAGTTAGCTAAGTGAGTTCCAGTTGTGAATCATATTAATATTTAAAATATATGGTTTCTTACTTTAACCTAATTCTGATTATCTTTTCTCTTGCTTCCCTTTCTTTAGAGACTCTACAGCGGTGGGTAATTCACTGGTCCATAAGCGGTCTCCTTTACGTCGAAGCCATAAGACCTCAGCATCTCTGACTAAGCTGTCGTTATGTGATGGACAGAAAGCCAAAAAGCCACTGTGTAAATTTGAAGAAGGTCAGGATGTCCTAGCTAGATGGTCAGATGGCTTGTTTTATCTTGGAACTATCAAAAAGGTAAACAATTTTAACTTCACTGGAGTCTTACAGTATCATATGTTGGTTAAATATTACAGTATTATTGTCTCACTTACTTAATATTAAACACGTTCTTTTGTTTAGTCCTTTTACTCATGGCTTCCACTGTATTTTTGTTTTTCAGATAAACAAATTGAAACAGAACTGCTTCATTATATTTGAGGACAGTTCCAAATCCTGGGTTCTCTGGAAGGACATACAAACAGGCAAGAACTTCAGTGAAGTAGTCATTGTTTGGTATTTTATTTGTTTAGATTACTATATCTGTTAAAATAAATCATATTCTTGTATCATAAAGAGTGATATAATTCAGTGTGACCCAGGATCATGAATTAGGCAAATAGAAGAAAAAAAAAATATTTTCAAACAACTCTTTATCATTGCAGTTACTTTTTGTTTGTTTTTGTTTTAACATAACTATGTGTAGGGAGGGGAGAACAATTCTAAAAGTATGATCACATTTGAGTTTATTTGGATGGGGATAGAGTATAATACTCTGTCTTAACAGAAAACTCCAGGCCCTAATTTACACCAAGTTTATGTCCTCCTATTGTTTTCAGTTGAAACAACATGACGTGGAAAGAAACCAAAGACTGGAAAATCCTAGGTTTGAATGGAGTTTTCACATTTAAAAGTAACACCATAACTTTTGCTCATAAGAAACCATTACAGATTTTGGAGTATTCATGTGATTTAAAGAAATGTACAGTTATCAAGTGAGACATCTATTGTATATTAGCTTTGTTGGTTTTTTTTTCCAGATGTTTGGGGAGTAGCTAGTATTTTGACAATCTAATGCTAATAAAGCATGGCTGACAACTTCAGTGACAAATTTCTTCTGAAAATCAGTTGCAATTTCCTCATAATATGGAGGCAATGGAAATCTGATATGGCTCTTGCTGATTCTGGATTTTTAAACTAAACACTTCAGATGCTAATAGGAGAAATTTTGTATTTATGATAGCAAAAAATCAACTGCTTTATTTCTGAGAAGATTTTAAAATACTGCTTTTCTGTAGTGCTGGTTTATGATCTTTGATTCATTTATTGTAAATATCAAGTTCGAGTGAGTGAGTGTGATGACATGTAGATAAAGCAATGTGTGTTAATCCAGATTTTTAGATTGTTATGTGGTATAATTGGAGCAAGATGTACTTTTGTTTCCAGTTTGCAAGCTAACTTTTTTTTTTTCTTACCCCTACTGTTACTGTGTGCTTTTGTATGCTTGCAGATAAGAAGTAATAACGTATTTCCTAAGAATGTTGGAGTTTAATATTAAAGCACCTTGGGCAGATCTGTCAAAAAGATATGCACCAAATTTTGCATATATTTACATGAAAAGAAGCACAAGCTATTGTAAATACAAAACATATGAGTTTTCCAAATACATATTTTTTTTTTTAGCCTGCATTTACATTCTTTCTTCAGTTATTTAATTTTTATTGTTGGTATTAAGGAACCATGACTGCATAGTAAATAGGCAATATATAGCCTATAAATATCCAATAGTCTATGATAAGTGATATAAATATTTTTAACACATACAGTCTGTACAAAATGTTTGAATGTATTTTTGTTAGGAAGTTAGGCCCTGTAACAATGTTTCTACAATGCATGGATCTGTAACTGAAACTACGGAAAAAGCCATATGTGTGGTAACCATTCCAACTGCAGGTGTAACATGGGGAAAAAAAAATAATCACACTTTCATCTTTGTCTAGGAGCCACTGAAAGTGGGGAAATGGTCTGTACAATATGTCAGGAAGAGTATTCAGAAGCACCGAATGAAATGGTTATATGTGATAAATGTGGGCAAGGTAACTAGATTTTTTTCTACTTACTGCATTTTAAAAGATGTTTTAATTTGTTCTATGCTGTGACAGCTCAACTGATATCAAATTTTATAGCCTTTAGTGGCTGTTAACAGCTTAGTGAATAATTATCGTTGTTAAAGTGACTAACGCCTGCTCTGTAGGTAAGGTTTATTTTTTCCACTAAGAAACATTTAAAAGACCATTTTGAATGTGTTACCAATCTTTTTGATCAGATTTTTCGCACTTAATGATGGATAATGCCTATAGTTGCATTAAAATGATATATAGTTAATTCTGTGTAAGCCTCTTTTACTATTTTAATAACACTGATAATTTTTTATACAGGCTATCATCAGCTGTGTCACACACCAAATATTGACTCTAGCGTGATTGATTCAGATGATAAATGGCTCTGTCGACAGTGTGTTTTTGCAACAACAACAAAGGTCTGTTTCTAGAAAAATGTTTTTAATACATCCCCTATTACATACATACTTTGGTTTTGAAGTTGAAACGAAAAAATAAAAGAAATAGTGCTTTTTTCAGTGATTTCTTTGTTAATTTTGATCGGAATGGAAGTTTCATATGCTGGGAATTAATATTTATTTTAGAAATAGATTACACTTGGCTTCCAATTTATTGTTAAACAAATATGCTAATATTAAAACATCAATACAGATGACAGTATTTTGCTTGATTATAGACAAATTTTTGTAACTTTGAAATTAAAGGATTTGAAAGTTTCAGAAATATAATACTGGTTTTGTAAACTAATGTATTTGTTTTTCCTCAGAGGGGTGGTGCGCTTAAGAAAGGACCAAATGCCAAAGCACTGCAAGTCATGAAACAAACATTACCGTATAATGCAACAGACCTTGAGTGGGATGCAGGTCATAAAACCAATGTCCAGCAGTGTTACTGCTATTGTGGAGGACCTGGAGAGTAAGTAAACAGATAATATAGAAGAACTTTTCTCTGTAATGCAGCTGCAGGCTTTGGCCCTCTTCCTGTAGACTTTTACTTGTGAACTGTGAGTTTCTGTTTCTATTGTGTGTAGGTATTGAACTTGTTGCAATATGGAATATTTTTGTCTCTATTAATGGCTTTCCTTCTCCCATCAGATCTTTTGGTTTGTTTTGTCATGTGACCATCATATAACATCGAAGTCCATTCTAGAACAAGCAAGAATATATTTTTTTTTTTTTGCATTGCTGCTGTTAATATGTTGAGATTGGATGAAGTTGGTTGTTGATCTTCTTACAATTCTAGGCAGTGAGTTTCTGATGTTAACTTTGGTCTGTCGTTAGTCATGAATATAAATATATCTAGAGATTAGTTTATTAAATTGTCTGATTCTACCATAACATCATACCCTGGATTGCAATTATAGGCGGGGAAATACTATTTTTTTTTTTCCTCTTATGACATTACAGAGTCCTCTGCTGGTCCTTTCTTACAAGAAAGGCAAGAAGAGGACTTCTTAAGCATGTAGAGATAAATACTCTGTCTGCATGGATGAGTGAATGAATAAAATAGCATTGAAGATTTGAAGTCTAGGCAAGTCAAGAGTCCCACAGAGAAGCAAAGCTTTTGAGTTTAGACCCACAGGACAGAGCTCAGGTTTGAGAATTTTGCAGAGTTGGACAAATACCGCCTTCAATTTTGCGTGGTTCCTTTTCTCAAGGGAGAAGCTGGAAAAGGGAAAAAAAAATGTAAACTATGAAGTTCATTTTGAGGATTCAGGTGGTTGAATCCTCAGAACTAAAGTTTGTGACTTAATGTGGCTGTGCTGTGCTTTGGAAAATAACAAGCTAATGCAGTATGTGAGAAGGATCTTACATGGTATTACTGAATTCTTATTATCAAGAACTAGAAAGTGGTTGTCAGAGGAAATTAATTTTTTATTTTCTTAATTTAATAACTTCATTCGTTTACTAGACTATCTTTTATTATTTGTAGTCACTCCTTTCTAGAAATGATTCATTATAGAACTCAGTGTTACTGAAATATCCCTACAGATGACTGTTTTATAAACTGTGAAAATCACTTTGGGTCAAGAAGATCCCTTACTATTTAATTTAAACGTAATGAAGAACAATTTTCAGTAACTTTTTTTAACACATCTTGTTTTTCTTTCTGTTGGTGAAGCTGGTATCTAAAGATGTTGCAGTGCTGCAAATGTAAGCAGTGGTTTCATGAGGCTTGCGTGCAGTGCCTCCAAAAGCCAATGCTTTTTGGTGACAGGTAAGAAACTTAAGCTGTACTTTATGGTTGTCTTTATTTAAAGTTGGAGGGAATCTCACATCTGAGCTTTTATCAAGGCATCTGTAATACAACAGTATTTTCCAAAAGCAGAGTGAGTTTTGTGTAGGAGATTATATGAAATAAAGCATGTGTTCAGGTGCCAGGAAAATGCGATTCTTTATCTCAGTTTAATGAAGGAGGGTGGCGTGGTGGAGAGGTAATCAATGGATACTTAAATTTTGATTGTTACTGACTTTGCTTTGTGTGGAAGTTCATTACACTATAGGTGCTGGCTACTGGGAATTTAAAAGCTTTAAAGCACTCCGCTTTAGTGGGCCTATACATTAGATAAGGGCTTTCAAGTTCACTTTGTGTAGGTGACTAATCTCTTGTGTGCAACAGGCACCATGCTTCAAGGTAGGCTGGCAGTGTGTGTGCAGTAGTAGTTCCTGTACTAACAGTATAGGGAATTGGAGAAAACTGGAAGGATAGTTAGAGTAAGGGGAGCTCTGTATATCCTCTGTTCATGTGTGATGAGTTGGGACACAAGGAAATGAAAAAGAGTGCGGGTCTGTGCTTTCATTTTTAAGAGGAACTTGGAGCAGATGAGAGAGAACTGGATAAGGGAATCAAGGAGTATCTCATTCATTATCTATTATACTTTGTTTTAGCTGTTGGTTGTGCTGGAATGTTTGTGTGAAGGAACTGAGTTAGGACCCAGGAATGCATGGGTCCTTTAAATGCATGCTTACACTGGGGCACAGGTTTCTGCATTTGAGAGAATGGAGTGGGGATATTACAGGTCATCCTCACTGATATAGTCACAGGCTGAGGGACTTTCTTAGGCAGTACAGAACAGTGGTACCAGGATAAAATTGAGGAAGTACCTTGTATCTGGCCTGGTAGGTACCAGTGCAGATTGTGGAAGTTGATAAAGGAAAGTGGAGGATGAAGGGATTCTCAAATATCATATTGTTGGGTTTCTAGCCTGCTTAACTTTCATTTTTTTCATAATTAGGGTGTTAAAACGTTAAGAAAGTGTGTGTGTGTACAGACACCCACCACCCAGACACATGTACATATACATATGTATATATTTTTAGGTTTTATACGTTCATTTGCTCAGTTTGCAGTTCTGGACCAGAATACCTCAAACGTTTACCCTTGAGATGGTAAGTATGAATTTAAAAAAAAAATAAAATGGTCGGTTGAATACATGCTCTGCTTTTCTGTTTTGGTATTTCGATTCTCCTTGTAAAAAAGCAAATCCACTTGCTGTCCTGAGTTGTTTCCTGAGTTGTTTCTACTGCTTGTATGAACAGGGACAACTTTTCTTTCAAAGCTTATCCTTAAATGTAGAGATATTTTGCAATTGTTTGCTCTTGGGTTTTGTTTCTGGGATTGTTCAATAAAGTATCAAGCAACTACTGATTTGTTGTATAGGGGAAGATTGAGATATCTGAACAAAGTCTTTTTTGCAGGCTTAGGATCCTGCCATTGGATACGCCAAATGTGTAATGAGTACTAGAGTACATATCTTGACACATTTTATAATAGTTTCCTCGATGAGACTTAATGGTTAGTTGTAGTTTGAAATCTTTAAACTAACCCATGTTAGAAATTGTATCCAATTTAGTGGATATATGTCCTAACAAATATATGGTGGAAGTTACCTTTTAAAATGTTAATTCACCAAAATACTTGTGTGAATTCAGAATTGATACATTGAATGTATCCCATGGTTTAGACCAGTTTTGGAGTTTAAAAGAACATCATGACAATGAGATGAGGCAGAGATGGAAGTAAGATTCAAAGCAGAAGGAATCACTTAAGGAAGAGAAATGGCAGGAGACTTCATAATGTTATTCCCTGGATTGAGTGTTTTGAGTTGTGCTTTTTGTTCCTCTGTGTTGTGCTAATATCTCTTCTACTAAATTATTTCAAAGAAAAACAATTGGAAGAGAGAGGCTTTTTCTTCCTCTCTGTTTTATTAAAATATTTCTGAATTCTAGGGTAGACATAGCACATCTATGCCTTTACAACCTAAGTGTTATTCATAAGAAGAAATACTTCGATTCGGAGCTTGAACTCATGGCCTACATTAATGAAAACTGGGATAGATTGCATCCTGGTGAGGTAAGTAACCACAATACTCTTGTTTTTCCTTGCAGTGCATACATGTGTCCTGAAAGTTAGTGACCTATGAACTGTTTTATTCTGGATGTTAAATCCTTTATTACCTTAAAAAGCATTCTATTTCTGCAAGGAAATTAAAGATAGTCTCCTTATCATTTGGGATTACCAGATTTTAAGTACTGTATGTTTTTCTGAGCTGTAAAATTTCTGAAGTGGTCCATGTAACTGTTATTTTATTATTTGCTTGGCAACTTTATTTATACTCGACTGTTTGTTCTATTGCATATATGTATTTTTCTTTTCTTTCATTTTATAATTCTTATAGTTCTTTGATATTTTCATGTGCACAGACCAGAAAATCTAAATGTAGACCTGAATGCAGAGTATATTGCATATGAAGACATCTTCAAAGTCTCTAAGGTGTAACACATAACTAATTATTGTACACAAACATTTCCTCTTCACTCTGTCTTCCAGACACAGGGGTGATCTGTTCATGTCCAAGTCTAAAGATTGTTTTGATCCTTTTCCAGTCTGATTCTGCTAGTTGTCAAGGTGTCTTGGTTTTAGTTCACCGTTATACTAGTTATTTTTCCAGCTTTTGATTTACTGGGCTGTTATCTTAGCATTAGAGGAAATCCATTTCCCCAAGCAGACTGACTTCATATTTAACTAGGAGGAGCAGTGTAGATATGTGTTTCTGCATGTAAGGTTGGATGCAAAATTTGTCTAAAATAAAATTGTCATGCTGCTAGTAGAGTATGCGCTTTTTTTGTGCGTGAAAATTGTTTAGGGTTTTGAAGTTTTTTTAATACAGGTGGCATATAACTAGCCTGAAAACTTCTTATTATGAGTACATGCTACTCCTATACTTCTTTTCAGTAAATTCATAAATCTGTAATATGCTTTTACCAGCAGACATAATTTAAGAATCAAATTTATGTTCTTGGTTTAAATTAGTAACTACATTTCATAATCGAAAATAGTTTAAAATACGTGTGTTTAGACTATGAGTTTGTTAGAAAGACAAGCAAACACTCTAGAATTACTAAAAAATTACAATTGGTGTCATTATGAATAGACATCTGGTTTACTTCGGCACATATAGCATCTCTTAGCGAAATCCTATCAAGTCAATAATTGTCATACCAAGTCTCAAGCTTTAATTAAAAAAAGGGCTGCACAAAATGTGGTAAACTGTGGTAAATTGTCTTGAAAAAATTGAGGCAAAAGTATTTTACTACTTTGGTTAATCTGGTTTCTTTATTAAACAGAAATCAGTCACAGAAAGAATAACATCTACAATATAATGGGTTTAGGGGTTTTGTAATATTCTTAGCTTGCCACTGCTAGAAATTACACTTTGGTTTCTTTGTCTAGCTGCTTGTAATTGAATAAGAGGAAAAGTTTCTCAGCCAGAGGTGAGATAGGAGTAAATGGTGGAATTATCAGACCTCATAAGCCAGTAATTTTTAGCATGTTGTTATACCTCTGGATAGCAATGGGTTGTACTGAATGCATATGGTAAATGTTTTTACACATATTTGTACCTTTCTTTGGCTAAAATTGGTTGAATACCTATCTTAACTTTAGTAGTCAGGTAGATTGACTGTGAATCTTGCCCAAAATTGTGTTAAGAGCTTAGGTTTTATGAGTATATCTACTCATTTATTCAGCTGTTAGCTAAAGGTGGGGTTTTTTGAGCTGCAAACGTTGTACAGTCTGCTCTGTAGTATCCATACTAATAGCAACACTTATAAAGTGTTTGTCAACTCTATAAATAAATTAAATTTAAATTTACTGCAGAACCAATTGTATTAGTGCTGGAACATTCTGGCATGGCAACTGGAAATACGGTAGCTTCACTGGAATTTAAAAACAGCCGTCTAATTATAAAAAAAACTAATCTTATTTTAAATTCTGTTACATAGATGTTGTGTTCACTTCTTTGTAGTCACCACCATACTTATTCAGCTTTATGTCTCTGTAATTCATAAGTATGCAGTTTTTCAGAGATAAGATTCCACATGTTGGTAGCTTGATAGGGATGAGCTACTTCAGGCTTTGGTGCAATAAGGGAGGTTAGACTGGGTCTTAGCAAAAGGGGCATGAAAATGGATTTACTTTTTTGTAAACTCTAATAACACTTCTGAGCCTCTTGGCAAAAATGGGAATTGGGTCCTGTGGCAGGATTTTAGTTAAAATGATCACCAATAAAATAACTAAGTTCTTGTGTTAATATATCTATCTTCTGGTTGCAATCTCAATTAATTTGGGAGTCAGTAATGCCACAGAATTCTTGTTAGCAGTCTTGGGAGGGCAAGCTAATATTATGTCATTTGAGTATATTAAAACTCTTTGAGATATTTTTCTGGCACTTCTTAAAGTGAAACTCAAATTCTTTGGCCTGGGCTTGATCCTGGCATGAATTCTGTGGATATAAAAATCACAGAATACATGGGATAATGATTAATATCCTTTGGGGTTAGGTAGTTTCCACAGCTAATACTTCATAAATGTACTTCGCATCCAAATCTGTAGTTACAATAACTCAAAGTAACTGGAATCTTTCTATTACTAAAGAATTCGACAGGTTAAATGATTTCTTAATACTTCACAGCTGGCAGATACACCAAAATCTGAAAGATATGAGCATGTACTGGAGGCATTAAATGATTACAAGACCATGTAAGTTATTGGTACTTTTTGTTTTAAATGTTATTTGCCTGTTTAATATGATTACAGTCTTCAGTCTCCTTTGCTCAGTCTATCTGATAATCACTTTGGCTGCAGATAATGTTTAAATTTTAAATACTGTTTCTATTTCAAACTATAACATTACATAATTATTTGAGTGGAACCTAGATCATAAGAAAAAAATGTGTTAACTTCCATCCTCTTTCCACTTCACATTTTGTGAGGATTGTGTTAGGGGAAAGAGGGAAATAAAATAGCATTAGAATGAATATTCTAATTTGCATAGTTTTGGTTTGCATGTACACTGTTATTTTAAAAGTTGCTTTCCCTAAGGTCAGAATTTTAACAATTAATTTAAAATCATCTAGGTTTATGTCGGGAAAAGAAATAAAGAAAAAGAAGCATTTGTTTGGCTTGAGAATTCGTGTTCCTCCTGTGCCACCAAATGCTGCGTTAAAGGCTGAAAAAGAACCAGAAGGAACTTCTCATGAGTTCAAAATTAAAGGCAGAAAATCATCTAAACCAATCCCTGATGTGAGGTAAAA
This sequence comes from Anarhynchus alexandrinus, assembly GCA_008711295.1. Lineage (NCBI taxonomy): Eukaryota > Metazoa > Chordata > Aves > Charadriiformes > Charadriidae > Anarhynchus > Anarhynchus alexandrinus. The sequence continues at coordinate 6,171,783 of VUYV01000002.1, forward strand.
TAACCCAGTCATTCTAGCAATGTTGTGGTATGTTGGGATACTTTGGGTATTTTTTTGGTGCCTACAAAAAAAGCCTATTCACTGTATAATGTATTTTTTTAAAATAACTATAAAGGTGGATGTCCTGCCTAAACTGTGGCAGAGGACTATTTGTGAGAACAAGGTCTTTGAACGAATTTAATTAGCTTTCTATTAGGATCCTTCTAAAAAAAAAAACCCAAACCAAAAAAAAACCCAACAAAAAAACGAACATGAAATTTAGCAGTAAGAACAATAGAGAATATCCCAACTTTGCTGATATTTGGGAAGCTAAATCTCTTGCCTTTCTGGAGCTCTTATGCAATAATCTAACTAGAATTCTAACTAGGAAGTATGATGTGACATTGTAACTTGGTAAAAAAGATGGCATATTTATTAATACAAGTGTGGTCATATGAATAAACAACACTTAACACTTGTTTTTCCCCTTCAACATTAAGAAGTCAGTAATGTCACTAAAAAGATATTGTATCTGTTTATCTTATTCTAGAGGCAAAAATATGTAGCTTTGTACCTGAAAATTTTGATTTACCAGAATAACCTCATTTAACGCAATGTCTTAGCAATAGACATCTAATTGTGTGTTCATTGCCAAAGAAAAAATGTCTTTGCTGAAAATTATCTTCAATAATACAGGACAAAATATAAATTTTCTTCTAGGGAATTAAGTAATGGTATAGAAAGAAAGGGGAAAAAAAAATCAGTAGGTCGTCCACCTGGTCCCTATACAAGAAAAATGATTCACAAAACTCCGGAGTCATCTCCTCTGGTAAGGTTTTGGATATTTTATTCTTCTTTCCGCTCCCTCCCCCAACTGGATTATCATTTTTGAATCATTGTATTCTGCCATTCACCATCAAATCAAATTGATACAGCAATTAAAACTTAATTTTAAGTACTTTTTTTTCCTTTTCTTTTCCTCCTTAGGATAATGAACCAGTTCCAGTTATAGAGAACCCAGCCTTGGAATTACCCTGCACTGTTGGGTAAATTAAAAAAATTAAAAAAAACAACACTGTAAAGAAAAAGTTATAATACCATGTTATTTATCTGTTTGCTCAGTTTTAACATAAGATTATTTTCATTACATGGCAACCCCGTTATCTTGCATATTAGGAAATCTGATGGAACTGCGCATTCATCCAATACCTCAGATGTGGAATCCACAGGTGCTGCCAGTATGAAAGAAACTACCTCATCTAGCATTTCCAGACATTATAGGTAATTATTCAATTGCTCTATCTATTATAAACATTAAGATTTGCAATATATTCATTTTAATAAGATTTTCTGAAAGAGAGGACAGGAAACAATTGGTTCAGCAATACCTCACCCTTAATAAGCAGAAGTTGCAGGTATCCTACAAGAGATACCTTGCCAAAGCATGGCATGTAATAGTCTAAGTCTGGTTTCTTAAAACCTGAGGTTCTGTTGTACTTCCAGTCAGTTCTGAATCTTTTGGCTAACTTTCATGAAATCTGGGAATCCAGGTAGTCCCAAAGAAATTATCATAGAATGGTTTAGGTTGGAAGGGACCTTAAAGATCACCTAGTTCCAAACCCCCTGCCGTGGGCAGGGACACCATTATGGTCTAACAAGATTCATGAAGATAGATGCTTGGATGAGAGACACAAACCAGCAGCTCACAGAAAGTCAGACGATTTTCTGTGGTCAGTGCTGTTTTGTTGGGGTTTTTTTGTGTGTAAAAGTTTTTTTTTGTGGGGTGTTTTTTTTTGTTGTGTTTTTTTTTTTAGTTGAAGCTTTGGCAAAACAAAGGTAGAAGATAAGGTAGTAGGTAGACTTAAGTTATGAGGCAGCCATAGTAGATGTGAAATGGAGGTAAGGGTATTGCAGAACTGGTGGGAGAATAAATACAGAAGAACTCAGGATATTCCAAAGGGGCATAACATTGAGAATATGATGATTTACTGGGATTTGGAGTAATTATCAACTGAGGCTCAAGAGTAGAGCAGTAAATTGCAGGGGGAAATCTAAAGAAATGGGACAAAAGAAAACTAGTCTTTTAGTTCTGCTTACAGCACACAGGGTGAGGGGTGTTTTTTGTGCTCGCTAACTAGTGTTCTTTGATGTAAAATAATGTAGTTACATTAAACTTACTGAGAAGAATTAAACCCCATAAACCTTCCTAAGCTTAATTTTCTGATAAAGGCCACAAAAGAGCTGATGTGTACCCTGAATTAATTTTAGCAGCTTTTGTTTTTGTAGGTTTCTGTATTCATGTTAAAGAATAGTAAGTATGCTGTGATTTTCTACAGTCAATAGAGCATGAAAAATTTTTGGCATAGTCTTCATAAATAAATTATTAACTACAATCTACTTTTCTGCAAGTAAATTGTTACTTGAACTTTTCCCTCTCTCAAGTTCAGCAAATGTAAACTTCTCTTTTATTGAGGTACATGGATCCTCAGTCTACTTATTGTCTCCTCTCTTCCTGGTTCATGCTATCAAGTGCTTTCATGAGTCATTTTTGTGTGCATTACTGCTACAAATAGTCTGTCTTCAAAAACTCATGTTAAGACTATATCAAACGTGGTTTAGCATGTACAAATTATAGATGTATTTGGATGATATTTTATTCTTGGGTAATGTCAGAACCTTTTTTTATTACCAGAGATAAATCTGTATAGGTTTTGGATATACATATTTTTCTGGCTACATGTAATAAATCTTCAGAAAGTCATGTGCACTGCAGAAAGTAGTGATGTAGAATAAATTTTGCTGTATCTTTCATATTTCAGAATATTAATTTATTGAGATAAATTCAGTTTGAAAAAAATAACTATGCATAAATTCCTTTTTTATTTACAGTCTTAACGAACATCAAGTCTGAGACTCTATTATAGTACAGCCTTTGTAATTGAGACCTACCTGTGTGATAGAACTGTTTTTCTCATTTGAAAATTTAAGCACATCTGGTGCAGACTTCTCTGAAGACAGTTTTTTAAATTTGCTTAAGAACGGGGTTGAGCTGTATCAAAATAGTACTTTAACATATCTAGGCATAAGTTAATATAATTTAGCTAACTTCTCTGACACATTGTTAAATTAGTGCAATTTTCCTTATGTAGATAATCTTTATTTTGAAATTGCCATATTTATAGTCATCTGTCTATAGGCAAGAAGTATTTTTATCAGTGAAAAATAGAACAAAGAAGTTACAATGAGTTGCATGAGAATAACTGATTATAAAGTATATATTTTGAATAAGTTCCTTGGATTTGATGCTGGATTGTTTTTGGGGTTTTTTTAATAGTTTATCTGACACGAGAAAAAGGACTCGTACAGGAAGAACTTGGCCTGCTGCAATACCACATTTGAGAAGAAGAGGTCGCTTTCCACGAAAAGCACTCCAGACTCAAAATTCAGAAATTGTAAAAGATGATGAGAGCAAGGAAGATTACCAGTATGATGAACTCAATACAGAGATACTTAACAACTTAGCAGATCAGGAGTTACAGCTCAATCATCTAAAGAACTCGATTACTAGTTATTTTGGTGCAGCAGGTAGAATAGCTTGTGGGGAAAAATACCGTGTTTTGGCTCGTCGGGTGACACTTGATGGAAAGGTGCAGTACCTTGTGGAGTGGGAAGGAGCAACTGCATCCTGACTGTAGGACTGAACATTATGTTCACTGCACTGTCATCTGTAAGTACAGTTCATAATGCAGAGCCACGAGAGAAACGTGTCTTTTAATGTGTTTCTAAAAACAAAACAAAACCAGTTTAGCCTTAACATGTAATTGTTATCATTACAGCTCTTGTGATAAAGACTTATCTTTTTAAAATCTGATCTGAAACTTAAATTTTTTAATCTGAACATTATTAGATTGTTTTAGGTTGGGATATTTTGGGTTACAATTGCTTAAAAATGTGCATGGTGTTTAAAAAAAAAAAAAAGACCTTTTCTAGAGAACATTCCATGGATACAGTTATTGTGATTTAGAGAAAATATTATGTAGATAGCACAAATCTTTGAAAAATTTTGGTTTGTTTTCTTACCCAAATGTTTGCAGAAATGTATTTCTATTTCAATACTTTCTAGATTTCATAAGTGCAGTGTATATAATGCCTACTGAAGACTGTAAAATACTGAAGTTTTCTTTCAAACAAAGTGTAAAAAAAAAAAAAAGAAAAAAAAATATATTGAGCCTGTAAATTGCTCTGTGACCAGACTTCATTGTCTTCTTAATATATTCTTCGTGTGTGTGCGTGTGCGCGTGTGTGTATATACATATGTATAGATGCACACACATACTTGTGCGTGTATATATATGTGTGATTGTGACCTATGCAATACAAATTATGGGATTGGGCAGCTTCTGAGAATACATCCCATAATTCTTTTTTCAGGAATAGTTGCCAGTATTTACACAGCAGCATTTCTTCTCAGGCTTATTGGGTGCTGTTGCTTTCTATGTACTAAGGAAAAGTGTCAAACCAGTGCAGTGTGTTCTGGCAATGGGTGCAGTCATTGATGTTCATATGCTCTAGGTAATATATTCCATTATTTTCCAGGAGAATTAACTGTTAAAAAATAATGCAGGATCTGAACATTTTGAAATTAACTCTACTAGAAATAACAATTTGAAAGCTGTTGTGGCACATTGATTGTAAATGTTGTGTCCCAGTTATAAACTAAGTTGACAGGAGTCACACACAAGATTTCTATATATCAGTAGAAACAGTCATATTTTGATAAATGTAGTATGAACAAAGTATATTATTGCACAGGGTCAACAAACAGTTTGTTGCCATTTGAAGTAACGTTACTGATTTTTATTACAACATTACCTCTTTTGTTTCTATAAAATGTACCAAGTTTTAAATTGATAAGTTTATTTTACTTGTTTAAAAAAAAAAAGTTGAAAAAGTCTCTTGCCAGTATTAGATGTTTTTTCTTTGTCTGCTACTTTTGAGGGGGTTTTAGCCAAAGAGTAAACAGAAGAATATTTTTACTTTGGTGGTTATTCACTGTACTGCATAAGCTTAGTTTTCCTATGTGCTTACAGTTTACCACCAAACTAAAACTATGTAACATTTACAAATGACAGAGTGGTTTAAAGTGTACTGCCTGGGTTAGTACTTATTTATTCCATTACTCGATTATTTGACTTTTTCTGCTCATCTTGAACATCTTGAAAAGGTGATTTTTTTTTTTTCCTTGTTTTCCTGTCACCTTGTAGCCAAAGGAAGCAGAGAAAGCTTTTTATCCTGTGCTTGGTGTATGGCTGGTTGGGTAATATTAGCTTTATAAAAATGCTGATTAAAAACTGCCACTTCTGTTTACCTTCACTAAAATGTGTGGTTTTTTCTCACACCCTCAGCTATTGATTTAACGTTGCCTTGCCTGTAGCTGCAATATTTTGATAACACAGCAACTTCATGTTAATTTTTGAATGTTTATATCTTGGGATAATGCAAAATGTAAAGCCTTTGTAACCTTACTCACACCATCTGTATCAGTCTTTATTGTTTCACTTTATCTGAGTCCTTTAATTCTAACTGAACACCAGCAGTATTTTTCGTAAAGTTTCATTTAAAAATAAATATTGGAATGTACTTGGGGACTTTAGTGGGGGGAAGGGGGAGAAGATGTTTGTCAAACTTAAGCTGTCCATAGACTTAACTATTGTGAATGTCATTGTTTCATTTTATTATGGTGGTTAACTTGACTCTGATGTTCAGTTTGTATTTTTGGAATTGCTTTTTTTTCTTAGAATTAAAAGACCAACATTAAATGTGTGTATTTTTTGAGAGAGAAGAATGAGTTTTGATTCTGTATTCTTGTGAAATACATACTTGGTGGCATCCTCCCATCCATTGTTTCTCTATCTGTAGCTTTCCTGTTACTGTCCTGGAGACACTTGCCCTGCACATAGGTACTAACTAGTGTTCCAGCTATGCTTGAGGGATGCTTTGTTACACGGTGTCATGTACTGGAAAATGCTGCAATGTTGCTGCTGAAGATACAGCTAGAGTAGTAAATAAAGCACACCTACAAATGCCTTTCTATCATTTTTATGTGAATTTCATTGTATGTAGTAATGGAGTGTCTAAAGGAAAAATACAAATGTTGCTGTATGTAATGATTTCATTTTGGTATGACTTGATCATTGTATGTATGCATGTGTGTAAATATATGTAATTCAACTTTGTTGTGGTCACTGATTTAGAACCATTTCTATATGTATCAGATTTAATATTTTTCCATTACATATTATTTGTATTACAGTAGTATTAGGTAGGTAAAGTATCTCTTGAGGCTGTTCTAAAAATGTAGGCATAACATGAACAAGACAGCAAAGAATGAATGGCACATTACTGGTCACAATTGTAAGATACTCGTCATAGCAAACTACTTGTCAAATCATTGTCTCAACAAAAAAAAACTTCAAGAGGAATTTTGAATAAAAACTATGCTTTTCTATGCATAACAGGTATTTTGAGTGAGATTACAAAGGAATTTTGAAAAAATCTGAGTGTTATGTGAAATGAAAGTCAATATTTTGATTTAACATAGAGAAATAAACCAAAAAAGTCCTTGAAGGTGAAGACAAGCAGTTTGTCTAGGGAGTGGGGGGAAAGATAAGTGGATAAAGAGAAAAATGGTCATGTCTTTGGAACACCCTACTAAAGTGATCTTTAGTTTTGTATTTTAAAAGGAAATTAGTGAACTGAAATGGAACATGCCAAGGCTGGAGACAGAGCAAGAGTCGGAACAAAGTGATAAGGATGAACTGGACAGGAGCATCAGTTCTGTGCAGAGGAAAGAGAATGAAGCTTGCAAATGCTATGCAGGTAACATTTTCAGGCTTTAAATTGTGTCACTTCTCAAGTTCCTTCACATCTGCTTGAATGAAAAGTAACACTGAAGTTAAGGGTATGATATTTTCTAGAAATGGAGAAAAGGCTTTAGGATGGTGAGTTGAGTTTGGTCGACGCTGAATTTAAGCTGATGGCTAAACAACCATGTGGACTGTCAGATCTATTGAGATCCCTAGTTTGGTCAGAAAAACAGTAATGCATGAGGAAAAAAATTGGAATTCAACCTAAAGTTTGTAGAAAAGTTGATATTTTTTTTTTTTTTTTTTTGTAAATGGGATCATCTGTAGGTGAAGTATAAAGAAGAGAGAGATGGGGGGGGAAAGAGATTCCTTGGAGTCCCTGAAAAAGCTTGAAAGGGGAATGACCGTCTTTTAGAAAAGATAGTGCAGAACAATAAAAAGAAAAGCAAAAGATAAGTACAAGTAGAAGCTGTGGACGATCTGAGAATGAACTTGGAATTTGATGCTTTTGGTAGTCTCTTACTCCTATTGTTCAGCAACAATAAAACAGAAGATTTTTGTGTTGTCATGATGTTTTTTTGTCTGTTTTGCATTTCTGAATCCCTTAAATGTTCCTCTCAGCTAGCTCATCTCTGCTATTATTTTAATTAGACTTTTTCATATTCCAGCATTGAGATCTGTAACATCAGCAGTTGTTCTGGTTTTCATTCATACCAAAATATTTTGCCTTGCAGATATTAGATATTAGACAGCTGTAACTCATACAGTTCTTTTCATATCATCTTTCTCCTAATCTGTTCACTGATATTTCACCAGTGTATATTTCTTTTTCACTTGTTCTAATTGATGTTTCCAGCTTCTGAATTTGACAGTATTCTGTTCTCTTCCCATTATTAGCTGTTTTGTGTTTGGCATTAACTGACTTCCCTGTGGTTCCTAGTCGTCTGTTTACTTAATATCCAGTGTGATAGCATTCACTTGCAGTCTTGACATCTGCAAATGATAAGCTCATTTGCTTCAAAACCTGCTTTATAGCAAGAAGCTAATTAATAATTCTGTCTTGCTCTAAATAAAGTCTGTTTTTCTGTAAATGCTATTTCCAAGTACTTCATTTGTGCTTTGCCATTTACTAATGAATACTTAAAAAACTTTTGCTGTTACTGTATTCACTTGTGTTATCATCCAGTGTGACAATTACTGCCTTGCTACGTACATGTTTCTGTCATTCATTAACATTACTAAGGTTGCCTCTGTGGTTTTTTTCTTCTGCTTGCTCTAACTTGGTATTCATAACTTGACAAATTGGTTGCATGATAGCAGAGATTGGAAAGCAGGAAGATAATTAAATTCTAGAGATTATCAACAATGCTTGGAAATTCAGGGAAAGGGAAATAATGAATGAACAATTAGGAAGGTTTCCAGGCTGTAGGATGTTAAACTGCATTTGTAGTGGTAGTAGGAGAAAAAGGTGAGACTGAAAAGGGGAAGAATATAAAATAGAACTAAGAATTGATCAAGATAACAATGCAGAGTTCCTTGGTTAGGGAAAGTGATGGTTTTTGTAAAAAAAAGAGTACACGGGAGGACACTTGAAGATACTCAGAACTGTCCTTTCTGACAAACTGGCTAGGGAGTCTAACTAGCTTCTTGCAGAAAAGCATGTGTATATATAAATACATGTAATACATGTATTTACATGTAGAAGTACACAAGTCCAAGTAATACAATGAGAAACAACTTGAAGGTATTTAATTACAAAGGGGGGTTATTATTTTTAAGGAAGTCTTTAAGTGGGCTGTGAAACGCTTTTTAAGAAGACAGCCTTTGATGGATGGTTTAAAAAAAAAAAATAAAAAATTGCTGATTCAAGCCTTGCCTTCTTTCCTCCCATGCTTTTTCTTCCCTGCTTGTGGTAATGAGCCCAGGTATTGTAGGTGCTCACCTGCCTCACAGTCATTCAGAGGTAAGTGCTGAAGCCTTAAAATGGGAACTCCTATTTGTTTGGACACTTGGTGCCTGAGCCTGTTTCCTTTTTCCCAGTCTTGTGGTGTCATCTTGTGGGAGAGAAGTGACTGGGAAGAATGATTTCAGGAGAGGCAGCATAAGTGAATAATGGCTGAAGCATGCTCAGGGCTTTGGAGGGGGGGTGGTGGGGTCCAGTTCTACCCTTTTTCTGTTCAGAGAATGTAATCAAGAGTCTTCTCATTAACTGTTTGGAACTGCGATTGATTGAACTGTCAGAAACTCTTTGTATGGACAATCATGGGTATCTTTTGACTTGACTTTGATTTTTACCTGAAATCCTCCAGCATAATACAAAAATTACCTTAGTTAGATGGTTAATGTCAGGTCCTTTAACATAACGTTGAAATAAAGCTACAGATTAGAGATACATGCTTTTAGAATGTCTTGGCAACTCTATGCCTTCCTTACATGCCTGTTATTCCTATTTGGCAGGTAGCTGATGGAGAAGGAGGAAGGATATCTTGTTTCCAGAAACTCGGTACGCACTAAGGGAAGAAAGGGACTTGTGAGCTATATGGGGTTCCAAGTCTCATTAACTGCCCTCAACTATAGCAATTGACAGCATAAGAGAAGATGATGTAATTCAGATACTTCTGGTGAAACTTCAGCAGTGTAGATGTGCTTACTATTAATTTTTTTAATTATTTTAAAATTATTTTATTATTTTTATTATTTTGTTACTTTTATTATCTTTACCTGTGATAAAAATCAAGTTACCTTAAGTAAATTTAGTTTTGAAAACAAACTCATATAATAAGGCATGTTTTGATCTGCTGTGCAGTAGTTTACGAATAGGGTGCTTACTCATCTCTGTACTAGCATCCCTCCTGTATGAATAGTGAATTTCTGTGATGGGGCACTACTGGAGCAGGGGGAAAGCATGGAAAAGGAAGGGCTTAACATAAGCCATTTCTCAGCGATAACCAAGAGTTGCATGTCTCCTGTCTGCACTGAAAGTTGGTAAGTTTTAGAACTAAACAGTCTCAAAGAGAATTGTTCTTTGAAACTAGGGAAGGCACAGGAACTGTTAGTTTTTAAAGATGTCAGATATAGCTCAATCTACTTAGTTCCAGGATTGCTTAATTAACTGTTGGGGATGAGTTGTCTTTAAGACAGATTGCCATGTAAATATTTGTTTTAAAAATAGAAAAGAAAAGTGGGGGGAAAAAAAAGTAATTGCTGTGGCTGGCTGAATGAAATTTTTAACAAGGTAGTCTTAGCACCATACCACGTGGTCATGGACTCTGAGGACAGTGCTGCAGGCTGACAAGTGAGCAGAGCTGAACAAGGAAGTGCTGCACCGCTGAGTATGTGAGATGCACCGCACTTGTGCCAGTCTGAGGTACAAAAGTGTTGTGTTGTACATAAGAAGTTAAAGCAGAAGGTATCATTTGTCACAGCGCACACTTTGAGAGACCAGGAAAGGGAACTTTTGCACTGACGTTTTTGTCCAAAATGGCTTTTGTTAGTTTTCACTGTGCGTGTCCCTTTTCAAGTCAAACCACTGTGCCTTCTACAATTAATTGCCTAATCTGGCAACATAACGTTGTACCTTAGTATTTTATGGTATCTACTTCATCGATTCAAGACACAGTACGAAAAGGAAGTTCCTGTTTCATTATTTGAACAATGTGGTTAGCAGGCTTCCGGACAGGCCCAGGTTTCTCAGAAGTCTTATGAAATGGTAAACAGGCTTGGATTTGTCATGTGTATTACTTGATTAAGCTGAAAAAACACCCTGCTCCAAAATGTTGAGCTTTTAGTCTCAGGATCTTGTATATTCTCTTATGACTAATGTAAAATTATTACGTATCAATAACTAGTAGTAATTTATATTATGGGATTCTTAATTGCTACAGTTTGATATTCTGTGATACTACTTTCCTGTTTTCCTTCTATTTTTTCCTAGGTGTTTATTTTTAATATGTTGACTATACCTAATCAGAAATGAAAATACTTACATGGTGAAATAAATTGTTTCTTTAAAGGAGGAAAATATAAGAATTAATGGAAGCACTCAACAGGTCATCAGATCATGTCAGTTGATGTTTGCTGCTGAAAAATACCTTTATTTTTTAATTCTTCTCAGTTTCATGTGACTTATGTACTGCCTTTATTTGGAAACACAAACATGCACAGAAATTAGAACAATGTATCAAGACAAAGTACCTTCTGTAAAATCCTTGCTGAAAAGGCCATTGGGTTAGAGCACTAAAGTTCTTTTTATTTCAAGTGTCAATTTGCTGCTGTCTTTGGTATCACAAGCTTACAGATTCCCATAATCTGTTCCTTGGGATATTTCTTTCTTTTTTTTTTTTCAGGTGAGAAACTTGGGACTTGATTTGGTTACTAACAAGTAACACTCAACTTGACAAATAGTTTCCCAAAGTCCTAGGTGCTGATTTAATACCAAGCTATCTTGATTTTGGCTGGCCTGAGGGTTTTGCTGTCTCTTGCGTTGAACACACAATTTTACTAGTCTCAGTAGTATTATTGACCTTTACTATAACTTTGCACAAGACTGCCTACTGTTCTACCCGGAATTTCTCCTAACCTTACTGCCTTGCATAACTGGAAGCTGTGCCGTTCTCTCTGTGTGTGTGTGTGTGTGCGCGTGTAATAAACTACAGGTGGAATATGGAATATAAGTATTAATTAAGTTGCAATTATTGGGGGGAAAAAAATAGTTAAGGCTCATACCTGACATGCATCTAATAACTTCGAAACTAAATGTATTTTCTGTTACCAAGTTCAGAAGTTGGTGTCATTCTGATCTAACATCTGTGTAAATCTGAAGTTATGTGCATTGATAAGGTTGATTTTGGGTAACAGTGAATAAGACCAGAATTTGAACACTGCAAGAAGAAGAAATGAAAAAGCTCCATTACTAAAAACAAAGTTCTTGTTAGCTTACCATCCTTGATCTTTTGCAGCGTTCATAAGTAAAGCATTCTTCCTTCATTATAAAATGAAGACCACAAACACAGGTTTAAACTTCATTTATTGAAAATCTGAGTTTTGCATAATTTTATTCAACATCTGCAAGTCTTAAAACATTTTAATTCTGGATAAAAAGTCCATTAAGAAAAAAAAATTAAATTTATATTCTCCTTTGTAAATTTTATACAATCAAAAGCAATCTACTAAATTTTATTCAGCTGCATGTTTAAATGTAAATCCTTCACCTATGATAAACATATTCCAGCTGCCAAAGTCAAAGCAGTTACCTTTATAGTTATTCCCTGTTTCATCTTCTATAATGAACCTTGAATGTGGAGAAAATACAGTCAGAGCTCATAGTTGCAAAATAATAATTTCTTCCAGATGAACTCTGCTGACAACTGTTGTGTTATTTTCTTTCTACCAGAGACTATTTGTAATTGGAGAAACTGCTGCAGTTGTTTTGTGTCTTTGATCAGAGAAGTCTGCATTCATTAGCAGCTGAAGCTAATACACCATACTGTTTGACCACTGGATGTATAACCACTGTCAGAGAGGCAGAGCAGCTGGCGAACCTAACCCCTTGAGGTGCCCTTGGAAAACTTGGCAAAACTCATCTGTTGGAGGTCTAAGCTGAAATCTAGAATCTAGTAGCTTTGATATAAGAGGTAGATGTCGAAGTCGCAGCTTCACAGAGCTGGTTCAGCATTTTGCAGATGGTTTGTAGCATCACTCATGGTGATGCAAACAATGATAGATCTCCTCTTCTAGCAAAAGGGGCAGAGCCCTAAAAATCTTATTTGCCTGTCCTGAAGGGACCTGATCAAAACCTTGGAAGTTGACTTCGGTGAGCTTTGGCTTATGCCCTGATGTACATACGTGGTATATCAGTACTGGGGGATGTACAGGGAAATGGCAGGAAAATATTATTTGCCACTGTAGCAGAAAGAATTCATTTTTCCTAGACTTTGTGCTGATCACAGAAATAAGCTTTTTAACTCCAGGTGGTTTAGAATAGAAAGCATCATGTGGAAAACAGATATGCAGAACCCTAAAGGGAAACAAATCTTTTTTTGGACACAGCTTTGCAGAAAGAAAAAGTAGCTCAACAGCCTTTGGAGCCCTCTGTAAAAAGTGCTGTGAGGAATAATACTTTTGCTTATAAAAGCTTTGTCTAAAGTTGAAGCTGAAGTGCTGTTTCTATGTACTTTAGCCCTTCCTTCATTTGAACAAAGTGTTTCTTCATGCATCTATTGACCCTGGTTTATCTCCATAAAATAATTTTTAATCACAGAAAGTCTCAAAGTTGCAATTCTGCTGTTCATACCCAGATGACCCAACAACAGGCACAACACTAATACATACACTCCTTTTAAAACACTTTTTTAAAAGTGTTTTTTAAGAAAGTAGTTTAACACATTTATACAGGAAATTTCAGTGACTTGGCACATTGTAAAAATTACTAACTTTGAACTATTAAAAAAAGTGAATTCTCACACACCAGGGGTTTTGGCAAAAATTCTCAATACCCGCACTACATTGTTAAAAGCCACTTCATCTAGAAATTACAAATTACTGATTTGAGGATAGCGTTGCCTTAGTTAAGTGATACTACATCTTCAGTTGATCCTAAAGTTTGAAGCCTGTACTTATTGCTCATGTAATTCATGCCTTACTCATAAGTAGCTAGATATAGAAACACTGCTCATATGAACTGAGTGTACTTACACAGCTAAAAGAATTGTGAGGGTGAGCAAAAGGGGAAAGTTTTAGGTGAACAGCTTTGGTTTTTCAAGCCTATGTAAGTTACCCTATTAACTGCTACATTAGTCATAGATGTAGTAGACAAAAACTAATAAAAAATAAATTGGCAAATAAGAAGGATTTTGAGACTACAAAAATTAATGTTAAGGTAATGTTTTCACATACTGTGACACACCGCCCTCCCTTTATTAAAGGGAAAGAATAATATCAGAAATAACTTCTTGAAAATTATCTATTAGATAAGGTTACAGTAACTGAGTGTTTGCAAACCATACTTCAAGGTGTGTGTGCATTTGTTTGTATACCGTGTAGTCACTTAGTCTCTTCAATCTCATGTAACAGCCAAAAAAGGGAATAGGGTTATACAATTACAGGACAGAAATATTTATGAGCAGGAATTGCACCTATTTTCTCCAATTCTTTTCAACACTGACTCAATTTCACATTGATGGTGCTTTTTTAAAGTGCTGATGTTAGTCATCTGTATACAAAAAGAGTTCTCATTTTGTTCTCACAATGTTAGCCCAGTGTTTCTCCATGATGCTATGCCATACACCAAAAGCTGAGGATTTTTATAAACATGTAACTTTAAATGACAGTAACTACAGACTACCCCTGTGGGCCCTAATCCTGTAAACACTTAGGCACATATGTAAATTCACTCTATGTTTAACAACAAATAAACCAATGTTTAAGTTACCATTTAAAGTTTTATGTGAACATGAAAAAAAGATAGTATTAACATTTCTTTGCATATGCACTATGCATAAGTTAGTCATTAACAATCATTAACAAATGCTACAAGTAAAAAAAAAAGTTAGTAGTACTCGCAAAAAGGGAAGAGCTTGGGGCAAGGCATTCTGTCCATGTTAAAAAACAAAAAAACAAAACAAACCCAAAACAAACACAACCAAAATCTCCCCCAAAACAAACATGACCACCACCACCACCAAAAAAACCAACCAAAAAGCCCAACATGAATTGAAAACCTGATGTCTACTGCCTATTCAAAAGAATCTGAAAGGTGATATTTTTCTTTTTTTTTTCTTTACTGTAGTAGTTTATTGCTTCCCTCTCCCCCCATACCTGTTATGTTGTTATGATCATACTGAATATCAAGTTCTACTTTTCCTCTTATCTTCAAAGAGACTTTTCAACATGTAAACCTGAACAGCTGATACCACCACCATTACTCCCAAGTTGACCATGGACCAGAAATTCACTCTGTCAAAGTTGCTTTCTTGTATGTTTCGGTCACGAGCCTCAAATGCTCTGAGCAGGGTCTGAATCTGGACACTTTTGCTTAATCTGGTTTTGACACTGTTGATGGATTCCTGGTAAGTAATAAAAGAGTATTTTTAGAAGAAAAAAACAAGCACACACCTGAATTAAATTTATAGCTTGCAACATATACAAAATATTAATACTGTATTACCACCTGCAATTTAATTTCTTGCCAAGTAGACAGTTAATTTCACTTCAAAATATATACCTCATTGCAGAGTTTTCATTAATTTGTCTAGCCTGTTTTTTTTTACATCACCTAAAAAAGCTTAATTAACACAGAATTAAGGTTCTATACTAATTTGGCTTTTCCCTTTTACAGGCAAGGGAGAGGAGAGAGAAATCAAACCTAAAATAAGTTTTTTAATATTCCATGTATCTTGGGGAACTGTGATTCCACGTATTCAGACAAGTAAAAAGTAGTGATCTCTACAGAACTAGTCTCAAGTCATGTAGTAGCAGACGAATGTAGGGTGTTTTTTCTGCTGCATAATTGTATTAAGGCACTTTTTAATGTAGACTACCATTGGGACTATAGCTGTAGCAAAAGAAAAGTAGTACAGTAATGTTATATTCCTGTATTCTTTTTATGTTTTTGCTATAGTGGCGATAAACTGCTGCTTCAGCTTTGATACTAAAGCAGAATTTTGACAATAAATTGTCAATAGGACAAGTGGATGTCCTACAAAGGACACACAGTGCATCTCAGGGAACCAGAGGAAGTACACGAACGCTCTGGCCATAACAGCAGCAGCTCAAGATCTACTCCTTATTCTGTGTTTACAAAGTCAAGGCCTGGCCCTATAATCTGTTAAAAGTTTCATCCACACCATAATAGATAGTCACAACCTAAAAGCTGATCTCATGAAGTGCTGATTTATGTTCTTGATATAATTATGGGACCCTGAAGTAACTTTTAGTGAGAAGAGTAATGTGCGCAGTAACAGGCTATAAATAAAAATAATAATAATAAAAAAAAGCAACAAACGAAACAAAACCCCAAAAAGGTTAAACCCACCAGTAACGTTTTCTCCATGGACATTTTCTCTGTTCCATATTTAACAAATATTTCAAAAGAGCTGTTTTTGGAAGCCAAATAATTTTATGATTATACTAAAGTTCATATGTTACACAATAAGAAACATCAACACCATAAGAGAGCTTTAAAAATAAGACACAATTCCCGATTTTCCCCAGCAAATACGTTGTTTATCTTTAAAAAGTTAAACTACTAAGTGTTTATGTAAGTCCTCACAGAACTTGCAAGTAAAGGATATAACCTGACTAAGTAAACCATGTTAGCTTTACAAAAATTACCTACTTCATAAGATCTGCAAGACTCAAATAAAGGCAAGTTCTGCATTTCTTTTTCTTTTGGAAGAGAGAGCAGTATGTACACAAGTAGCTATAAAATCCATTCAAGTATTGCTTGCGATTAGTGAGAGGGATTTTCTTAGCAATTTCCCCTATAAACTTTGTTTTTTCTAATTGTCTTGATTGCCAATTTTAAAGATGATCTGGACAGCTTTTCAGATTCTATGTTTGGTTTTAACTACTTAAAATTGTATCATACACCTATAAAAGGTCATAAACGTTTGTTTTGTTGTTTAAAAATCTGCATTTTGTTTATTGTAATAAATAGAATACAATCAATGCCATTCTCTACACCAGTGTATTCAGTAAGTGTTTGTGGATGTTGGTTTGGGGCTTTGGTTTGTTTTAGTTTTGTTTGGGTTTTGTTGTTTTTTTTTTAAGATACCTGTTGTCGGTAACTACCAGCAAACAGAAAATGGCTTACTGCATCCTACCAAGCACCAAGAACAGTGGCACAGGACACCAAACAATCCTCTATTTCTAGAGTATTCTCAACACTTAACGATTGTAAAAGGAAATAAAAGCTTTGACACAGCAGTAGTCTTCATCCTACATCAAATAGTGTCAGCGTACAGTTTAAGCAAACATTGCCATTCTATGAATGTCTGCTAAGGTGAACCTGCAGTGTAGTACAGATTAACTCCTGTCCTGTTTATTACTTTGAAAAGATGACACAAAATTTTTGGGGAAAAAACCTAATAAAGTAATATATAAATTATTGAAGATAGAACTATTAATCCATACGCTGGTTGGGGCAGCTGTGCAAAGATGGGAAGAAAAGGCTAACACAGTACTTTCTTTTCAAACATTGATAAAAAAAATATCTATGCAGTGATTCCAACTACATCATTGGGATTAAGCAATACTTTAATATTATAAATATTCATTTCATTGCTGCTAGGGAAAAGTGTCCCACTTTAGCAGTAGGAAGAAAGGAAGCTGAATTGGAAACAGAGTGACTTTGAGAGCTAGGCAGCATCTTCTTGCTGATTCAGGGTCTATTCTGAAAGTATTCTTAAGTTTCTGCGTGGAAGCAAGAGATCCATGGTGCTAGGCTTAATGCATCAGAAAAAGCGATATATGGAACTGGAATAGTATCCAGGATGATGCACCAGACCAAAGCAGAATGGCTAAATGACATTGAGTTTTTTCCTCAATGTTCTTACATTGAAGAGAATTAAAGATCAAATACTAACCAGAATGTCTTCCAATTTCATATCTAGGAGATCTGTGCCTGTAACGTACTTCTTCCAGTCTTCCTGATCTTGTCCGTCTTCTCCCATATTGTCCAAGATCAGTTCAAAGAAAATCACCTTTTCAGAAATGGTACTGAATGTGTTGTCAAAGCAGAACATGTAATCCCCATCTTCTGTTTCCACCCTGTGTATATAAGCCAAATGTCATTAACTTTTTTTTAATGCAGCACCTTTTGTGCTGGTTCTCAAAAAGCGAGTTTTTGTAAGCAAATTTTCCTCTTTAAGACTGACAATCATGCACTTAGAAATAACTCAATATGCTTTTTATACAGAAGTAAGAAATCTAAAGCCACATTACAGATCACACAGTCACAGCAAAACAATGCCACTGACTCTAAAGGCATAAAATGATGAAGACAGCGATTCTCCTTGATTGGGATGTTGACTCATTGTTAATCATTACAAACAAGCTACAATATGAGTGGAATTCTTATGCTCTGCAGTAAAATTACAATAATTGCTAGATATTTTGACAAAAGGACTGGAAAAATAGGGGACTTTTCAGCTTATTATTTATATGACTGACAAGATCTTTTGATATTAGATGTGGAGACCTTGTTCAACACCACAATAATTACTTTTGTTCACTGATCAGAAACAGCTATCATTAAAACAAAAATATCCTTCACTTCCCTGGTAAGATCCATGTAAAAAGCATTCAGTGCTTACAGAGAGGTAATTGGTATTCTCAAACTGTCCTGTGTCTTCTGTAATACCAAGGAGTAATAAGTACTCAAGCTTTATTTTAGTTACGTTTGTTAAAGAAATCAGAAAAGTATTTTATGTAACACTTGTAAGTTTGAAGATTTTAAACTTACGTATGAACTCCATCTGATTTTCTTTCATCAAAAACTAGAGTTTCACCTTTTGGAGACAGCAGATGAAAATCAACATCTAATCCTGCTCCATCTAGAACCTGTGAAACAAACAGAAAAAAACCTCCAGCCAGTGGAATTCCTGTTTGCATTGCTGATGGCAACATTAGAAGAGAAGGCAAACATTTTTAGGTAAGGGAACTGACACAGAAAGAATCCAAAAGCTGAATCTGTCTGCATGAGTTCACACCAAGTTAATTGGAAACAGATTAAAAACTGGTTCAACCCAAAAGCATTTTAGCCATTTTGAATCTTAAACTACACATGATCTAATCATGCTAGGCTGGGCTTATAGTGAAGTCTTCCCTAATCATTTTTAAGAATGCACACAATTTTATCAATGGGCAGGGTTAGACAACCTGTAAGAGTACCAACAGATGGCTAAATCTAGCGTGTTTATGGCAGACATCATTGATGGGTAAGTACCAGCGCTAGTTCAGTGGTAGAAAAGCAATTTTATAACAAAGATCTGTCACTTTTATGTATATACACATACATATATTTGTAGAAGAACACAATCTATGCAGTATCATCCCCAAGATCTTTTTATTGGGTGAATTAACAGTGTAGAAGACAGGATTAGATGTCTTACCCCAATCAAAGCTGTACCACAGACCTTCTCGCCTTTTAATGCACATTGAAGGTCTGAATTCTCCCAGGGCATTCTCATTTCCCAGAGGTAGAAGGAATTGAAGGCATTTAGCTTCCTAAGCTCCTAAGTGCATAGAGTATTACAAAGCTGTGCTGCTAACTGTATAACGTGGCTACAGTTGTATCACCACATCTCCTGTGTTACAGAAATTCTCTACAGGGAAAGTAGTTATTGCATAAGGGGGCAGAGGGGGATCATTTTCATGATCCCATGCTAGGGGATTTTTCTGTTTGCTTGTTTTCCAGTGAGCTATTTGAGTATCGCAGTCTGCTCCTGCTGATATTGAGGGCAAAGTTTACACTAACTTAAAGTGACACTGGAGACTTACCAAAAGAAGAGAAAGGACAAGGAAAATAAGTAGCTAACAGCTGATCAAATTAAAAACCACACATCGTGATATACCTTTAAGGTTATGACACAATCTAAACACCCGGAACAAAACTTCCTATCAGCATAGTATTTAATGCGTGATGTCTCTGGAGAATGACCTGCATCTCTACGTTTGATATTCCTATACTTTAGCCACTAGCAATTCAGGATATTTAAGTACAAAATGAATCTATTTTCAGTAACATACACAGCTCCTCTTTTACACATTCAAATACAAAGATAAATTGCTACTGTTAGCACTAGTGTTAAGTAATTTATGCCTGAGTGGAAATAAATTCAGTTATACACATTTGTTCCCTGTACAATAAAATTTTAATTTTGACTATGATTAAAATAAAATCCTACCTGGTCAGTGCAAAATAAGCTTCTGCTTTACTAAGACAGGGCTCTGAACAAAGCTTGAACACATCAATCTTTCATTCTTGTTCAGTTCTGTGTGTTACAATAATTAGACAATAATCTGGAATTTCAGCTTTGTATTTTCAGTTGGGAAGCACAAGGGGAAAAAAAAGGGGTGGGGGGGTGGAGAAAAACAGATGCCGGCCAATTTTGAGGCACAGCAGCAGGATGGGAAAATATTCACTGTGCCTGTTCTACTGAAAAATGTCTTTATTTTAAGGAAAGAAAGAAGAGAAAAAAAAAAAAGGCCGAGATATTCCCCAGAGATACCCGGGGAACTCAACTCTCCCCGAGAAGGGCATCAAGACCTTAACGTTAGCCCAGTTAAACAAGGCTGCTTTTGCAAAACTTCCACCCTTGAGATAAAAGGTGTTTTACCGCAGGACGTGCAGGCAGCGGGGCGGCCTCCCGCCGCCGCAGCTCGCCGGGGGGAAGGCCGGCGGGGGCCGCCGCTGGGGCGAAGGCAACCGGGGATGCCGCTGCCTTCTCCAAACCCTTCCCGCCGGCCGGGCCGCGCCGGCGGAATCTCCCTTCCGTACATGGGTACCGGCAGCCGAACCGACCTGGTACTCGAGCTCCAGCGAGGCCTCCTTGCGCATGGGCTGGTAGAAGCACTCCTTGCGGCCGGCGGGAAGCGTGAAGGTGAAATCGCTGTCCAGGGAGGGGGTGAACTCGGCGGTGGCGGGCGGCGACAGGAGCAGCGCCAAACAACCCAACAGCAGACGGGACCACGGCACCGCCACCATCGCGGCGGCGCGGAGGGAGCGGGAGGCGGCGCCGGCCCCGCCCACGCCCCCGGGGGCCGGTCCCGGCCCCCGGGGGCGTGGGCGGGGCCGGCGCCGCTTGCGCACAGCACGCAAAAAAAGGGGCGGGGCTGCGCATGCGCTGTGGAGACCCGGCAGGGAAGGCGGGCCCGGTCTCTCACGGCCCGCGCTGTTTGAAGCGCGGTAAGGCGCGGGTCCTCGGGGGGATTCCTGTGGAGAGGGAAGCGGGGTGCTTGGAGGGAGGGCTCTGAGGCGCCGCCGTTACCCACGCGAATCTCCTCGGAGCCCTCTTCTATCTCCTCAGGCCTCGCCCGGGAGCGTTGGTTTCTCCGAGCCGTCTGGGCCGTTTACCCGTGGAAATACCTCAGGCCCGGTCTGCCGAGTCTCCGTTTGCTTGTGGTGAGGGGCTGCTCCCACAGCGTAGGCGCTCGCGTCCTCTGTGCTGTCAAGGCCTCGCTGCTCTGTTTTCTGTTTGTTTGGTTTGGTGTTTTTTTTTTTATTATTTGGTTTTTTTATTTAGCTGGTCAGCAAGGCCAAGTTTTGTGTATTGCCTGTGTGAGTGCTGTTACCTTTTCAGGCACCCTTCCAGTTGCGGGGAAATTCTGAAGTAACTGAGGTGCATTGCCTAAGAGACTTTTGGCAACTGATGTATAGTGGTTTTTTTTTCCAGTTTTCTTAAGTGGCAATTCACACAGCTTCTCATACTTTGTGGCTATGTACATAACTTTTTTTTTTTTTCCCTCAAAAAAGACAATTTGTACAGAGTAGGTTTTATCTAGTGAATGGGAAAAGGTAGTGAGTGAAATTTATGTCTGTTTTACATTGGGAAATTTGGTATTTGCTTTTCTGTATTTTTTTCCCTCCTTTCTTTTTTGCTTTATTTCTGTGTCTTTAAAAGTATCTTTGCAAGTAGTATTCACACTCATTTAACAATGTTTTACTATTATATATTTTTTTAGCCATATGTGTGGTACCAATGGAATATAGTATGTGGACTTTCGCTAAAATTGCTGCTGATGAAGACCTGCTTGCAAATTTACACTCATTACAGAATCAGCTGAGGAGAACTGAAAAAAATCTACAAACTGTAGAGGAAGAGCTTTCCAGGTATGAGTGTGTTTGGAAACAAGAACAGTCTGTCTCTTGTAGTGTAAATCTGTTTTACTCAGTGTAATGAATTATTGCAAGTAGCTTCTTTTGTGATATTATCTTGGGTACTTTTTATAAGCAATTGAAAAATAATAAAGAAAAAATGGTGTAGCAACTTCTTACTCTCCCTCCTAGCACTAGTACAAGTGAACATTATGGCCACTGCTTCGATGAATCTGTAGACTTCACTCTGGAGGACCTTGTTCAGCCTAATTGCAACCACCAAGGCTTTTCCAACTGTAAGAAGAATGCCTGTAAAACATCTTGCCAGGATTTTCAAAGAAAATCTGAAGTAAATATTGTACTTCATTACTTATTTTTATTACTTTGGTTTTCTGTTCTTTGCTATGTTTCTGAATATTTTTTGCTTTTAGGACTTGGTGTTGATACACTCTGGCATTGGGCAATTATATCAGCAAAGCACTCTTAAACATAACTTGATTTCAATACATTTGTTCTGCAGAGTTTCCATTGATGTATATATTGCTTATATATGCATATGTAAGTGTGTGTATATAAATAAAAAACTTTTTTTATGTCTAGTCTAACGCAGTATCTACAACTTCTGATAAAACTGTGGAAGAAAATGAATGTCTTAAGGAGAAGCTGGATGCCCTTCATCAGCAAAATGCATCTTTGATTTCTCAGAACCACTACCTAAAGAACAGAGTGGAAACAATGACCTTGGAATTGATGCGGTCAAAAACAAGAGTATGTATTAAAAAGAAAAACAAACCACAAATGCAAAAAAAAAGCCCTGGTGACCATGACTTTTGAGTTTGTAATTCCAAGCAGAAAGTGCTAATTTTTTTTGTCTTATCTTAATCTTTCTAAATTTAGTATATAAACTTTGAAGTTTAATATTCTATTTTTTTTCCATAATATTCAGCATTAATCTTGGAACAGAACAGTATGGAATCTATTTCTCCATGAGCAAAACAACTAGATTAATTATGAATTCTATCTGTTCATGTTCCAAAGTTTAATCTAAAGCCAGTAAGTCACAGAATGAATAATACTTTATGTAAGAAAATAGTTCAATAATGTATTTCAATACTGTTCAATACTGTATGTTCACGTGACTAAGCTACATTAATCTTAATGTGAATAATAATGGCACAGGAGTCATTTGTCTAGGAAATGAAAAATGTTGGCCTTTCAGGTTGGATTAATTTTGAAATATTTTGAAAAAGTGAACGTGAGTTAGGAGGAAATACTGTATCTAATAGATCATTACTGATTTAATATACCTTTGTATGTACAGGTTTTTTCAGGACAACTATATTTTTGTATTTTGTTGGTATGTAATGTTAATAAAACATCAATGCTTAATGCTTTTTGTTTAAGAAATCTTATTCCCAAGTCAGTACAAATAAGTAGATAAATAAAATGTTTGACTGTCTGGCATGGAAAGAACAAATAGTGGAATGTAAGCTTTTTGGGAAAAGCAAGATATAAAGAAAGCAACATATAAAGAAATCACTCTGCTAGACAGCATATCACACTGGAATGGTGCTAGGGAACTGGAAGGATGTTAAATGAGCAAAAAATTGGAGTGAAGTTTGTGTAGATGAACAAGTATCTTCTACAGTAAGGTTAAGAGCACTGTATCATTCAGTAAGCAGATTGTTCTTATGCATCTCTCCTGAAGGTGTATATATACAAGTGTTAATGAAACCCCAAATATGTTTGTATTTCAGATTTCTTATCTTGAATCGACTTTAGGTACACGTTTAGTCAGCATTCCAAAGTTGAAAGAACAGATTGTAAATCTGGAAGCAGAAGTTTCAGCTCAAGATAAAATTCTGAGGTAATAAATGTGCTTTTAAATCAAGATTTTATTGTGGTCTGCTTGCTTGTCCAGTCTCTTTTTTTGGGATGACATAATTACTGGTACTGTGTGGGTCATGTAATCTGGGGCTTGAAACTTTCATTTCGGAGCCATATATAGGAGGAGGAAGGTGTTTTATTTTGTACTGAATGTTCTTCAAGAAGTGGATAAAAAAAAATACTGAAGGATGGTTAAAGAAACCAGTTTATAATGTACGCTAAACATGAATGTGCCCTTATAATTGACTAGAGCGATTGTATGCTACATGACTGCATATCTTCAGTAGTAAACAAGCATACATATTTTCAAACATGACTGTGCAGCATGTAGCATAAAGAATTCTTTCTTCATGAATATATTAATCAAGGCAAATGGCTAAATAAAGCAAACATGAACAGCCTCCAGAGGCTGTCAGGAAGTCATACCTGGCTGTCAGTTTGTTACAACCTCATGCTATATAATATTCAATTAATATCTCAATAGTCTGTCTTCACAAAAGCAGTAGAAATACTTATATTTAATTTATATTTTAGTGTTGTTTCCCACGTGTGTATCCAGACTAGTTGTACCTATTGCCAGAAAAGTGGTGATTTCTACGTTCGGATCTCATGACACAAAGTCAGCCATCTGGGCCCTTGGTAATAGTGACACCTGATGCCTGCTGATGAGGTTTGGACACCACTCCAGGCCGCAGACATACTCCTGGGGAGTCTGGAGACTATGGGTGTTCCAAACCTGGTTTTGAGAGTTGCAGCCTGTTTGACTAGCTCTTCTCAAACATCGTGTGCAGAAAAGAACAACAAAAACCTGGTTTCTTTTAATTTTTAAGTTCATATTTTTTAATTATGCTTTGTTTATTTGCTAGAGATGCAGAAGATAAACTGGATCAAAGCCGGAAAACAGGAATGGAAAGAGAAAACATGTTGCAAAGATATAAAAAGGACTATAAAAATCTGAAAATGGAGTTAATTGAACAAAGCAAGCAAGGAAGGAGGTAGCGAAGTAATTTTAAAAAACTGAGTACAGAATAATAGTGCAAAAGTGTTTATTTCCATTGGCAGATGTTTACTTTGTGGAATCAAATTACTTCTCCGCTTTAAGGATGTTATTTTTTAAAAAAATGGTGATTCAATGGGAAAATACGTATTATTTAAATAGGCACTTTTTAAATCTTGAAATTTGCTGTTAGTTGCAGGCTGATATCGTACACTAGCAAGCATTTTATCACCTGTTTTTTCCCTTCAGATTAGGTGTACTGCAATGGAGAGCTGAAACGTGTCCAGAACGTATTTTTCCTGAATTACTTTTGACTTTGTCTTGCAAGAACCTACAGCGTATGCTGAGTACTCAGCATTCAACAGTACTGAATGCTGTATTTTTAGGGTTGGTGTGGGGAAAGTGGTAGAAGCACAACTTAATCAAGAGAACATTCTTATATTATCCTTACTCTTACCTGTCTATATGGTATCGTTGAAAAAGGTGCTGTAATTCCATCCCAATCCCCATTTCCCTTTCCTATTGCCTCCTTTAGCCTAGTGGTCAGGGTTGGAAGGGACCTCTGGAGACCATCTAGTCCAACCCCCCTGCCAGAGCAGGGTCACCTACAGCAGGTTGCACAGGATGGCATCCAGGTGGGTTTTGAATGTATCCAGAGTGGGAGACTCCACAACCTCTCTGGGCAGCCTGTTCCAGTGCTCTGCCACCCTCAAAGTAAAGAAGTTCCTCCTCATGTTAAGATGGAACTTCCTATGTTCAAGTTTGAGCCCGTTACCTCTTGTTCTAAGGTTGTTCTTCTGTTTCAAGAAACGAGAGGAATAGATGAACTGGGCAGGTATAAGTCTTTATTTAACTGCATTACCTGTGGCAAAATTTAACTGAATTAATGACTTGGGACAGCATTTCTTGAGCCCTTTGAATGCAAAACCCTTGTTTGGCTTGTCTATCTACCCATGAAATTACTCCTAACCTTCTATAGCTAGACAAATGAAAATACTGTGGCACTTGCACTGCTGATAAAGAAATGTGTTGATTTATGTTCACTGTTTGTTCAGAGCATGTGGGGTTGGAACTAGCTGTACTTAGTTAATAGCTGCAAATGTAAATAGTTTGGTACTTTAGAAAAACTGAGCTTCTGTCAGGTGTTAAAGGCAACGTGATGTTATGGTTAGTACTAACAATTATTAGAGGTTGTCTTTTAGTCAGTAATTACAACCACTTACTTGGCCAAGCAAATTGAAGTGCTTTAACACTATTTTGTTTGTCCCTTTATTCCCTTTTCTGAATACTTTTGCCATCTCCCAACAGGCAGACTGAGAAACGCTGATCTGAGGGTAGGCTGTACTTAGATGAGGCACTTGCCCTGTCCCAACAGTTCCCTTACTGGAAGAGAAACAAGTGTTACTGAGCAGCTGTAATTCTTGTGTGCCTGTGTTGGGTGTCTGTCCTGAACAGACTGCATACCTGAGCTGTCCCACGGTTACTGTTCCAACTTCTTCCCTAGTGTGTAAGGATAGGGGACAGTAAGAAAGCGGCAGGGGTGCAGAGAGATAAAGCAAAATAGTAGGCAGTCTGGGTTGCTGCTTTGAACAGTTGCTCACCTGATATCATCCCAGTCTCATCTTCCTTTACTAATATTGATGCCATCTCTCTGGCAAATAGCCTGCAAATAATTTATCCTTTTATTAGTTCCTGTCAGTCTCGCCATAATTCCATCATGAGAGCTCCCTTCAGTATCAAAATCTTTTCTAGTTCCCCTTAAGCAGTTTGAATTTTAAGCAACACTGCTGTCTTCTGCTTCCTTATCATGCACACTACCCCAGTTCCTAAAATGGGCTTTTACTGGTAGGGACAGGAGGATGATTTGAATAAAACTGTTTTTGAAGGGGAATCTCAAAAGTTTTTACGTTCTTAGTCTTATTGGAATTTTGTTTATGTTAATAATGCAAAAATGATACTTAAGATTAATTTATGCCTCATGAAACTTTTTTTATCTAGGGCTTGAAAAGTTGGAAGAAGAAAGGAAGTTACCTGGAGCAATTAATTTAGTAGTTGTTTAGTAACTGGAGGGAGATGACTGAACTGACATAATGACTGAAATTTGTAATTTTTAAAATTGGTATGTTTCTTTGCAGAGCAGAACAGCAAAGAAATGAAGCTTTGTTGAATGCGGAGGAGCTGACAAGAGCTTTCAAAAAGTATAAAGAGAAAATAACTGAAAAATTAGAAAAGGTAAGAGTTTTTTCTTCACTTGCTTTTGCCATGCTATTAGGATTTTCCTTCTTCCAATAAGCTGGGTGGCAAACAGCAACGGGTTCACCAGTGGGTCCATTGTTTCTGCTTGTTGGTGCCAAAATCCTAAGAGAGGTGGGACAGAGTAAGCAACTCTTTGTGGTGATAACTTCAGCTGTCCAGTTTTAAACTGTCTTCTCACAGTCTGGACAGTCTGCACCTTTGAGGTATCTTAATACTGCTGCTGTTTCTTCTGTCTTTTGCTTGCCAGCTGGGAATTTTACATTTTAAAAGTATATGATCCTTTTAAAAGAACTCTTTTGACTCCATCTGTATTACCTGTTCAATGAAACATGAGCTAGAGAAGAGCTAAGATGAAAATGAAGTCATCTCCCGAAGTTACAGCAGTCGAAATTGTTAATGCTCCCTGCCTTGTGGGAGGAGAAAATACAGGCCTGAGACAGTTAGCTCATACAGAGAATTTTTATTTGATTAGACTCCTTTCCTCGTGGAAGGAGATTGCCAACCACAAATATCCCCTAAAATATTAAACCAAAATAATATTACTTTTTTTTCCCAAATGACAGAAATAAAGAAAACTTCTTTGTCCCTCCCCTTTTCTTCACAACAGTGAGAAATAGAATTATTTGCAATAGAATTATTTACAGGCGTACCAGAAAGAAAAAAAGAAACAGCATAGTGTTTATAGTATTCTTTTTAAAAAGCCTGTTGGCCATGGAAGCTTAGATTATTGTTGTACAGTAATGAAAAAATTGCTTTTTAAGGTTAAAGCTGAAGAAGTAGTCTTGGGAAAACGTTTAATTAATTGTGAAAAAGAAAAAGAGAAGTTGAATGAAAAGTGTATCAGCTACAGAAAGGATCTAGACATCCTAGAAGAGCAATTAAGGTAATGCAAAGGCTTTTAAAAATCTCTGTATGGTTATTTGAAAATAAATTATATGTTACAGCTGTCCCTGAACATGCTGCTCAATTTGCGTAGTTCAAATCAAATCAGGACTAGCATCAGTGAACACTTAGGATCAATATCAGCAATACAACAGACAAACCATAATACTAAACAGCTAAAAAATATTAGCATACACTTAGAAATTTCTAAATTCTCTTCTATAATTAATCCTTAAAAGTTCTAATCCCATATGCTGCCATATATTCACAATAACAAGCAACACCCCACTGAGCCCTCTGGGAGCACAGGTTTCCTTGCTCGCACACTGCTTCTGTGGGAGATGTGGGTACTCTGGCTTTAGGTATACCTGTTCCGCTGCCTGCAGTCTGCTAATGTACCTGCCAATAAGAAAGCACTCTATGAGTTCACTTACACTGCCAGGTGTGAGTCCCTACTTGTTGCACACCATATTGTCAGTCCCTAGCTAGAATGAAGCTCTTGGCATCCAATGTGGAGTCTGCACTCAGGCCTGAACAGAGGTTGTGATGCTGGCTGGAACTTCTGGAAGTGTCAAACCAGGTTTTGACTGCTACTCTGTTCCCACTCCAAGGTTCTCTCCCACTGTTAAAAATTTTTATGCTTCTTGTATGTTTCTTTTCAAGCTGAACCCTGTTTTGTTTCAGAAGTCTTTTGGTAATTCCCTCATTACTTTAATGAAGGAAGACAACCATCAGCTGGTTGTCTTTAGTATTATTAGGTTTGGACAAACAACTTCTCAGATGGTTTTGGGTATCCTGTTCACATGTGCAGTCCACCCCCACATTCCTGTCTTAACAATTGTTCTTTAGGCCATTTTGGCAAGGGTGGGCAGTGTGTGAGCACCCTTACACTAGCTTGAGCCTGTTTAATAGCTCTGCTGCTGATGGGGCTCTTAACTCTAGACTGCCCTCTTTTCTCTGCTAACTTGCACTGGGTTTGGCACTCATCAGGATCTTTGCCAAGCTAATTCAGTGTGCTAAATCAACAAGTACTTTAAAAAGTGAATAATTTGTGATGGGCTAAAAATACAGTTGGCTCACTGTACAATCAGATATGAGGGGAAAGAAGAAATAGGACCCCTCCCTCTCTTATTAGTAACAGAAAGTTTGACTAGCTCAGTCTTAGTATCTTATCTTCATCCATTGTCATTTTAGATGTAGTTATGTAGTTATTTTATTCTGTTCTTAAATTTTCTTGACTTCAGCACAGTTAAAGCCACCTTGATCTGTTTCCTACCAGTGACTCTGCTGTAGTAGTTTATTCTCTCCTTTTGTTTGCGTCTTGGTCCTTAGGAACAGTGTAAGCTTAGTAAAGCAGTGAAAATTCTTCTGTCCTTTGTATAGAGCTAATCCTAGATTTTGGCAGGTAAGCTAGCAAAACAGTATAGTTACTGTGTGTTCTTCTAGTACTTTTAATAATGAAAATCCTAGTCTACTTCTCTACATTGAGCTATGCCTTTTAAATGGATGTACTTTTTTTAGGCAATTAAAGGAAGAGAATCATAGCTCAAAAGAAGAAATTAAGACTCTAGAGGCAAAGAACACTGAAATGGTATCAATGCTGACTCAGTCTGATCGGAAGATCACTGAGCTTGAGAGTAAACTTTGTGAAAAAGAAATAGTACTGAAAGAGAAGAATGCTCTAATAAGTGAAAATGCAGAGCTGAGAGCACTAACTGCACAGCAATATAACCGATTGAAATTATGCCATCAAGAAATTGAGGACTCAAAGGAAGAGCTCAACATACTAGAAGCCATTATTTCCCAGTTGTCTCTAAGCTCATCTGAAGAGGTACTGTAACTGATACATCCTTACAAATTGTATTATGTGTCTTAAACAATTCTAACCAACATTGCATGGAAAACCTGTGACGTTCTTGAGAAATAATCTGACTAATATATCTTTGGTTTTCAAGATGTTTTCTTAATTTAAATATTTTACTTTTGCCTTCTCATTCAAGAACAAGGAATAGGTGCTTTGAAATTGATTAATCAGCAAGCATATAAAATTACTCTTTTCATTCCTCTGTTCTGTGTATTGATTGTTCAGATGTAGGTCTATTCTCTAAAACCTGATGATGTCCTATTACATGATGCTGAGGTGGTTCTCAATAGAACAGCATGACATTTCACATATGGTAGACACATCGTGTCACACAGCCAGAGCTGAAGCGTCAACCTCAGCAGTGGAGAAATTAGAGCTGGAGAGATGTTTGTAGGAACTTTCTTTTTGCTGGGAAAGAGAAGGCACACCTTCCCTGACTGCAAATGAACCTTGGCTTATGAGCCTGAAGCTTGTACTGGTGAAGTTTATCACTAAACTGAGTGATTGGAAGAGTCATGTAAAAAACCTAAATTTGTAAACTGACTGGGGTTACAGGAGGAACTGTTTGGGAAGTCAGGAAGGGCTAGAGAGACATATGAAGTCAGGAGTACAGATTACATTAGGTATCTTTATTTTTGAAGTATAAATGTTAGTAGCTGTAATGAAAACAAAATTGAAAGTATGCTTTCTGTATGATTTTTGAATTGCTAAAGTGAACTCTGCTGAAGACGATACAGTAATTTTGTATAAAAATGGTAGTTTGGGCTGTTGTGACCATAAACATTTATTTGGAAGTTTAATGGAATATTCAGAAGCCTTCTGTAACTTTAAAAAATTATATTAAATGCAGTCATCAAAATCTGAAAGGAAGCATGATGTAAGAAGTTAAAAATGTGGAATTACTGATAGTATCTCCATTTACTTAATTTTTCACAGAAAAAAATGTTGCTTCTTCAGTACCTGTACAAAGATATTTAAAGGAATGGTCTCAGTGTTAGAGGGCTTTAATGCCTATAATTTCTGCTAATGTGAGACAAACCTGCAGTGCTCTGCAAGCACTTACTTAGTAGAATAATTTTAAAGATCAAGTTATCCAAACTTTTAACATCCGGGCATATGCGTCTTAAAATGTGAATTAATCACCCTATGAAGAAATAAAAAGTCAATTTTTGCATTGATCTTGGTCTTCCCTTAACTTTTAGTTTAAATGGCACCACTTGAAACACCAGCTATCCAGTTCCTCAACAAAGGAAGCTCTCTCTGAAGCTTGTTGTGAATCAAATAAACCTTTGATTGCAGACCTAAGGTATAACTTTCTGGTTACTGAATTGTGGCAAGAATAGGCAGATAATAAGGTAGTATTGGAACTAGCATGCAGAAAGAATGTTAAATAATTGTCTCCTCCTTTATAATAGCATTAAACTGCCAATGGAAGAAGCAGAAATTCAAAAGCCTTGTGCAAACTTAACTATCTGTAATGGAGCTGGGCACCTTTCTAATGATAACAAAGGACAAGAAAATAGCAGGTTATGTGGCCTGGAAACAGAGCCTGTGAAACTGATCAGAAGTCAAGGAGGTAAGCTTACCAAAATAGCTGTGGAGTTCTGTCTGATTAATCCACAGAATAGGAGTTTTTTGTTGGGGTTTAGATAGATAGTTTTTATAGTGTTTTTTTTAAATATATCTCTGTGAGCTAACAGATATGGTTTGGTTGAACAGGGAGTATTTTGCCACTTTGGAATTCTGGAAATAGTCATGTTCTCCAGGCATAATATTCTTCCTTTTGCTAGTTAAGTTACTTGATCAGCAATATCTAAGCTACGAGTTGTCTTGAAACAGAACTATGTATTTTTATTTTATGCAGGTTATGCTAAGGTGTCCACATTTTCTTTGATTCTTTTCTCTGTATCCTGCTGTTGCAGAATTTCTGCAATTGCTTCTGCAATTACTGTTTGGATTGCTCCACGAAATAACTTCGGGGCACCTATATAATGATGGCGTCTTCAATTTGTGTTTGTTTGCTTGTTGAGGTGTGTGTGGTTGGTTGTTTGTTTTCATGAGTCACAGCTTTCAGTTACATTACAGGGAAAAAATAAACAGTCTTGTTTCTGGATACTATATGTGTTAGTTCAATATGCTGTCATTAAATTATATTTCTTCTCTCTTTGGTTTGTATGATTACTTGAGTGTTGGTTTGTATGTTCTTTTATAAATTAATCTATGTTTTTTTTCTACTTTGAGAGAGGAGAAAACATCAGCAGTTGGAACTTATCAGTAAACAATTTGAAAAGGAGAGACAAAGATTCCAGAAAGAGATAAAAGAGTTACGCACTAAACTGAAAAAAGTCAATGATGAGAATTCTTCTTTGAAGACCAGCATGGCTCAAAGAGCCAGTCAGTTTCAAGTCATACAGGAAGACCTACTGAAGAAGGCTTCAAAAACTAGTACCTTAGAGAGAGAAGTAAGTTTTTAGCAGCACTGAAAAAATATATCACTTCTTGTTTAGTTCAGTAATCAAAGATAGTTAAGACAATAGTTATGGAGAAACTGCAGTTGCCATATTAATTTTTAAATCTGGCTTATTTAAGAAAAATTGGAAATAAACTTTTGAGCAAGCAGAAAAACTTAGAGAGCGGCCTTAATTTGTTAGTTGTCAGAAATCTCATTTTAAAGCTGATGTAATTAGTGGGCTTTACTACTACTATTTTGATTTGTTATGTGGAAAATATGCAGTCTTGTTGCTGTGGTATGGTTAAATTAATGTGTAATCTTAAGAAATCAAAGCTGAAGGAACAGTTATATTTTTCCATATTAAATATTACTACAGTTGCCAGAGATTAACATCATTACTGGAGAGTCACAAAAGAAAGAAATTAAGCTTCCGCTAGCTCTTCTCTGGTTGAGTAAATTAAAATGCTAATGTTTACATTCTGATGCTTATGTATTTATAGAATTCCAGCATAATGGGATTTACAGTATTTCCTAATAATGGCCATAAATGTTACAGATCTGTAATAGCTAATTCACTCATATGGCACTGATAATTATCATGAATTGGATACATTTCAGGTAAATTGTCCGGAATTCTTCTCTGTAAGTAATAAAGTTCAATAGATCATACAAAAATAAACAAAAAAACCCAAATTAATTAAAAATACTAGGAAATAGTAGGAGCTGAAACTACATTGGTGTTAAGAATGTATATACAAATACTTGAATAAACAGTTGTTTTCATGCTGTTTTGTGCCATATTTAATTTCAGATAACAAAGAAATCTTCTCAACTGTCTCGACTTGAGGAACAGTTGGAAGAAAAGACTACTGCTTATTCTGCTGCTGCAGCGAGAAATACCGAGTTGGAACAGGAACTCATGGTAAAATGTTCTGAGTGAGAAACTACATTTATGTGAAAACACATAAATAGAGATTAAAGTTTAATTTAAAACGGTATTATTCCATGTATTCAAAATGGATAGACTTTCAGATCTGCTAAACAATCTGTGCAGTTTTTAGACTGTGTAGTTTTTAAAAACTGAATCTTGCTTCAAATAAAACATCCCTTTTTTCATGCTTTTAAACGTGGTAAGTTATTAATGGACATGTTACTTTTTCCTTGTGATGATACGTGCAATGAAAATCTGGTCCTATTGAAATAAATAATAGCATTGCCATTTGTTTCAATGAAATACATGTAGGCCTGTGAATAAAAAAGTCTTCTAAATGGTAATAAGTGAAGAAGGCGATCTAACACTTGGAACACTGTAAATGCTGGTCTGGGTATTGTTACACAAACTTTTTTTGTTTTGGGAGGGGGTCTAAGGTTGCTAGAAAAGGAAACTATTTATGTGGTCCCTTTCAAATGGAAACCTGTATTTTAAAGATTCCATCTCTCCATGCGAAAGTAGAATTTCTTTTTGTCTATGTCAGAAGTTCCTTGCTCCAGTTGCTATAATCTGTGCCAGTAGTCTATTGTGGCAGACACTTTGTCTCTGCTCCATTTAGTGGCATTCTATACCAATGTTATAGGTGTGACATCCTTTGAGATGAAACACGCTGTGTATAACTTCAGTATTTTCTGTGTTCTTTTATGAAATCTAGGAACTTGATTATAAAATAAAATGCTATTTAGTATCACAGCTAAATATTTTTATTAAGTCCTTTTTGTTGTTGCTGTTTCCCAGGGAAAAAACAGACGCATTCATGAGTTAGAAACAACTATCAGTGTAGAACATCAGCAAATAACTTCTGCTTTTGAAAAAGCAAAATTGGTTCACCTTGAGCAGCACAAAGAGATGGAGGAACAGATTGAGCTAGTAAGAACCTTCCTTGTGTGCTAGTATGTATGAGTGATATACTTGAAAACTTTTTTCCTATGTTAATTTCTTTGTCTTTTTAGTAATTCTGAGACAGATGTCCAATTAAAAAGTTATATTACAAAGTTATATCTTCTCCCTACACTTCCTGATTTTTAGTTAATTCTCCATTTAACACTATGCAATCTCATTATTTCCCTCTGACATATTAATATCCTCTTTTCTGCTCAACTGAAGAGAAATAGGGACTTGGGAAGAATACTGTTGTTCTTCGCTCCAAACACCTAACGAAAGAAAAGCACAAGCTTTTTTGCCTACTGGGGTTAAACTATGACAGTTTCTAACAATATTATCTCATTTGATGAACCTCTGCCAGCCTGAGCCTTATGAGCATCTGTGTTCAGGGAGAACTGCTGGTAGGTTTTTCAGTCTTTAGAGAACAATTCTGTTGCTTTGTGACTAGAAATATAACTGTAGCTATTTCTAGCTGTCAACAAGCTTGTCATCTTTTACTAAAGAATGAATGCATGTCTTACTGTCTTGGCTGATGACTGGCAATTACACTCTGCCTGCCCTCATTCTCTTGATTCTCCTGTTGCTTTAAAATATTAAGCATTTGGGATCTCTTGATATTTTTAAGCAATACTGCTGATGTCAGGAAGGTATTTACTCTTCATTGTTAGTGATGAGTGAATAGAACTGAATGACATATTTAGATGCACAGATTCTCTGAAAGAGCTTATTAAAATAATAATTTGTGAATTACTTATGGACAGCTTCAGACACAGCTGGAGAAGAAACATCAACAATTCATTGAACAAGAGAAAATAATATCTATTTTGCAACAAGATGTTATACATAAACAGCATCACATTGATTCATTGAATGGGCTGCTGATAGAAAGCAGAGAGGTAAGGTTGGCTCTCGACTTTCTTTAAATGCAAATCAAACAAGTGACTAATAATGATGAAAAGCATGTCTGTAAACACATGGAAAAAATTGGAGAAAATGAAAGATATTTATGGTCTTGCTTCTTAATTCTTGTTTGAGTATTTGACTGAATCTAGTGTAGTCCCCAGCTACTACTTATATATATTCTACAAACTTTAATGATGTTTCATTATTTTTTTATCTCAGCATTCTGTTTATGCCACTCGTTTGCCCCTTGGGCTTCTTGCCAAAGAAAGAGATCTGGATAAAGAACAATTGCATCGATTCTACACTAGGTGGAAAACCAAGAATGTTCTATTATGGCAATGTTTTATTCCTTTTAATAATTCTTGCTGTCGTAGAATATGAAGGGACACCTATCAGGAACCAAACTCACTTCAGAGTATGATGTCCACAAATACAGTATACAAGCAATTGTGCTTTAAATACACTGATCTATTTTTTTTTTCCCTGATTCTTAGTATGAGTTTTTATTAGTTAAATTACTGTTACTATATTTACATTTTGTTCTCTTGAATAAAAATATGTGTACAAACAGGAAATGGAAAATCAAAATATCAAGAAAGATCAAAGATTGAAAGCGCTGAAAAATCAGTTAACAGAAGAAACAATCAAAGTTAGTAAGCTCTTTGTAATTTTCTATTAATAGTTTTAAAGTTTGCTGTAATGGTGTATTTCCTTTTATCCTCTATAGAAAATCTATAGTAAGGCTGCTTTATAGAAATTTGTCTCAAGGAAATATTTCAGAAGTCGTTAACCTGAAGTCTTCCCTTTTTTTTTTTTAATTAGAAGTATGGTGAAACCTGCAGTAAGAGATTATGCAATGCATAATTGCTTTATAAAATTACTGTAGTTACAAATACGGCAGATTTGTACTTATACTCTTAAAGTAAAACATTGTCTAACAAAGATGTTACGTAGGTTTTTGCTCCAGATATGACATATATTTTAGACATATGTGAAATCATAATAACGTTCATGTTTTTAGCCATTTATACCTTTTCCTAGTGTTTACCTGATAAATATTTTCCATGCAGCACTTGCAACAGTATTTTAATAAACCATTGCCGTGTGGTGATTTACCACAGTCAGGTTTCAAACAGTATTAAATCTTCAGGATATCACTAGGAGAAGATACAGGGGACTTAACTGGTAGCATGCTCTTTCTGAACTTGTGTTGGATCAGTTTTCTATCCAAGTGGCTTTGTAGTATTTGGGACGTTTTCCAGAAATTTAAAATTAGGACCCATTATCACTTTTCTTTAAAAAGTTCTTGATTCGGGTGGGGAGAGAGGTATACAATCCAATATGGCTTAGAAAACTGATAGCATTGAAAGCATTAACCAATCTGCAGCTAAATTCAGCACAATTCCCGTTGTTGAGAAAAGTCTTCTTAGCGTTGAAACCGAACAGTTAAGAAAAATTTAATTACTATGGCTTAAGACCTCTGGGGGTTTGTTCATTATAATTTTTGTCTGTTTGAGGTTATAACATATTTGTTAGAGATTACTCAAATCCAAATTAATAGTAGAAGTGTAACAGTGTTTACATTGCTAAAAGCTTTTCCTTTCCCTCTTGGTAGAATTCAGGCACTGTCTCTCAGTGCAGAAAGGAAAAAAATGCTGTTTAGTAGCTTTCTAAGAGGAATTATATTAAGATCTGAACATTATTTTTGAAAAAGACTTGTCACAAATCACATGATGCTCATTCCAAATTTATATATACAATTCTAGATGTAATAAAACGTGGTGGCCTAATGATCTGGTATTGGGCAAGTGTTGGCTTTTAAATTCCAGCTACTGACAACTACTGGAATATCTTTTCTTAACTGATAGTCTCATCTGATTTAAACACAGTCTAAAGTATTTTAGTTTAATTTCATAAATAATTTTAATTTCTGAATACTGTTTCATAATCTTCCATGCCTGTTTTAATAGTCTTTAGATTAAAATGTAGCTTTTCAGACATTTTACACAAAGATGTGTTTTAACACTTTTTTTAGACTACTTAGTAAAAACTATGCCATGCAATTTTAATTAATCTGTTACATTCAACTAGGTGAGACAACTTGAATCAGCACTAGATGTATGTAAGGAAGAAGTTGCACTGTATTTGAGTCAGTCACAAGAAAATAAGGAGATATTTGAAAATCAGCTCAAAAAAAAGTCTGAAGAGGTAACAGCTTGTTTTAACAACTCTTCTTTATTGCAGAGAACGCTTGTTATGAATGATTTAATCGAAAAGCTTGTCTGTGAAATAAGATACAAAACGCAGCAGAAACTGTGAATAGGAAGTAAGCTGGGAAAAGACTGTACATTTTGTGAGGGTAAAGGGGAAAATTATAACTAGGAAACACTGGATAAGCTTAGGGAAAAGAAGTACCAAGGGTACTTTCTTTCACTTAATTCTGATTTTGTTACTTCTCTCAACAATTCATTTATCTTGGTACGTGCCCTATTGCAGTATAAACTGAGGTGCATGTAATTGATTTGTGTTTTGAGTACCTTAATGGGGAAGAAGTCCTGGGCATAAGAATATTTTTACTTCAAGCCCCTGCGTTTTATCATACTTTCCACTACTACATGAAAGCAAGAAAGAATTAAGTTTAAATATTATTAGTATGAATGTTTATTTGTGGGGATGACTAAACACATGAACTAATTCTCATAATAAGCTATTTGTGTCAGTGCTGCCCTACGTGCTGAGAGATGGGCTTTAGTCAACCAGAGATTACTAGACCCTGTACAGGAGTAGCTGGATGGAAATCTATGGTCTGTGTTACGTATAAGCCTGTAATATTTACTGCTACTTTCTAAGCCCTAAAATCTGTTGTTATACTGCATATGAAGAGACTGTATGGTGTGTGAAACTCAAGGGTAGCAAGTTGTAATTGTGACCAATGTTTTCATAAGTGACAGAATCGCTACTTCCACTTTGGGGTGAGCAGTTAGTGATTTTTTTTTTTTTTTTTGTAAGAACTTTTCCTTTTTTCAGAAAATTGTTGGCATTCAACACTGAGAAATCAGGCCATTCAACATGTGACAAGTTAGGCACTCAGAATTCCTGTTTTTTATTGGAATGACTATTGTCTTAGAGACAGGAAGAAATTAAGGGGAGGACTGAAAACAAAATCTCAAGGGGAAAACAAGGACTTTCTGAGAAATAAAGTAGTAAGAGTGACAGAAAGAAAAGTAGTCCAGTAATTTATACATGAAAAATCTTTGTTATATGTGTTTTTAAAATATTGACCAGTTTAGGTATATTTAGAAAGGCAGACGTCAAAAACCAGGGCTGATAAGTTACTTCTTTCCTCACTTTATAAAGCACAACTCAGTGATGAGCTATGGGATGTATTATGTACTGTTGAAACTGTAATGCAACTACATTCTGAGACAGAAGTTTTATTGAATCATAGGTGTGATTCTGTGCTCATTAAGAACGAAGAGAACAGCTGATGCAAGTACAAATTAAAATGTTTTATTGTAATGGAAAATAAATGTGTTTTCAGGTTCATTATTTACAGAAAGAAATAAAACTAAAAGATCAGAATATTCAGGACACAAGTGAACAAAATATTCTCCTACAACAAACTCTGCATCATCAGCAACAAATGTTACAGCACGAAACTATTAGAAATGGGGAGCTAGAAGATAATCAAACTAAACTTGAAAAACAGGTACAGTATGGTGAGAAGTGTCTACATAAAGACAGATAATTAAATGCTTTTATATATCTTTTTGTAAGACCTTTAAAATCTGAACGTTTCTCTGATAACTGAGTTGATAGTTATTATAGATATAGCTAAAATAGTTTAGTGGTTTGGTTTGTCTTAAACCAGGTGCTGTGCTACTAGAAATAGCTAGCATTAGAGTGGCGAAGTACTTGGAAAATCAAACCCTAGACTGCAGTTAAGGAAAGGTGTATTGAAATTCAGAAAGTTGAATCTTGTTATATTTACGAGAAACTATTTGTCTTTCAAATGTGACAGCGAAGTTCTAGTCAAATTATATAAAATTTTAGACTCTAAAGAAACCTGTTGTGTTAAAACTTGCTATGTGAGTTGCAAGACAAAGATGTGTATTTCTTTGGTATGTAATTTAAAAGTACCAACACTTTTTAAATACCATTTTAAATAGGTATCCAATTTGGAACAAGAGCTTCAGAAGCAGAAAGCATATGCAGAAGATGAGTTGAGAAAGGCAGAGGAGAAACTTCGTCTAGCTGCTCAGGAAGCAGATTTAAACAGACAGAAGGTGGATGAACTTAATAGTACAATCAGGTAGGTTTAGAATAACTGAGAGGTATATTCTGCAGACAGACATACCAATAAGAAAGATTGCGATCGGAAATGGTATTCAGCTACATAGTCATACAATTCAGTCTCCATATGAGCATAGACTGGAAATTAGAAGGGAAGTTTCTAACTAGCAGAGGCGTGAGTTTCTGGAACAGTCTTCCAACAGAATTAATGCGTGTCCCAGCAACCTATTTAGCCTTAAGATGGCACTTTATAATGCAATTCAACTCATAAACATATCAAGTTGCTTGTAATTCTAGATAGTAGATTCTAGGAGGGCTTGATAGTCCTAAAGAATATGGGTTTTATTGTGAGAAAAGCCTACTTAATGTGACTTTTTTTTATTCTTATTTTATTCACAAATGCTTGTCTTGGAGCCTGTAAGAACATACACATGTCACTTTTGTTATTACAAGGTTCATTTTGTTCTGGTTGCTTCTATTTAGACAAATTAAATTGGAGATGGATCAGTGCAAGAATGAACTTAGTAGTATGCAAAAAGAAGTAGTGCAATTAAAACAAGATGGTGAAGACAAAGCAATGCAGATAAATCAATTGGATATTACTTTGGAAGAAGCACGATCAGAGCTCAATGAAAAGACAAATGAGGGTAATTTTGCTATTTTATTTCTCAGACTTCCTTTCATCAGGCTATTTCTATACATCTATTGGATTAGACATTTTTCCTTTTTCCCCTATTGTTTTATAACCAAGTACATGAGAGTAAAAATATGATCATTTTGATGGAGGGGTTGCTTTTTTTTTTTTTAAAATGTGTTGGTAATTCCACAGTTTTTTAAAAGAAAGAGGAAAAAAAAAAAACAAACCTACCCCCCCCCCCCCCCCCCCCAACAAACTAAAAAAAAGAAGACAAACCCAAATTTTTTTTTAACCGACCTTTGCAAATTCTCACTTTTGTGGGATGTACCTTTACCCTAGGTGAAATGAATAAGTAGTTTTCCCTGTAAATTGGTAATGCAGATTCTTAATGTGGCAATCAAACAAGACACATAGGCTTAATAAAGGCATATGCTATTTACAAAAATTCAGCTCTTTAAAACAAACACAAAACCCACAAGTGAGTCTGTGGAAATAACAAACTTTCCAACCCCTTCTCCTCCATTTAATTTTACCATTCTTTTAAACTGGAGGCTTACTAGCCATTCTGCTTGCGTTTTCCATATCACTACATATTCAGTTACTGTGTTGTCTCTGTACTTTCTCCTTGGCCAAATGTTTTTAGATAAATCCTCATATTTCAAGTCAATTATAAATTATGAGCTGAATAAAAACAGCAAAGACTTAAGTGACATGAAAAGGTTGTATAACCTCAGAAGTCACTGTTTTTCTAGATTTTGCTAGAAATAGTGATACTGACAATTGATTATGGAAAGTGCTAGTAGGCAGTGGTATTGCATAAAGACCCTGACTTACTGATGATTAAACATTTTGTGTTTTGCGGTGTGTGTGTGTGTGTGTGTGTGTGTGTAAAAATTAGTTATATTTAGAAGACAAGCTGCTTCAAAGTGAGACTTGCCACAGGGAAGCCTTACAGAAAATAGTAGAATTAGAATCTGCATTAGAGGATGTCCGTGGAGAATTAAAAATCACTTTAACACAGCTTCAGGAATTGCAAGATGCATTACAGAAAGCACAGTCTTCTCTGGAGGAGAAGCATGTTGCTATCATGGATCTAACAACTGAGCTCAGGTAAGTTGGTATCTTTTCCATCGTGAAAACTTAGTTGTGTTAGTTTTTCCTTAGTAATACAAACAGACTATCCAAACTGTCTGCTATCTCCTTAGTAGCTCTCTATAATTTTTAGGTGGTTTGTGGCTGTAAGATAACTTGATACAGTAGCTTCTCACTTTTAATTTCTAAAAGTGTTGCTGAAACCAGTGGTGCTGGACCATAAAGTAATGATACTTTCTTCTATACTATTCTTTTTCAATAACATGTTGTACTGATAACCAATTAAATAACTTGAATAACAAAGTTATTGGGAAATTACCACCTGGAATATAGTTAACAGAATTATTCTGTTTGGGTTTTTTGCAATCAATCAGCTGATTCACATTTTTTAAGTAAGTAATAGATCTCATTATTTTCAAGCTGGATACCTGAACCTAAGCAATTGAATGTGCATTAAGCAATTAAACATATGAGAATTTCAGGTATTGCAAGGGAGAAATTGAAGACAAAAAACAAGAACTCCTTGACATGGACCATGCATTGAAAGAAAGGAACTGGGAACTGAAACAAAGAGCAGCTCAGGTCAGATCACTTTAAGTGTATTACTGATAATTATCCTGTTATGTAGTAGATAATTTACAAAACATCTGCTAGGTTTAATTGCCTTTACACATCATTCCAAATTGTACTGTTAATATAGCCACAGTGTTAACCCCAAAACCAGCTGTATGTTACTGAAGCCTTATGGTATAGGGAAAATCAGGTTGTACTCCCCTCAGGGACCACAGGCTACTTTTGCTAGAACAGAAGCCTCGTGCAAACCTGTCCCATAATTCTTCCTTAGTGATAAAGTTGTTGTCATCTTAATGTTTGATAAAACGCAAGAAAGATCTGCACTGAAGTGTGCTTGGAGATGATAGGTTCCTTTCCTTGTTTGCACTGGAGCATGTTTGATTAGCTCTCAAGCAACCTGTAAATATGAAACAGTATCTTTGTTGTGAATAAATTTCTGTAGCTCACTTGAAATATTTTCAGTCTTTTGTTCTGGCTTCAGGATTTGATACCCATCATGGAAAAGCTATTATTCTGTTACTTATAATTAGCCTTCTAATAGCTACTTCCTGCAGGAGTTACCAGCCTTTGTATCCAAGTATATTTGAGTTGCAGAGAGAAGGAGGGGTGGGGAGTTAAAAAAAAATTAAAAAAAATAAAAAATTGTTCAAGGAACTGATGCTGTAAGGAGGCCAGACCTTCCAATATACTCTTGCCACAATATCCTGTGAGCTGCTCCAGGAATTCATCAAAGCAATAGGATTTTTTTTTTCACTTTGGCAAAATTCGGGACTTTCTAACAAGAAGGATTAGTATACTAAGCTACTCATTACATTCCATTTAAAATGAGAACTAGGTTTGTATTTTGTGTATCTGAGGACCAAACATATTCAGTTATGGACTCTTCCCCCTTTTTCCCCTTCTCTCTTTGTGTTTGGCCTGAACTTTTTAAATGAGATTGCTAGGGTGCATTTTTATATTGACTGCTTGAGAGAATATTCTTCAGACTACAAAGGATTAGTTTCATTCCTTTCGCTGTCATATTTTGTGATGTTACTTCTTAAAATCTGCATAGTTCAAAATAAAATATTTCCGTTTCTTCCTTTTTTACCTCTAGATTACACAGTTGGATATGACAGTTCGTGAACATAGGGGAGAAATGGAACAACAAATAATTCAATTAGAGTGCAATTTAGAGAAGTCAGAGTTAGAAATTAAGGAATGCAATAAACAGGTAATTCTTGCTTAAATTTAAAAGCCAGTTTCCCTTAGAAAGGGCAGCTAATTCTATGAGAAAATCTGGTCCTATGACACGATTCCTGGCCAGGTTTAATCTAGAAGAATAAAACTGGTTCTTTATTGTGGGGAGGGGGAAGGGAGTACCTTAATAATATATTAGCAAAAATATTTTGTTTGTCAATTAAAACTAAAAATTTTGCAGGGAAATACCAGTATAAAAATGAAAATGTATTTTTTTTTACTTGATATGATATAGCTCCCAAACTGCTGTTTTAATAAAGAAAAATGTTGACAAAAATAAAATAAGGAATGGATAAGGGAATCCAAAGTCAGAGGTAATACTGATGGTATTTGTGAGTTTTGTTTGGGGTGGGTTTTGTTTTTTTTTTTAATTGTCCTGATTTCAGCAAAATATCTGTTCTGATGTAATTGCATTTTCTGTTCAGATTGAGAACTTAGAGAAGAGACTCCAGCATTCTAAAGATGAGCTTCGTGAAAAAGAGTTTGAATTGCTCCAGAGAGATCAAGAAATAAATCAGCTGAAGAAAAAAATTGAAAGAAAACAACAGAGCCTAGAAGCTCTCTGAATAGGTAAAATGTTCCTTGGATACACAACAAAATATCAATTTTTAATGCCATTATGGTAACTGTCTAGAAGGAACAATACGACGTCTCTCTAGAATAATTACTTCCCCCCACGTAATTGTATTCTATATCCTGGTGTTTGCTGAATCTTAATCCTCTAAAGTTAAACCAGTTGAATGATTTAAAAATTACAAATTTAGTAGCACACTTAATTGTCTGCTTTGTGGAGAAATTTGAATATTGATTGTCTTTAGTAAGCTGATGTTCTGGCTATGGACATGGTCTTCCTTGAAATGAAACAATACGCCGTATGATGAGAGCGTCTCGTGACTTAAGTATCTATCTTGAGAAAATAAGTGCATCAAAAAGAGCACTGAGATCTAGCATGCTTGTAGGAACGTGAAGAGAGAATTTTTTGGCGTAGTGAATAGGAGCATACAGAGAGAATAGAGAAGATAGCTTATTTTACTTTATGAATTATACAGATCTTTGGTTTAGGGCATGAATCAGTCACTACAAGTACAAATGCAATCTGAGATAAACAGGTTTTCAGCAGAAATAAGTTCATTAAAAGATGCTTGCCAGCTAGAGGTAAACACCAAAACTGAAATGGCTCTTGCCATTTTGATTATGCCACAT
Source organism: Anarhynchus alexandrinus (assembly GCA_008711295.1). NCBI lineage: Eukaryota > Metazoa > Chordata > Aves > Charadriiformes > Charadriidae > Anarhynchus > Anarhynchus alexandrinus. The sequence continues at coordinate 6,215,597 of VUYV01000002.1, forward strand.
TTGTGTGTTATTTCTTTCCCTAGGATAAGATATTGGAGAAGTCTTCTTACTGTGTAGTCACCAAAGGCATTTGATCTGTATTCTAGATCATGGAGGTTTGGCTGTGTCGCAGCTGAATGTGAAGGTTCTCTCACTGCAAATTAAAGCCATGTCAGCTCTTCCATCTTGATTTCTATTAAAGGTTATTTATGATAGTCGAGAACAGGACAGTGCAAGCTGCTACCTTTCACACATATCAATAACATATTTCCAACTTTTCCTAAGATTTTGGGGATGATTCCAAATGAAAGGAATAGCTAGCTAGCCCCTGTACAACTGCTGACTAGATCCTTGCTTTCCAAACAAATTGCCTTGTTATTCATTTTGCTAAGTAATACCATGTAGGGGGAGGCCCAAGAATGTGATAAGAAAGGCTTTGAAAATAGGCCTACTCTAGTCATGTTCCTTTAGAGACTTGGGATGAAGGAACTGAAATTTAAGTTTATTTGCATCATAGTTAAGTAGATAAAAGACTGGATTTTGGAAGCATTCTGCATAAAATATGAAATATATCGCGGAGGAGTTCTGGCTCTGCTTAGAATGTTGATATGGTTGCTTCTTTGTTTAAAAACTGTGTATATTATATGATGTAAGAAAAGACTTTCTCTATTGGTAACATATTGCAGACTGACTGACCAATCTTCCACAGGAACATTCTGTCCTAGTTCTAAAATCTCAATTACTAAATCTGTCTGGGGAAAAGTAGTAGTGTGTGTGTCTGTCCGTCTTATTCTTTTTCCCCTTAATACACTACCTTCCTTGCTTATTACAGGAAATATATTAGTTCAGGGAAGGAATTGTTAGCTAGAGTTGATTTCTGTCTTGGTCTACTCTGCCCTTCTGGGACTCATGAAATAACCAGGTCACAGATTTTTCAGTTGAGTCATTCCATCTCAGCTTTAATCTGCAGTGAAGATCTTCTAACAATACAGCACTCTGCTACCTTTAGAAGTTGTAAGTATTCCAAATGAAGGAAGTGGAAACATCTTACTGAACATTCAGAATGTCTTTTTCATTTTTCTGGGAAATTGAAGTAATTTTCTTAATTTAAAAACAAACAAACCCAAACCCCTGGTTTGACTTATAGCACATTAGTCTTTTGTGGTGGCAATTCCTTACTGAAATGAGAAATAAAACTGTGTTAAAAATGGTAAGTGAAGTAAGAAAAAATTAGAGCTTACAAAGATTGATTTTAAAAAAGAGCAATTTATACCTTTTTGTAAAAGTATACATAGTAAAAAAAAAAAAAAATTAGTTATTGTGATAATGTTTCATTCGTTAGCTGTAGGCTTATTATGTGCTACTTATAGATGTCTGTGTACTCTATAGCATTCCTCATAAAAAATAAGCATCTAGCTAAACATGAATAGATACAACATAATTACTTTTATATTTATAATTAACAGGAGCCATAGTATTATGGGATGTTATGAAATATTAGTGGCTGATATGGCCTCTGTGCCACAGTACTGGAGAACATAAACATAGCTGCTGTGGATCATATACTAGAGAGACCATTTTGTTGATCACCTCTATACTCCTGTTTGTTTTTTTTCTACAAATGAATTGTCAAATAATTAGGTCCAGCATGTAAACCTGTCTTTTAATGGAGGAAGGGGCAGGGCTAAAACTCTAGAAATGACGAGGGGAAAAACAAAAAACAAACCAAAACCCAAACAAACCTCAATGCCAAACATACTGTATTTTGGCTGCATTTATTTCTGTATATTGTAGAAAACCCAGAAAACTTACATTAACGTGAATAATATTTTCCTCACTTTGTATTCATAGAAATCGTAGACTCTCTTCCTGTTCATACTTGATACCTTGATACTGTTAAGGTTTTTACAAACACTTCCTGAATTGTTAGAAATATAAGTTGTTAGGAACTTAAAACACAATAATGCGGTTCATGTGAAACCTTAAGCCTTGAACAGAGGAGTTATTTCAAAAGACAGCACTCCTTTAAACTGTACAAAATTTTTACAGGAATTTGTATATGAAGATTTCTTCTCAAAATATTCTGCATAATATTTTCCTACTTATCTGCTAGAACTTAATATATGTTGAAAAATCCGTAAATTATGCTCATTTTGAAAGCAAATGCCCTTCAATTACAAGAACAGAGAAGAAAAAAGCATTAATAGCTCCAGTCTAGGTGGCAGAATTTGAGAAAGAAGCCATGGGCTTGGGACCTGCAGCTAGTTTTCTTGAATTTGTAAGATAAATCTTAATGAATATTAACACATTGGTGCAAATGGATTTAGATATCGTAAATCATGTGTGGAAGTTTAAAGAAAGGTTCTGATCACAGATATTTTGTTTCAGGGGCAAGAACTGTGAAAAAAGGAATGTTGCTTATTGGACAAGCAGCAACCCAGGAATGCTGTTGCTGGCATCATAATCGTGCATTCAAAGAGGAAATTTTAACATTATGTTTGTAAATAATGCATGTGGTTATTTCTACTGACACAAATGACAACCTTTTTATTTTTCCAACTGTTTTTGAGATTATTGCCTTGATATAATAACATCTTAATTTATTTTGAGAAATAAATTTAATTTTTTTAATAATCTCAGGTTGCAGGAATAAATTTCAGCTGTCATTTTTTTCCAAGGATTTTAAACTGTGTACTTGTGTTTCACATCTAACTTCTAATTAAGAGCACAATGGTATTACCTTATTAACAAGTTTTGTTTGGGAATATTTTTTTTTGTACGTTTACAATGTTGCAGACACAATATCTTATTAAAACTGACCTGCTTGTAAGTTGTTTTAGGATACTGATTTGATCATAGACACTGGCAAAACCTGCTTGCTTTACTCCGAGCAGTATCTTTCCCATGCAAAGGGGTGTGGGACAGGGCCATAAAACTTGAACGTTTTTCCCAGAAAACAATGATATTTTTTTTCAAACCAAAATCTGTACAACAATTTCCATTGATTAAAATGGCATCATAACTATGCATTCTAAAATAGATTTATTTCCAGTTTTCCAAAAGTACTACACAATTTAGCTAGTACAAATGGCTAGCCGCCCCAGTTTCTAACACTTTTATATTTACATAAGCCTCAGAAACTGCAAATATGGTTAGAAGAGACCTAAATCTGAGTCTGATTAATGCAAACATGATTTATGTGTGTTACGACATGTGATTCATCCTTCAGAAAATCAAGTTGTTAAAGCTACTTGACATAAAGCAGAGGAACAGAATGCAATTACATATTAGGCCCCAGTTAAGTAGTTTTTGTATTAGGTTTTTTTGGCTGAGATACACTTCTATCTGTTGTATTTCAGCAACTCTGCAGGTGGAAGTGTGCTAAATTCCTTTCACTGTTTATGCAAACATGTTCCACAAATGCAACCGTTCTACTTTAAGTGGTTATACAAAACCAGGCACAAGTTTTGCTACCATTGTCAAGGTCAAGATACACTCATCTACAGTATTTCAGCAGTTTTAGATTATTTATTTTGCTATTATGAAAATTATGATGTAGCAAAAAAATACTGTTTACTTATGGAAATAAATATATTGTCTGTTTTTAAATCAAGTTATCTGTTTCTCTACATAATAGTAAATGAAAAATATTAGAATTAGGTTGACCAATGTAATAATTGAGAAATACTTAACTACTTTAATTTTTTCCCTCTCTTTAGGCAGATCAGTTAGCCTTCAGGCTAGAAATCTATGTATCAAATTTCAGGCAGATTTTTTTTAAAGCAAAGGAACATGTAAGCCCTTCAAACAAGGATTTCAAGTGGAAAATATGACCAATCTGTAATTACAGTTGCATCATAACACTAGTGGAATTCCACTAACGTAGTGTTGCATAAAGCCTCGCTTGCTCCACCTACATGCACTAAATATAAATGTGCATGAGCAGCAAAAGCAATTTGCCTAATATCTGAATCAGCTAAATAGCATTTGCACTAAAATTGTGTTTCTGGATACTAACTTCTCTGGTAAAAATGTGGGTCAAACCTTATAAGTAGAATGATAATTACATTTTCATATTAACTTCAGATGCAGTCTTGCTATTTTGTTGATAGCCTGAGAAGTTAATGATTCCACTTATACTGTTCAAGTGAATTTATTTGTTTTGGAAAAGAGGGACTTCCCCTCCCTCCCCCGTCCCCCCCATAATATTATAATTTTAGTTAAATGTTTCTGTACAGTCCTACTTTTCTTGAGTTACTAACCAATTTACATCTATGCAAATCCCAGAACACTAATTTCATTCTTCTGAACTGCATTGCATTAACATGGGGTTATTGAATCTTGGAAAACATTTTTCTGTGTATAATTGCATTGAAATTAGCTGAATGCTGTTCAGAAGGCTAATTGCTTATTAATTCTTTTTCTGTCACTCAGCATGGGTTATAAATTTCACAAGAGACTGATTTTCTTTCTGAATGTAGTATGCCTACAGTTACTGTATGTTGAACATGAACTGCACCAAATTGCCAGTCCAAATGTCCTCATGTTTAATTCAGAGTTTGTATGCAAAGTTGGTGGAATATTTTTCCAAAACTAAAATGGAGTTAGACATTGTGCTAGTTCTTATTTATTTTTTTATTTTTATTTTCAACTTGTTAATTGGAGAATAGAAAGTGTTCAAAGAGATTTTGGTGTTAGCAAGGATGTACTGAAGCTGGTCTGTTCAATGTCTTCCTGGTTGCCCTCCCCTGCCAGCATACTTGCTTACTTTCTCTGTTCTTGGTTGGGAACAGTGCCAAAAAGAAATGTGAGGAATCTGTCTAAACAACTTGTCTCTTTCCAAATCCAAATCCCATTTTTCAATTTAAATTTTCTCTAAAGCCTATTAGGACTCTTATAATAGTAAGTCATCAGGGAAGGAATCCATTTGTCATTCTGTTGCAAAAGAATGAGGAGGGTGCTGTTAAGTGTAGGAAGTCTGAACGCCTTTGGCAGTGGGATCCCATTTTGGGTGCAGTTCACTTTTCATAGACATGAGTGAAGGAATTACAAACAGTCTGTAGTGTCAATTGTGGCAAGGCTTTTCTTGCCAGTAGTATGCAAACTCATTATTCCAATATTAAAAAAATCCTATGTAGCTTTCAAATGTCTCATTTTAAAGAGTAATCGAATTTTGTATTAAATATAGTCCATGTTGATAATGCAGATTATAAGCTCATGCAGGAGCATCTGCTTCTGTTTTTGTGTAGTTGGAGATTATCCCTTAATCGTGCAGGGTCCAGGTGTGCATTTTCAGATTTGTTGACTCAGGAAAGCTGGAGATAGCGTTAAAGGCCAATGACATTATACTGTAGCTACATTTAGGTGGTTGCTCCTTTGAACAAGAGCTCTTGCTTGAACCACCCAGTGAAAAGAATGGCGAGAAGAAATGTCCTCATTACGGGCTGCTCCTCAGGGATTGGACTGGCCTTAGCTGTAAAAATGGCAAAAGACGAACAGAAAAGATTTAAAGGTAACAATATATCTGTTACTTATCTTTATAAAAAGATATTCTTCAAGACAGTACTATTTTTTTTTCTCTGTGATTTAACAGGTGATTGTATTCAGTTTGGTGACTTGTGTCTTTTTAGTTTCCCTCCTCCCACTGTCATGAAAATACAATACAGGGAAAATATACTACTTTCTGTAAGCAGATGATATTTCTGTACCTGTATTGAAGCTGAACAGCTACTTGAATAGTTTACCAAAAAAAAAAAAAAAGAGAGACAGTAGTATGAAAACAAATAGCTGAAAACATTTGCAGTAGGCTACCTTTGATATACATTCACAGCTGTATTTAGCTTCAGCTCTGGCTACTAAAATCTTTGTTGAATGAAACGTACATGCCCAATTGAGGACCAAAGAAACAAACAGTTCTTAAATTCGCTATCTTTTCCTTAAAGCATGTTTCATTATGCCAACCCTGTGTAGGCATAAAAGGGCGAACAAAAGGGCTGGGATTTGTCTTTCTGCTGCAAAATGGGACATTTGCTATGATTGAAAATGGATGGCAAGGCAAATATAGCAATCTGTGGTAATTCCGTTTCTCACACTTTCTCTCACAGTATTCTACTGCTAACTGACTGGATGCAGATTCATAGTTTTCCGGGTAATTAGGCCACAATAATGATAAAACTAATGTCTATTTTGAGAATAGACATTTTTGCAAACCTAAGGAAGCATCTGTCTTCCACTTTGTAATAAAATTATGGTTGTTCTGCTAAGCATGTTGACGGTGATCTAAAAAAAAAATTCTGGAATCCAAAACTAGGTTTTAGGTACCTAAAAATAATTCAGTGGCATAACTTGACACCAATTATTTAAAGTTTTGGTGACAATATTATCTTCATACGCTGCATATTCTTCATGTGCATGGCAGTTTAATTCTCCTTTTGAATGTCTTGAAGATTTCAGAACCAGACTCTGGGAAATCAGTGGCAATATATGTTGAAAACAGATTCTTTCTACTTTAAGTTTTTATCTGGGTTCTGTTACTGATATTTAAGATATGGATGTAAAAGCAATATTCTTTAATACTTCTCAGTAAGACTGCCACAGGTAAAGTTTTATTTCTGGTAACTGTTGGTTCTGGTGTGTTTGCAGTGTATGCCACAATGCGGAATCTGGCCAAGAAAGAGCCCCTCGAGGAAGCTGTAGGTCGCAGGCTGGGCAAAACCCTCGAAATTAAACAACTGGATGTCTGTGATGAACAGTCTATTAAAACTTGTGTGAACAGTATCCCTGACAGAAGGATTGATGTCCTAGGCAAGTACAGGATGTGTATGCTATGAACAGATACCAGTTTTCTATTTAACATTCTTCTCAAATACCCTGGAGAAGTTTCATCAGTGTATTGTTAAAGGACCAAAATAATAATAATTATATTGTGTATTCTATTCAAGATTCTTAAGGCTTCATGCAGACATGAGTGGATTAAATCTCACCAGGCTCCTATGAAGTAGGGAAGCTTGTTTACCCTGTTTACAAAGGAGAAGCTTGATCATAGAGAAGTGTCTTGGATAAGATGATACAGTTTTCAGTAAATGTGAGAAGAGAACTTTTGCCTAAATTGGCATCTTCATGTACAAGACTTTCTGCCCTATTGATGAAGCATAGCCCTATTTACAATGAAGGCAACAGCTCTCTGTACTAAGAAAGCAACAGCATTTGGGAATTAGCAAGTAAAAGAACAAATGCAAAGAAAGTAAGGGTACTTTCATTTTGTATCAAGAATTGTAATTGTATTTTATAAGTCATTCAACAATAAGTGTTTTCTTATTTTTTTGCTAAAAATAAATATTAATATATTAGTAAGATGGAAATTGCTTACACCATCGACTATTAAATCTTCTCTAATAGAAAATTATGGACTTGCCTTAATTTTGATTAATTATTACAGCACTGCTTAACAAGCTTCTTCTGCAAACTGTATTATACTTTAATTTGACATACTAGTTGTAGTGCAGAATGCCAGTTCTGTGAATCACTCCCCACTTACAAATATCTGGGAGGCAAATAAAAATCAATGGAAGTGTGTATTTTGTTTTGTTTTTTTTTTTCCTTGAAGACATGAATGTTAAAATATAAAACAAATAGCAGACCAAAATATGGCCTGGTCTATGACCTTTTAGAATAAATTGAAGCCTTCTGTTCATTCCTATGGGTATTGACTATAGCCTCTAATTCTAAGTACTGGATTATGAACAAATATAGATCATACTTGGCTCATTTTCCTGTAATCTTTTTATAATTTAAAGAAAAAGGACTAATCAGAAATAAATTAGCTAAAATGCAAAATATCAGATTACTTAAATTGGATTAAAAGCATAATTAAAAACAAAAAAACATGGCTATTTCAAGTGTATTTGCAAAGCTATAGTGACAGAATAACATCTTTTAATCCTTTCTTTAAGGATTATTTAAGGATCATTTAATCCTTAATCCTCATTTTACTTTCAAGTAACGATTACAAGTAAATGTTTATGGAGGTTATTGCTTACTGTTGTCTTCCATTTTGTGCAGTTAGCAATGCTGGAATGGGGCTCATTGGACCTATTGAATGTCAGACCATAGATGAAATGAAAACTGTGATGGATACCAACTTCTTTGGACTGGTTCGACTCCTGAAGGAGATTTTGCCTGACATGAAGAGGAGAAAGAGCGGGCACATAGTTATAATAAGCAGTGTTATGGGAATACAAGGCAAAGTTGTTTTGGTTTTGTTTGTTTGAACTAAGAATTCAGTATTCAAAATCTAAAGTTTACATCTTTTCATCTCGGAAAAAAAAAAAAGTAGGAGTTAGCATATCTAACTATTGTGCTTTGTAATGCTGAAGTTCCAACTATAAAAAGCACAGCACTTAAACCTGATGTTTTTTGTGCATCTAGGTAGTTTGTTACTACACGACTACTCTCAAGACATTTTAACAACAAAACCTGCAGAGTACATTTTTTTAGGGTTTTAATTCAAACTCTAATTATTTTTATTTATTCTTTTAAAAATTTATTATTTTATTTTTATTATCTGGAAACTAGAGCTTTGTAGCATTACTTTCTCTTTCCTATGGGAAAAGATAATGGGGATGGACCAGCATGCTTACCATGCTCTGTACAATAACAATAGAATAAAATTCAATCATGTCCTGGACAACTGTACCACCTTTTTGTAAAGTTTATCCTCTCATAAAACTCCACAGAGTCTAATTTTAACTACAGATAATGATGCTCCTACTCTTGTGTTCCATCCGGTCTAGCTGTATTTGTTTCAATTATTCCAACAGTGGCGTTGATCTTACCTGGATTATTCTGGTGAGCGAGGGTCCTAAGTCAAACTGCAAGAGTTGTTACTGTTAAATACAATACTTACCATCCACCTAAATGGATCGATGTAGTGCTTTTTCTAAATCACTCAGATGCAAGCTGGATCCCTTGCATAATCATATCTCCTGCATTGCACTCAGCTTCTGTGTTCATCTATAGCCTATTGAAGTCTTGCTGATGAATAATGCAGGTGGTATTGTATGTACACACACTTTCATTTCTTAGACTACAAAACATTTGATATCATCCAAAGATCACAGCATCAGCTAGGAGGAGGAAAAGCATCCTTTCCTAGAATGAGAAAATTTGAGAACAAATGCAAAAAATCAGTATTTAGATTCAGTATACACAAGGATTTTTCTAATATTTTCTCAGCAAGACTAGAAATTTTGGGAAAATAGAAGTAGAGTTTTAAAAACACAACTATTAGTATGTTGTATACAATCACATTCTCAGGATGTTTTGTTTGTACCATCAGGTATCTTATTTAATGATGTTTATGCTGCTTCTAAGTTTGCTGTGGAAGGATTCTGTGAAAGTTTAGCCATACAAGCACTCAAGTTCAAACTGCAGTAAGTATTGATCCACTGGTGTAAACAGTATTTTAGATAGTTTTAACTATATTCAGAGCTAGCAAACAAATTTTTAAAGCTTGCTGCCATCTAGGAGAAACAGATTGAGGAACCCATGGAAACCGTACATTGCAAAAGGCATAGAAATGTCCACATTCTTCACAATACATAAGCAAATAAAAAGATCTAGATGCTAAAATAAACATGTTCTCTTGAACAGTTAAAGGCTGTTTAGCTTTGGATAAAATACAATTTATGTTACACTTCTGAAAACAGATTTTTGCATAGAGTATCATAGGAATAAAATTATACTATCAACCTGTAATATTTTCCTTTAGAAAGGATAACAAACAACTTGGGCAATTCACAGATAAAAAAGTTCAAGGGCTCATCATAGAGTGCTAGTGGAAATCCATCAGAATGGAACATAGGGCGAGATACCTATAATGGTGGGAGGAAAGTGAGAAGAATGTGGTGTACTGTTTCTTAATGTTTAAGACTGTATTTAAGAGAATAGTCCTGTTCATTGACTGTGGGACTTTGGGGGTTGATTGTCACATGTATATTCACATTCATGTAATTCTGCTCCTATTCTTTGTGTGAAGTCCAATAATTGTTTAATATCCATTGCACCTCTGTGTGCCTAAACATTTAGCCCTTGTGCTGTGGGAGAAGAGACAGCTGCTGTCATGGGATTTCAGAGACAAAGCGGGATCCAAACTGTGATTCTGCATACTGCTCTGAAAAGTTTGGAGGGATTTAAAATATTGTAATGATACTCAGGCTATACCAGAATTCATAGTAAGATTTCAAGACTATAAGATCCAGTAAAAAGGAGGTTGAAAAAATAAAGTAGAATGGGAAAAGTTCAAGGGCCAGTGTGAAGAGTGGTGCAAGAGAAAAGGCTTTAATTCCAGCAGGAGCTGGAATTCTGCCGTCAAGGTCAATAGCTTGGTTTAGTTCTAAAGAAGAGCCTGATCAGAACTCAACTTTAGAAAAAGGTCCTCTCCCAAACAGTGTTTTGATAAACATAGTGGCTGGGAGTAATTACTGCCTGAGAAAAGAACCAGGAAAGAACTGACCAGTAACTGTATTTCAGCGATTTGCTGTAATACACTACCAAGCAAAATAAAATTTTCCAGATTTGGCGGCAGCCAAAATTTGTCCACCCACAGCAAAATTGTCTATATTGTATTTTGTTATAATACTGTGGAGCGATCTGGAATTATGTAACACTGACAGCTTGACAAAGAAAATCCACGTTTGGGTAATTCCCCCCTCTTTTTCAGCTACTTCTAGTATTATCATGGGAAAGCTATAACAAAGAAATCTATGTAGGATTTTGTCCGGAAAGTAATTATTTTTATCATCCTTTAATTATTTTTTGTAATATTTGGGAAGCTCTTGTGGATAGATTCCCCAGCTGCGAGACAGCAGGAAACAACTGTGCTTACTTCTGCCATGAATTAAGTTATAGCACTTCCCTGAAATTTAGGCTACGCAGATTTCTACTACTACATGTGGATGGGCAGAAGCATGAGAGCAATAACGTGGTACAGATTGTCTTTACAGAATGTACTGTTTAATATTGCTTGCTAACACGTACTCATAGTGCAACTCTTCAATATTCTTTTTTGAGAAGGATAGAGAGGTGTATTTCCTACGGAGGACAGTCAATAACCAGGGTATCTTTGCTTTTTGAACAGGTTAAGTTTGATTGAACCAGGACCAGTGGTTACAGAGTTTGAAAGAAAAGTGTTTGAAGATGGAATGAAAATGGATCTTTCAGCTGCAGATGAGGAAACAGCTGAGATGTTTACTAATATTTACCTTAAAAATTACAAACAAATTTTCCAGAGCCTGGGACAAAGTGCTGAAGAAGTTGCAGAGGTAACTCATCAACAATTCTCCATCTTCTTTTTTCTTTAATTTTTTTTCTTTGTAATTTACAAATGCACTGGTTGGTTGGTGGTTTTTTGTTTTGGTTTTTTTTGATAGAAGCATTTGATTTAATTACATGTAATTTCCACAATTTAAAATTACTTTTAAAAACCCAAAAGAATCTCAAGAGTTTTAAACAAAACCCTTTAGAATATTAAAAGAATGTTCATTTTGAATATTGAAGACAGCCGTGAATTGTAATTTAAATGCCACTGAGGTACTTATACATCATCTGGTGAATTCTGGACATACTGCAGTGTTACCATACATCTACACAGGGTTCCCACCATTGTTTACAGCCGCTCTCCTCTCCATCTCACTAGTAATCCCACCGCTAATGTGAAGTTCACTCAGCTACCCCAAATCACCAAAGCACAATAGAAGATACGTGGACATAGTTTCTGGTGTTTGGGGCTTCCTGCAGGAAGACCAGTTTAGGCAAACTGTGGAAGGGGACAATGATTTCAGGTGCTTGCTGCTAAGGAATAGCTTCAGTGTCAACTGAAGGTTCCCAGATCTTGCTGCAAAGTGCACTGTTCCGATCCTTTCCCAGTGAACTGTAAAAGAAAAGATTTACCTGTTGTGGGCATATAGGCGTAATTTTGGAGGACTATCAGGATACTGAGGTGTAAGATGCTATCACCATGGTATAGATAAACAGAAAAAGGACTAAGAGTAAATAAGAAGTAATTCTATGGCCTTAATATTTTAACAAAAAAATCTAATGAAATTCTAATAAAATGACATAAAGTGTTTACATTATTCTAGCACTTCTACTTTTCCTCTGCTTAACAGAAAACTAGGTTTTTACTTGTTTTGGTAAAGGTTCTTTAACAATTCTGTTTCTCATTCTCGACAGCATACAGTAAAGATAATTCTTGCAGAAAATCCACCGTTTCGCCATCAGACCAACACCTTGTATACTCCGATGACAACCCTGAAATACGCAGATCCAAATGGAGATCTACCCATTGATATATTCTACAAAATGGTTTTTCATCATGACAAAATCTTCAGTGCAAGTCTTAACTTCATCAAATTACTAAGGTGGAGAAGTAGAAAGAGCTTTGACCTGGGAAAACCCTCACAATAAGTATGAGATGATATAGTGCAAATTGGAATTACTTGTAGCTACTGAAAATGCAGTAAGTTGTTATTCAAATGCCTTTGCTCTGTAATTGTGAAAAGGCATTCAAGGTGTTTATTTAAGCTTAGCTAAGATATTCAGCTTGATGCGTATATCTTGAACTTTACAGCTTGCAGAACCTTGAAATTAAAATCCTTTAACTATAGGTTTGTTCTGTTTAGTGTTGAGGTCTGTTTTCATGGGAACATGAACATTGACTGATATTTACATGCTCAATATTAACCTGATCCCCTTCAAGTATTAGAATATAATACATACAGAGAGGTGTACTGTATGTAAATTATTTAGATTCTTAATATTATAAAAATATTTTATCTTTTTACTTACTAGAATATAATAGAATTAGTATAGTAATCCCTCAATCACAATAGCATTCTAATTTTCACAAATCAGGTCTATTTACCAGTAACATAAGAGAAAGTCTCATCAATCTTAAAATGTCACAACTAAAGTATTTATTGTTCATATATATGTTATAATATTCTGAATGCTTCCTTTATAAGCAATGGTTACTGGCATATTACACATAGTAAACAATAAAATGTTTTTTAAAAGCATGTCAAAATAAAATATCTTCTTACTGTCTGGGTATTATTTTTTTTGCAAAAGTAACAAAATATTATCAGTAAGAATAATATTAATAATTAAATAATAAATTAATTTAAATCCATTAAATGCCTTCAGTGCCTTGAGTGGCTGAAGCTGAGCCACAGGCTCTCCTGTTCCAAGCCATCCTAGTACGTACTTATTAAACCAAAATTCTAGCATGAGGAGAAGGTGTTTTCCCTGTCTTTCTCACCCTAGTCCTACAAGTCAGCCAAGGCTAAGCTGGGGGCCTGGGTTTAAGTGCTGTTCCTGCATGGCATTCTTGTTTTCTGATCTCCAGCCTTGCCTTGGTGCTGCCCTGGGCTGAGACGAAGGCCCAGTGCCCCTCAGGCCTCCGGGCTGCAGTTTCTCAGCACGTTCCAGCAGCAGTCCTAGCTTCGCTGGGAGAGCCTGGATGGAGCTCACTGGGGATACAGGAACTGGCTTTCTCTTTCCTTCAGTACTTTCTCACTAAGCCTAAATCTAACTCCGTGCTGGGACTTGCAGTGGCCCTACCCTGCCCTGCCTCTCCCCAAAGGCTAGCTCGGAGGAGTGAAGCAGCAGTCCCTGCGTAGGCAGCTCTTGCAGATATCATGCACTTCAGGTAACCCTGGGCTTGCTTTGCAGTCCTAAGCCTTTGGTGGAGCCCAAGGTGTGGGGGTGTGCAGGGACCTCCCTCGGACTGTTTGGGAAAGTAACAGAAGATCAGCAAAAAGGATTGTAAACATGCTTAAGTGACCTGCATGTAGGGTGTTGGAAAACACATACATCACGTTAATCGTTGTTTAGTCTTGCGTGCTGAACAAGTAGACTATCTGCACTTAGACACAGGGCTGTGATGGACTCAGAGGCACCTTATAGAACATGCCTGAGATTCCTGCCCTGCTGTCGGAAAAGCACAGTGGAAAACTACGCATGCTTGAACCCCTGAAACACAAGCGATAACAGCGGGTTTGAACACTCTCACACTATGACCCTCTAGCAAGGACTGAGCTCCATGGTGCCTGCCATGCCGCTTGCATGCCTCTGTTCCAGTGCTGCTTCAGAGATCCCCTGGTTTGTGAGGTATCGAGATTAAATTTTCCCCTTTGCATTTCATCCATGGTTTGGGGTTGTTCCTGCATCCTGCTTGTGTTGCTGGCTCACAGACCACAGGTAAGGGAGTGCTCGGACAGCACCCACAGCAGCCCCTGCACACAGCCAGAGGCTTCATTTATGTTCCACTTGTAACTCAAACCTCCTTCTCCCAAGTATCAGGCTGGTGTCTGCACCCCAACATCAGGGTTGGGGCAGAGGTGGGAACAGCAGCTGGGCTGCAAATGGGAAGGCAGTGATTTAACAACAGCAGAGCGCTGCCGCGGCTGAAGGCAGCATGGCCACTCGCCCCTCTGCACCCCGAGGTGCAGCCAGAGAGACCCCGTCGCCGTCGGCTGAGGGTCACGGTTCAGCGCAGGGTTACGGCTCGGGCAGAGACGCCCAAAGAAGCGCAGAGCCTGTCAGCGCCGAGGGCTGCAGCTGGAGCATCCCCTTTCCTCTCAGTATGGCTCAGGGGCGGCTGCCTCTGCCCCGCCTTTCCCCTCTGCAGCACAAAGCAGCGAGGAGCCCAGGCGGGAACACAGGGCGGCTCTCGAAGGAAACGTCGGGCCCGGCCAGGCCGAGGCGCCCGCGCAGAGTGCCCGGCCGGACGGCGGGAGCCCGATAGAGCTCCCACCGCCACTGCCGCCCGCACGTGGCGCCGCCTCACGGGCCGCGCGCCTGCAGCTCTCCCGGCGCTCCCCGGGCGGGCGGAGCCAGGCGGCGGAAGCGTGTGCCGGCTTCCGGCGGAAGCGACGTCCCTCGCAGGTCGAGCCCGTAGTCAGACCGTTTCCGCCTCGCGGCCGCACTCGCCGTCGGGCCAGTCGCCGCCGCCACCGGGGTGGGAGGGCGCCGAGCCGAGCCGTGCTGCCCGCCGGTCATTTGGCGGCTCGCCTTCCCCCAGGCTGTTCATAAGGCGGCGGCGCCAGCGCCCGAAGGATGTGGCGGAGGCGGCAGTGGCAGGCGCCGCGGCCGAGGCAGCCCTGAGCCCCAGCAGCGCTTCCCGGCTCCGCGCACCGGCGGCCCGGTCCGTTGGTCCGGCGGCCCCCGCCCCTCCGCAGCCTCGCTTCCCGCGGCAGCGCCCGCCCCTGGCCGGCTCCCCGCGCGCTGGAGCCCCGCGCGGGGGGCTGAGGGGGAGCCCGTGAGCGCGGGAGCCGAGCGCCTCTCGGGGAGCCAGCGGCAGCCAGGATGGCCTCGTCGTCGGGCAACGACGACGACCTCACCATCCCCAGGGCTGCCATCAACAAGATGATCAAAGAAACGCTCCCCAACGTCCGCGTGGCTAATGATGCCCGGGAGCTGGTGGTAAACTGCTGCACTGAATTCATCCACCTCATCTCCTCCGAGGCCAACGAGATCTGCAACAAATCGGAGAAGAAAACCATTTCCCCCGAGCATGTCATACAAGGTGAGCTTCCGGAGGCCGTGTGCTCCTGCCCGGTGAGCCACGGGTCGTTCAGGCGTTGGGCCACTCCTGCCCCGTGCCGGCTTTTTCCTCTGTGGTTCCTTGCAGCCACGTAAAAGACAAAAGGCAGAGATCCTCTAAAGGTCTGGAGGAAAAGTATGTGTTGCCTGGCTTGTCAGTCGCGTTGCAAGGGAAGGTTGTCTTTGTGTGGTGTGAGGGACTGTTGAGCGTGCTCAGGAGCAGCTCTCATTTTGTGGTTCGGAGAAGTCTGTGATGTTTTGAGTGAAGTCACCAAATTCGTTCGTTTTTTTCATAGCTGTGAGACGTGGTCTGCTTTTTCGAATGGTTATGCAGATTTCTTTTACAGCATGCTTTAAGATTCTGGACTTATTAAATGTCTTTCTAATTGGAGATTGACAAAAGATGTATGACTGGGTATGTGGGGCCCAGCCTTCAATCCAGAGTCGTCCTGTCTGGATCCTGTGAAGAGTAAAATATTCCTCTAGGGCTATCCCTGGAGTCTGATTGTCTAAAATTAAGTATTTCTATCTGTTGTAGAAAGCATTTAAATGTGATCTTTTCTTTCTTCTTTTTCTGCTGTTGACTTCCACTTCCCTTTGCTTGAATAAAAGGAGCATTCTCTCTTTGTCTTTGATTTGGTTTTCTTTAAATTCTGTCACAAATAGGGAGTTCCCTTGTCTCATCCTTAAGTCTGCAACAGGTATCTTTTTTTCAGGAATCATTCACTTTGCTGCTTAAGCAAAGGTTGTCAATACCAGTGTCTGCTGCAAACAAATTTATAGCAGTAACAATGAAAGAGTATTTCACTCCGCTGCCTGGTAGAGATATTAACAGTAGCATTTGCAGTGGAGCTATTTTCAGGACCAGGACTGCGATGGTATCAAGTTAGTTTAAAAAATGTTACAGTTATTTTGGTAATTATTATCTGTTTGAAACAAACAAAAAAAAATCTGATTCCTTTGTTTTATAACAACTTGCTCACCAGAAGAGTTTCAAGTACTTGACTGGATTACGAAGAGCAAAAGAAAATATGTAGCATGTATGAGCTTTAATATTAAATAAAATGTATGTAAGTCTGGAAGCTTAGTAAAGCAACTCCATCACAGAAGCTCAGGATGTATAGAGTAAAACTTGTGCTTGCACGTGGAAGCATACTTTGGATGTGATGCTTCTAAATACATGGATAGCTTCTTCAAGTGACCACCAAAACATTTGAGCTCAGTTCTTAACACAGGAGTAGACATGATCTTTAAGGTTGAGGACAATAAAGAATTCACCTATGAAAGTATTTTTTGCCCAGTAGCAGTGGTCCTTAGAAACGATTTCACTTATTGCTGCCTTAGGGTTAGTCTGGGTTTTTTTTTGGAAAATAAATTGAAACCAAAAAGCATGTGTATGTATGCACACGTGCATGTGTGTATCATCAGCAGGTGGTCCCAAACCAAGTATTTCATTGGGTTCTATGTCTTTGTGTTACCAGATTTTAGAGTTAGATCTAATTTGAAAATAACTTTTCCTGTACTTTTTAGTCAGATATTGCTAAGGAAAACTTTGGAGATGTATTCATTTTTTTAATGCTTCAGAGATGGAACACCAAGATGTGTGGAGTGGTTGACACGCTGGAAGGAAGGGGTGCCATCCAGAGGGACTTGAACAGGCTTGAGAGGTGGGCCTCTGCAAACCTCAGGAAGTTCAGCAAGGTCAAGTGCAAGGTCCTGCACATGGGCCAGAGCAATTCCGTGTACAAATACAGGCTGGATGGAGAATGGATTGAGAGAAGCCCTGACGAGAAGGACTTGGGGGTGTTAGTTGATGAGAAGCTCAACATGAGCCGGCAATGTACGCTCGCAGCCCAGAAGGCCAACCGTATCCTGGGCTGCATCATAAGAAGTGTGGCCAGCAGGTTGAGGGAGGTGATTCTGCCGCTCTTTTCTGCTCTTTTGAGACCCCACCTGGAATATTGCATCCAGCTCTGGAACATTCAACATAAGAAGGACGTGAACCTGTTGGAGCAGGTCCAGAGGAGGGCCACAAAGATGATCAGAGGGCTGGAGCACCTCTCCTATGAAGACAGGCTGAGAGAGTTGGGATTGTTCAGCCTGGAGAAGGAGAAGGCTCCAAGGAGACCTTATAGAAGCCTTCCAGTATCTGAAGGGCATCTACAAGAAGGCTGGAGAGGGACTTTTTACAAGGGCATGTAGTGATGGGATGAGGGGTAATGGCTTCAAACTGAAAGAGGGTAGATTTAGAATAGATATTAAGAAGAACTTTTTCACTATGAGTGTGGTGAGGCACTGGAACAGGTTGCCCAGGGAAGTTGTGGAGGCCCCATCCCTGGAAGTATTCAAGGCCAACTTGGACAGGGCTTTGAGCAACCTGGTCTAGTGGAAAATGTCCCTGCCTATGGCAGGGGGGTTGGAACTAGATGATCTTTAAGGTCCCTTCCAACCTAAACCATTATGTGATTCTATGGAAGGAGTTGCTCTTGGATTTTCTGCTGTTCTTATCTTTAGGGAGGTGTATGTGCTATTAGCTTCTTCCAGATGCTGGTCAGTTGGCAGATGGTCTCTTTGTGAGGTATGAGAGTTTAAATCGCTAATTCTTGGAAACAGTGGTTATGTGTGTATAGGCATAGCACTTTCATCCATCTTCATACGTTCTAGACGCTTGCTGTGTTGACTGCCTCATAATGTAGCTCCATGACAATGATGCTAACAACTTAAGTAATTGAAATATGTTTGTTGTGGTCAGCCAGATATCTTGTTCCTTGGAAATGCTTAAACCAGTTCATTTAGAAGTAAAATTAGGCTAATAGACATCTCTTCACACTTGGTCAGGTCTAAACACGGGCTGCTGCCAAGAGGAATCTTCTTGTACCTTCCTTAGAGCTGGATCTAGCAAGTGCTGATCCAGCTGACCCTGTGGCTTCTTGAGAAATTTGGGGGGGAATGTAATTTTCTGTCAGGTGAGTTTGGTGATCTGACTGTTCCTGTAAACAAGAAGTTACTAGGTTGGAAGCATGGAGCAGGAAGAGTATTTCGCTGGGAAGGAGGAAGGGGAAAAAGATACTGCAGTTGTTGACACCCTGCAGTTGGATTGTATTAGAGGTAATGTGAAACTGTACTTACGTGTTTGGCAACAGTGGTGCTTAAGACACCCCTTCGAAGTTTGCTGCACTAGTAAAAAGGATTCTGTGGCCGTGTGCTGAGCTAGAACTCTTTCCCCCTACCACTGAGTTATGCTTCAGACAGATGAAGTCCCTGCTGTGTTTCATTGTCTGGTAGCACAAACACTTGACTGACACAGTGCAGTCAACAGCATAGGGAAAGAAAAGCAGAGGCTTCTTGCATCCCATGAGAGATCTGATTTGGTAGATCTACTCAGACTATGCTAAGCACTCACTGCTAGTGATAAAACACAAAGCTTCCCTGGAGAGTACCCAAAGCCATCAAGGCTACGTGATAGTCATAAGTGGAGATAGTGTCTGTGTTTATTGTCGAATCTCACCATCAGCAACCCAGTTGTGTGTGAGTCTTAGACTCTAATAAGCAAATGAATATCCTTCCACCCTGGAACAGAAAATAGCCTCATTTGATAGTTACGCAAGTCATGGCAAAGCTGGCTTCTTATGATAAATTAAACTTCCATTGAATTCGGGAAATAGTGAGATGTTAAATTCACCATTTTTATGAAGCTGATTACTTTGATTACTTGGTTTGCATAGAACTGTTGTGCAATAAGGTAGGCTGTGGGTTGATAGCAAATCCTGTAGCTTCTTTTCATGGACTGTTAGGATACTGACAGTGTTTACATTAGCATTTAATGTTGAAAAAACCCAATCAGCTGTTAATGTTTGGGTTTTTACTTTGGAAGTCTGTTTTGGGTTTTTTTTGTTGTTTGTTTTTTTTTTTAAAGGAGCATAAAAAGTTAAAAATCTCAGACTGAATGACCTGATTGTATAAAAAGACAAGTGTAGAACTAATTATGCTTAGCTGGTTAATCGGTGATCTGCACCTTCACACAGTCATTAAGAGTGGGAGGAAACTGGGGAAAGGATAGTTGTGATTTGGTGTTTGTAAATACCAGAAGTGCCCCACCTCCCCTCCCTCCGCCCTCAAGCTGTGTTTTGGGAGTCTGAATTTTGGTGGAACAGTAGCTCTGCTAAAGTAGTGATCACTTGTCCCACGTTTTAGCACCATGCTGGCATAAAGGGATTTATGTTCCTTCCAAATATGTGTTCTGTAAAGCCTTGATGTGTTTCAACAAGATAATAAATTTCTTAAGTCATTTCACAGCCAGTAGAATTCTGATGCACCAGACCTATGGTTCATATACGGTCCTTCATAGCTTTATTATGTTGAACAATTGTACAAATCTGTCTTGGTTATATCACATGTTTTCTTTTAGATATTTTTTTCGTGTGCTATATTAAATACATAACTGTAAGTTCTTTCCATTAATTAATTTTTTTTTTAAGGGCTATTTAAAATATCTGTAAAAACACATCTTTCTGTTGACTTCAGATTGGGCAGTTGTTTGTATTCTGATGCAGCAGATTGCCAACCCTGATCACTGTTCTTTTGGCGAACACCTATGTATTTGCTATGGTGGCTTGTCTCTGTGATGTTAGACTTGTAGAGTTCTTAAAATTGTATAGTTCGGTTAAAACAAACAAACAAAAAAACCCCCGAACTTTGGATAGTTTACTGTATATACTGTTTATGTTTTTAAATATTTAAGAACTCATTCAATTTTAAGACTGCTTAGCTAACCAGCTCTGGACCATGAGACATGGATTTGCTTCCTATCTGCTGAGGTGGGATTAAACAAGTTTTTGAAGGTTTTTGGTAATTTTTGTAGAAACTGTAGGCTAATTGAAAAAAAAATGTTTCCAGTGTCTGTGTGTGGGCTGAGGCTGAACTGACGTTCTGTCTCTGAAGTAATTTGTTTATCTCTAAATCAGTTTGACTTTTAACTTTATTTTTCTTAAGAAATAGGTATTATGTAAATTCATTTGCCAAATGTTATCTGTTAAAGGAATGGTGGTCCTGCATGACTAGACAGCTGCACTGTGCTGCCTTATTGAAGATACTGTCTCCTTGAGTACAGGTTGGAAGCTGAAAACTTAGCGAATGCCTTTGTGTTATTGTTTAGGTGTAGGATACAATGGCATGCTGCTGTAATTATGGGTAAGAAAAGGTTGCTTACAAACTTCATGTTAGTATATAGTCTGAGTTAGTGTAACTAAGAGCTTGTTTGTAACAAGTTGTTGATTGCTGTTGTGTAGTTTATTTTAGTGCTATTTCTTGAACAGCTTGTGACGTAAGGTTGAAATAAGGTAAGATAAAGGTTTAAAACAATTATCATTCTGTAAAGAAAACTCTGACTTGTGTAAATACTGGAAACGAACAAAGTGTTTTATTAAACTGAGACTTGTTTCTAGTATAATTGGTGTTTATGTAATATTTCTAGCATATTCTGTAATAGGTTCTACTTTGGGGTGTGTATGTGTGGAGGCATAACGTAGTAAATGGTGAATCAGGAAACAGAGTGTGCCTTTTGTCACATGTTCTACCTGGATTTTTATAATCCTTCCTTTTACTTTTGCATTCTTTAAAAAAAGAAAAATATTGCAGGCTATAGCTGCATTTCAGATTTCTTTGGGCAGATAAAAGTGCAAGATTTTAGTTTCTGAGTACATTTTCATGTGGAGATATGTAAAAGGGTTTCTGTTGACAAATAAAACAATAAGGAGTTCATACATAATTTTATATAACTGTATGTGTGAACTATGCATTTTTAGCTTCTTCACACTTGAAATTAGATACTGAAAGACAAAAGCTAAAATTCATAGGTCTAAGGTAATATTAATTATTTTTGTCTTAATGAAAGATCTGTGATCATTTTACATGCATTGCTCTTGCTCTGTTATAGGTTGTTAATTTACCTTCTACTGAAGACTTGCAACAAAACTGGAAAGATAGAAGAATCCCTGAGAGATTAAAGGTTAACAATTCAAATAGGAAGGACTTGTTAGTTATATAAATTCTGCTTGATTCTGATATGTAGAAGATGGTAGGAGATCTTCTGAAGAATAATGCCTACTTCTAGCAAAATGTGTCTGAAAGCCCCGAATCCTGTGCAAGTGCAGATTTCTTTGGTTATAATTGACTAAACTTAATTTTTCTAGCCTGAGAACATGCACTGCTAAATGGCATAGGAGAAGAGACAGGGAAAATAGCTGGCAGATCTTCTTAAGAACACAGATTTTTCCTTACCAGATGATAGAAAAGGCATCAAACTTTTTACTTTTATTTTTAGTCTTTTAAGTAATCAAATCGGTATCTATTATCAAAAGCTTTGTTAAAGACTAACAATGCGTTTTCTTTCTTTCTTTCTAGCACTAGAAAGTTTGGGGTTTGGCTCCTATATCAGTGAAGTAAAAGAAGTCTTACAAGAATGCAAAACAGTAGCACTAAAGAGAAGAAAGGCCAGTTCACGCTTGGAGAACCTCGGCATTCCGGAAGAAGAGCTTCTAAGGCAGCAACAGGAATTATTTGCAAAAGTAAGTGAAGCAATACTTACACTGATGAGGTTGGAATAATTAATGCTGCAGATCTAGTGCCACAAAAGCATGTGCACACCTCAAGAAGTACCTCCCTTGTGCATTGCTGTGGCATCTAAGATGCTGTTGACTTTGGCCTATTTGAATTGGGGAAAATAAAGTCAACAAATAAGTTGCTGCTACTTGTTACTCCTGTTATTTGACATATAGGACTTTGTATACAAACAAATTTTATACTTTAGGTTTAAAAAGCATGGGTTTTTGCCGCTACTTATATATTGCCATTCTACTGTAGAGAATACATTAAGAATTTCATGGCTGAGGAAATAAAAGAATGACAGCTGGTGTTCTAGGAAATTACCACTTTTGATGCATTAAAAAATGAAAATACCTTTTCTGTTTTTGGCCATCAGTGCACAAATGTTATTTCTTAGGCTTTGAAAGAAACATTTAATTGTTCAAAATTTCTAATTTGTCCTTTCTCATCTTCCTTTACTCTTGGCAAGACTCTAATTGAGTGAATTCATGCATTAATTTTTAAAGAGGCAATTCAGGCATAGGAAAAGCATTTGCCTACAAATACTGTCCGCGCGCACGCACACAGACACATTCTCCTTCATCCCACCCTTCTCCTCTCCCAGCTTTCTTAGATCATTCGTGAACGTCTCCAAGCTTAAATGACTAAAAGCCAATTTTATTTATCTTTCTACGCCATATTTCTCTCTACTATTCTCTTAGTTTGGCTAGAAGACCATTCTCTAAACTAAGCGATGTGAAAGTTATCTTGGATTTCTTTCCTCTTACCCAAGGCATGAGCCTTATTTTCTCAATTTGCTGACTTTAATTTCCTCTGGTGAAAATGCTTATTCAGTTGTGTGTTAACATGCCTGATTACTGCGACCTTCTCTCCCCTTCGCTATGGTTGTATCTTGCCAAAACAATTAATAACTGTTTGTTTTTCATATTACAACATGCCAACTATTTTAATCTTAATTGCATGATGAATTTTAAGGCATTTAAAATTTCAGCATAGCATGTAGCTATTGTCAGCATGCAGTGAACTAGTTATGATAAATTCTTGTGTGCCTAACTTTTGTTTGACTGTATTAATATTAGAAAGACCAATAGGACTGCTACTGGATTAAGGGTGAGGTTTACAAATAATAGCCATTTTGATACCTGTTTTTTACTTACTATTTTGTTCAAATAACTTAGCATGGTACACAAAATAAAACAGCAGCAAAGATAAGGTGTGTTAAGGGAATACTAGCTCCTGAGTAACATTTAAAAAAAAAGCTGAAACAATGGCCACCTTATGTAAGCCACGCTTCATCTAAGGAATGACCCCTTGAGGTATGTTCTGTTTAAATTCTATAATACTGTGCCTAAATATCTAAATTAAGGCAATGCATGCAAAGTTGACAAGATTGTATGAATGATTTTTTTTAAATAGTCTTGGTAATGCGGCAAATCTTTGCTTAGATTCAAAACTGGTAGTCTCATTTTTCAAAAATATCAGTTGTGATATGCTGTTGGAGGTACTGTAATTATTCTTAAAAATAGTTACACAAATGCATGTTCCTTTATTTCTGCTAATCTTGTTCTATTCTAGAGCATGACACTAATGCTGACTTCTTGCTCTAGTTTTAAAATACTTGCCTGTTAATGTTATGAATGTGTGATGCCTATAGCTTGGATGATTGTAAATACTTGAAGTCAGTGGAATTGCTTATCCCGATGTTCATGCATGTCTGGAATTTTCTGTGCAAGATAGGGGCCTTAACAGATTTGGGGGTTTTTTTGATGCTTCCTCACTAAAGTTCATCTGTGCAATAAGATGGGTGAAGTTTACCAGATGCTTATAAAGCTTCTCAGTAAACACAACTCAATAGAATTTTTCTTCCCCCTTCTCCCCCCTCCCCCCCCGTTTTTGAAATGGCGAAGTGATATTATAAATATGGCAGTGAGGGTAGGCACTGACAAAATGACCAATCCAGTGTGAAGCGCTGAGCCTCTGATTCCTGGTGCGTGCATGTGTATCACCTCGTTGAGTGTACAGTAAACTTAATTATAGCAGAGTCAGTAGGCTCCCTATTGTTATCTTATGTGTGATAAATATTTATGCCTCTTCTGTGTGTACAGATGCTGCCCTCTTCCTTTGTTTAAAATTTTACAATGTCTTAAATTGCTTTCCAACCCTTGTAACTTCACTACCACTTGAAAGCTGAAATACTGAAAAGTCTTCATTGAGAAGAGATTTCTACCTCTGTAGAAGTATTTTGTTTTAATGCTAGAACAGATTGAGGAAATGTGACACTTCTTCTTAAAGTAAGGGAAGAGTCCCATTTTTTCACTTCGCTAAGTAGATAAACTGGTTTTGATCATTTTCAGAAGTGTCATCTTTTGACATCTTGACCTTTGCAAAACTGTAAAATTTGATGCTTTGGGGAGAAAAAAAGGAAAATTCATTGAGTGCAGTGAGATTAGAAAGGAAATCATCATGGTCTTAGTGATGACTTGTAAAACTAGAAAAGTAAAGACGACTGAAGATTTTTAATTTTAAGAACTTTTTCCTAATGTTCACTCAAAATAGAAATTGAAGTTTTAACTTTGACTCAATTGACTAGCATACTGTTGAAATCAGCAGTAGTTGCTGAAAAACAAGTAGAAACCCTGGATAGAAAAATGAGACGTCACCAGTTGAAATACTTGAAATGTTTTGTTAGAACGTTTTCTACCTTTCAGTAGAGGACTGTACCTTTCTGTAGCGAAGCCATACTCAGTCCGCAGCCTGAATTTGAGAAGACCTTGCATTGCTCTCTTTTCCAAAGATTGCTTAGCAAAGTAAGATAATGGCTTGCTTCATGCTTTTGTAATAATGTGTGCCTTTGTGGTACAACTGAATTATGTCATAATTGCAAATTTTAGTATTTGTAGCCAACAAAGTAGGGCTGTTCTCATCTCTGAACTGTGATTAAATGTTAAGATCCCTTGAAACTGAAGCCTAAAACTTCCATTGCTTTGCCTCACTTAATTTTTCCATTAGGAAGTAGTTCAGCACAATCCTTGCAATAGAACTTAAGTACACTAGCGCCTGTCTCTTGTTTTTGTAACTGTAAATCCTCCAAAGGGTGGTGGTGGCCTCTTCAGAGGAAGAGAGAATATAGCTAAACATCTTGATAGAAATAATTAAAGTACTTCTAGATGTTTTTTTATATGTGCAATTAATAAAAATTATACAAAAGCAATCTTCAGGTGCAGATAAAACTGCTTGTAAAGATAACGTGCTCTAGAGATTCTTCACAAGCTACGTATGGCCTTAACAATTAATTTCATGTCTTTAGGCTAGACAACAGCAAGCAGAACTGGCGCAGCAGGAATGGCTACAGATGCAACAAGCAGCTCAACAGGCACAGCTTGCTGCTGCCTCAGCCAGTGCATCCAATCAGGCAGGATCCTCTCAGGATGAAGATGATGAAGATGATATCTGAAATTCACCAGCTGAGTTTGTCTCTACTAAGAAATATTTTTCCTGCACAATGAAAACAGTGAAATGAATGCTTACCTGTAAGTTTGTATGCATCATGGACTGGCAGTTGGTATTCTAGGGGTGTCTGCTGTTGTGTGCTGTACATGTATAAACTGTCTTTTTTGAACTCTTGAAGATTTAAGGTTCAGTATCATATCAACTTTGGATTTTTAATGGTGTATATGGAAATTTTAGATAGCAGTGCGTCATTTATTTGATCAATAAACAGTGTTACAATAAACAACGAGTTTATAAAATATAGTGAGATTTATACAAAAAGCTCTAAATCCACATTTGCATTTCTTCCCTTTTAACTAAACTATAAAATCTTACTTAGAATTTTTAATTGTTTTTTTGGGGGAGTGGTACAGTAGACATAATCTGTTAATGGGAAAAAAGCAGAGTTCAGCATAGTAGAGTCTGAATTCTTAGTTCTTTTTAAAATGAGGATGTATATGGCAATAAATATTATATATGCTCAAATACCACACTTGTTAAAATTTGAAAAAGATACATTTTCACCAAGCTAGGTAAAGGTATGTTTAATAGGAGTTGTACAAATTCAGTCATTTTTTTGTATAGGGGTGAAAAAAAGAAACTCATGGTTTTATTATGACCTCCTTTGACAGTCCTAACTGAATATTTCACTTCAAAGACTGCCTGGTTTGAAGAACTAACTCTGCTGTTATTTCACTCCAGTTTAATGTTAACTGTTGTTGAAGGTATTTTGTAGTCCAGATCTATTCATATTGTTGAAATATAAAGCTGGAACTTGATGAAGCAAAATTGTTTTAGTTCCACTGACGTAACTGGGAATGATTAAGTATTCAAGCCTAAGAAGCAAAAGCTGAAGCTAAGAGCATGCTTACCATAAAAGAGGGAATTTATTTAACCTTGATCAGTCATTGTTGTCAGCATAATGCTAACATTCTCCAGACTAGATTGCCGCTGGATTACTAAGATACCTTGTTGAAAGATAACATTTTCTTCATTCAAATTGGTTCATAGGTAAGTCCAGGTTTTTGATAAACTATTCCCCAAGAGTGATCAGCAATACATGGAACAGAAATGATGTAGTAGTCCTTTTGATAGTTGATTTGAAAATTCTGTTGATTAATGGATGAGCAGCTGTTCTTTGTGTTGAAATAAAGCACAGTAGTGTCCATTGCTGAGTTTTAATGTGTTACTTGAAGTAATACTGGCATATCTTCTGGTACACTAATCTGAGCAGACTAGAAAAGCCACTTGCATGCTGCTGTAGATGATCCCATAGCTCTCTAACAATGTGGATTGTTTTTTATTAACTTACGTCCTCAGCAAGTTGCTCTAGTTCAAATTCTTGAGGAGGGCTGCAGCAGTCTGTTTACATAAGGATGCAAACAGAAAATGGTGTGGCCATTTTTACATAAAGATCTGAACAAGGTACAATTGGCACATATTCAGATCTCTGTCACGTAGTGACTTTTCGTATAAATTTGAGATACATCAAGTTATATATTGAGTAAATGTGAACATTAATGCAGTGAAAACTCAGAAAAGTATTTGTTTGAATGTTTAAGTTTAAAAAAGAAAAACAAAACAAAAAATCTTTCATGGATACTATATGAAATATGTTGGGCAAGGTTGACCGAGGAAGTGGTTTTCTGTAAAGGTTTAAGTACCAAAGGTAGAAAATCTAGTCTAGCGATACAATGTTAATGTGCAGTGTTGGCTTTTCTAATTTGTACTGTAACACCTTCACACTTTCTATTTTAAATGAGTCTTTTCCTTTTAAATAATATTAGGTATATTTTCACACCTTTCTTTTCTGATGCAGAATTCAGGTTAACATTTTACTGCATCTGGTATGTATGGTGTAATATGTTTGGATCCTTGTGACCTTTCTTTTGGACATTCTTGTGCTTTTTCATATGCTGTATTCTTCAAGCAATAAAATTCTGATGTGTTTTTATAAAATTGCTTTTATATTTAATGAATAGTCTGTCTTCTTCATTGCATTTATAAAGAAAAAACTTAAGACTACTTAAACTCTGCTGTTATTTCTAAGTCTTGAACACTTTTTGTGACCAAAGTCTTTACAACCTGAGTGCTTGCTGTTGGATGGCATTGCTGTTCACTGGGGTTGTTAATGCTTGCAAACAATATTTCTGGGCTTGACCTGCTCTCTTTCCTCTTGGGAATTGCATTTGGTGTATATGCATTCTTATAACCTGACATTCTTAACTTGACAAGTTGGGACAAATACCCTGTAGATCAGGTATAACCTACTGAAATACTTTCAGTTTAACAAAGGGAAAGACCACAGGTAGAGGCTGGGGAAATAAGAATATATGTTAGTCTCCTGTTGAATTAATTTCATGTAGATAGTCTTGTTTAGAGGCTACTTTACTTATTCAGCCATTCCACCTCAAGTATGAGAAGTAAACTCTGGCAGTTGCAGGGGAAGAATCTTCACTGATCTTTCAACAAACTGAGAATTTTCTGTTACTTTCCTGTTGTGCTTCCATGTACTAGCTGTTCACTGAAGACAGATTTCTGAATTTGTGGTACCACTGATTTTTTTGGTACACCAGATATGTATAGTGTAAAGTTTGGTTAGTGAACTGTATTGTTACTTTGTTTCAGAAGAAACATGTATGAGGAGGTGTCTGTTTCTTAAATATTTAGTTGATATCATTATCTGTGGGTTTTCCATAATTATTTTGACAGTCTGTTTCGGAGTGCTTTCACTAAGTGACTGACTTGCAAAATCTTTCTTTTCTGTTACTTTAATAAAATGTATGTCTGCATGACATTGTGGATAATGAATATAGTTGTATTTACTACACTGAGGTACTTTATAAAGGAAGTGTCTTAAGGATTCTAAACATCAAATACTTAAAATGGTATTTGAATTTCACTACTTAAATGTGGCTAGTTGAGTTTGGCGTTGAAACACTGGAAAGGAATTTCTGCAAGGTGGAAAAAGTCTCTGAAAGCCACAATTATAAATGGTGCTCTTCAGATTTTGTAAAAGTACCTCCATTAAGGAGGACTCTGTGTAATAATGCCTGTGTTGAACTTTTCATAATTTTGAAAGAGTGCCAAGTCAAGGGTGTAAAGTGACTTAATGGTTGTTGTGAAACATCAAAACCCTTACTCTGAAGCGTACATCTCATTTTAATGTTCCAGTGTTGGATTGCGATTTTGTGTAAACCATGCACAAAACAACATGGAAGAAGTGTAACATGGAAGTTTAAGAATGCTGTGGTTAAATTTACTTTTGGTATTACATTATTAATCTAAGATGGAAAAGTTTTACTTTGCATCTTACACAGTGGGAGCACATCAGTGGGATACTGGACAGTGTTGAGATGGATTTTGCTGACAGATAAATAAGGCAGTCTAGCTCTTCGATCCCTTGGACTTGCTAAAAGTCTACTTGATGAATGTGCCATCTGTGACCAGAGTATGCTGGGTATAACTGAGGGGTGAAAGGCAGTATCAGTGAGGCTTAGCGTAGGCCAGTTAAGGTTTGCTGGTCATCAGGAATGATAGGTTCCTTTTCAAAAGATGTTTGTGCTTAGTTTGAATATTTTTTTTCCTGATTGAAATGAGTGCTTTTGGTTCCATGCCAACGTAGCTACAGAAATGAGTCATTTTGATTCCATTAATAATGGAAGTAGTTATCCCAGTTCTTGGGTACATGGGGCAACAAGTATGCTAGAGCTGTGCATTCCTGGAAAGAAATAGATCCAGTGAATGCTTGAATTAGAGGCTGTTCTTTTCTGTGGTACTGTGCTAGAATGCAACTGGGCCAATACTTGAGGAGTAGAGGTTTTACAGCAAAGTGATTAGACAGCAAATCCAATTGGATACGCCAGATCCTATACATCAGTCATTCATAAATCCCATAAGCATAGATTTTGCTGTGTGGATGAGCCTAGCATAACCTAGGGTCGAAATATGTTGCAGGTGATGCTCCTGTGTATTTTGGGGAAGGTGGCATTTGATTGTAATTCTTCATGCCTGTGATTTATTGTCACGTTGACTACAGGAATACAACATGAAGACTTCTATCCCACAGCCTGAACGAAATGTTCAAGTAAGGATTCACAGTACTTACTACAACCTGTTTCCTTTTTCCTGAGTTTTAAATGTCAAGAGCTACTATGCTTTACATATCTGGAGTGAAGATTTGTAAGAGGCATATTAAATGATGTAAAGAGTACATTTCAAGGCTGAACCTTCATGTGGTTAACTTTTGTAATGCTTTAGAGATTTTTTTTCTTGTTTCAAAGAAAGTCATGGGTATTAAAGTAGAGGCACTGAACTCTTATTTTCATTTGTGTCAAAGGTCACAAGGTCTGGACTTGATTTCTCCCCTTCCCCTCAGCCCCCACCTAGGATAACTAATGTTGTTGGAGTAGTAGTGTTGCATGGTGTAACTCTGAATGATTTCCACACTAATTTCAGTAGAAATTAGTCCAGTTTTGGTATTAGTTCAATACAGTTACTAGTGAGTAACTTTTATATCTTCAAAGCATTGTACAAGCATTAATTAGGCCTAGGCAATGGTATACTGCCCGGTGTAATAATGTCAGTATTTGAACAGTCCATGCTGTGCTTTGAAGTTAACACTTTCACATGCTACAGAACTAAAAGGTGGTTCACTATGTAGAGGAAAAAGATGTTATCTTCATGTCGGACTACATGGAAGGGTGACTCACCTAGAGAGCAAGTAATTGGCAAAACAAACAGACTTGTTATAAAAGTCATTGTCAGAGATGAAAGCATTTATTTGTAATAGCACAGTGCTTGGGATTGCTGGTTATGGGCAAGGACTTGGTTTCATTAATGTTGTGTTCAAGTTTCATTCTGTCACATACAGAGGGAAAAACCACAGCTGAATTAGAAGTCAAATTCAATGTCCTTTTTGTTTCAGGTACAAATTTATTTTCTCAGGCAGCAGTGTAACCCATGGAAGAGAACTAAATTTATCAGGGCAGTGGCAGTCTCAGTAATGCAAAAAATCTAAGTCTTCACTATCCCACCCTGCAGTAAAGGAGACTATACTTCTGAAAATGTTAGAAAATGTGTATGATGAAGGAGGAAGATGAGCAACAGAGATTATTTTTTTTTTTCCTACTGTAATGCAATCAGCTAACTGGTACAACTTTTCATGCATAGACAATTATTTTTCAGGCAGGTAAATTTCAAAACTTTTAAATAAAGACAGTTGCTTCTTAAATATGCACTTACATACATCTTCCATATTCTCTGATGGTGTTATGTATTCTATACCCATGGTAATTAAATTGTCTGGGATTGCTGGGTCAGTTGTATACAGCTAAATTCATTGCCCTTAAATTACAAATAACTTGCTCTTGCCTTGCTTTCAATATGTTCTAATGTTTTGTAACTTGAAACTGTTGGAAACAATCATGTTTTAATTTCTACAAAAAATTTACAGTTTTTGAGATGCTTACAAAATTGTTTTTAAAAATATAGTTCCAAATAAAATTCAAACAAAACTGAAGTTTATAAACAAATGAAATTAGTTTACCTTAATATGTTGTATCATTAAAATGAAAGGGGCAATTTTTGTCTGAATGTGAAAAAGATGTTTATTCTCTCTGCAGGATGTGAAAACACCGGGCTAAACTGTCTGTCACTGCTGTTAGTGAGTTATCTTTTCCAAAATGTGGAAAAATGTTATTTTACCTGTTTTAAAAGTGTTAGTTGATTTTCTGAGACAAAAATCACCCCTCAGACTTTTCTCTCAGGAAAATGAACTGGCTTCCCTTCTTAAATGAAAAGGATCTAGGGCATGAATCACAGAGTCCTGCAGGAATAGCTATAGTAGCAGACAAGCCTGGAGGGAGAGGGCATTTCATTGACAGCTTTAACTGTGTTTTTGCTTTAATGATGTGAAAAAGGGATTGAGAATTGGACGTTGCCCTAAAATGAAATCTGTGGTATTGACTGTTTTATAATAGCATACTTTAAGTGTCTCCTTTATGAATGCAGAATAAAGCTTCTGAATGCTGAAATAGATTTTTATTTTTTTTCATATGTATCTGTGTTTGGATATATTTTTGTAGCCTGCCTCAGTGGTGTATATATTCCAACCTCGAGGGGCAGTTTAGTCCTCAAATTCAGTCAAATTTTTTACTTGATGCTGAAAATGGTGCATTTTTTTAGTGTTAAAAAAAAAAAGTCATAGGAAATAGTGACATGGTAACTTCTTTTTGTGGGCTAGCTATTAAAGACGCAAAAGTAGTAGCAACACAACTGAACCCTTATGTTCTGTGTATTTCCTTTTCAAAAATTCATCAACTGAGGAGATCTGGACATAAGGAGAGTACCAAAGGTACTGGTAAATCCAAAGGGAAAACCCCTGGCTACTAGAAGATGAGTCTGTTAGGGAAGGAAAAGAACAGTCTTAAGAAATTGTGTATATCCTTCCCTTTGCATCTCACCTTGTCTCAAAGGGAAGAATATGCAAATTCTAAGGGGTGTGGGGAGAAAGACTCTTATTAGGATTCAGTTGGATACCTGTTAGATTAGGTCTGCCTTTTAAGTCCAAAGAGTTTTAAGTCCAAAGTTGGTCTTTACATTTAGTTAAATAGAGCCCCAAAAATGTAATGTCACGAAAATAAAATTCCTTCCTAAACAAGTGATGGTTTTGTTTGTTTGTTTTGTTTCTTTGGGATTACTTGAAAATTTCTGCAGTTAGTCTCTGATCAGAATCTGACTTGGAACAAATAAGAATGATAAATGGAGTTGTAGGTATCTTTATTAATGTGAGAGGGAGACATAGAAAGGTAATTGAATTGCTTAGTGGGATATCTATTCTATGCACAGCACGCTGTGTTCTCGTTCCCATTGTTGATTTATTTACTGATTCCTGCTCTTTTAAAGTGATTAATAGGACGGAGAGAGTTTTCTTGGATATGTTAATTACTCTTGAGTTTCCTTCCAGATTGTGATCCTTTGACAGTTTTTCATGCACCAATTAAATGCGGTATTATACAATGTGGACATCAACTTTCTCATGAGAAAAGGAGGAACCACCACAGATTTAAAATAAGAAGGGAGGGACACCTGAAATTAAACCTCTGAAATGAAATCCTTTAAAAGAGAGGAGTCAAGACTTGCAGTGGTATGGAAGGTAGGAAAATCAAGGGATCGTTGACCTTCTCAGTTTCAAATTAACGTAACTCATACCTTATTCAATGAAATAGGATCTGATTGATTACAGCAGAAACGGGTTGGTATTATATTATACTGCTTGTTCTTTCGCTTGCCAGCAGGTGGCTGCCAAGTTCAGGAAATGGGTTGAAACTACTGAAAACCTGTTAACTGAACCTTGTAGTCTACAATGATAATTCATGAACCATTTTTTAATTAAAATTCCGTTAATGAGATTAACCAGTAAGCCAGGATACTGATTATGTTCAAATGTTAGGGCAGATTTTGCACAACTGCATATATATTTGTGTTTCAGATTGTAATTCTGTCAGATGATAGTAAAATATTTTAGCAAGTCTGAAAATGGGTGGTACTGGTCCTTAGCTGCACATTCATCCACTGTTCATTTTTCTACAGCTTGAGTTAGTACCATGACAGACTCTCCATCTTTCAATACTGATACAGTATGTCAATCCATACGCTCTGCTTGAAAGCTGCTAGCTGATCGATGCAGATAACAGTTACTATTCAAGTCCTTGGTTGTTATCTCAAAACTAATAGTCTTTATGCCCATAGATAATATGGTAATGAAAAATTTTGACTATCAGAATTCACCATACCTATCCCTAACTCTGCATATTAGATATGACTTAATGTTCTTTTAATGTAAGGAAATATGCATGGATGGGGTTGATGGGAGAATAGAGAAGACATGGGTTAGGTGAACTGGAGATACCAGAAATTAAGGTAGCAAAGCCCTGGTGTTTATGGTTATGTTTTGATATAATTCTGAAAGTATGTGCAATGAAAGCAAATGGATTTATAATATTCAAGCAGGTAATGCAAGCATTAGAGAATTGAAAATCATGTTTTGAGATCATGATTTATGGGTATTCCCTGATATTTTATAATTGTATCCCAAGCTGGAGGCTGGACAGTTTTATGTTATCAAAAGGAAATGCTAAGTTATCACGTGATAGTCTTGCTTTGCTGGAAAAAAGCAAATTCCTGTGAAATAAGAGGCTGCTTGTACTTAGAATATTGCTAGTCGATGCTGATTGACACCACATTTTCTCTGCTACATATGGCATGGAAAGATGTGCTCTTGGCTGCAGTGCAGGCAAGAAGAGTGAACACAGGATATTTCACAAAAGCAGATGGAAGTTCTCATTTTCCTCCTATTTATAGCTAATGTAAGTAGTGTCCTTTCAGTTCTGTTATCCGGTCACTGGTGATGTCTTTCAGTTTTTCTTGCTGAGACGAGAGAAAGAAGAAACATACCTTTCTTATGCTATATAAAATGCATTTCAGTACAGACTGGAAAAGATGGGGGAGGTATAGTTCTTCACTCGCAAATCCAGAGATAGGAGAAAAATTAGTATTAGGTCACCCTAAGCAGCGGCTGAGGCTGCACTAATAAGTGCTGTTTTCCTTCTGCCTTGAAGCAGAGGTGAGGTGGTCTAACTAATACAGTTTCTCACTAATTTTTTGCTTAAAAACAAAATTGGTACTCAAACGAAGTTTCTTTTGCCTAATAGTTGAAGTAGGAACCCAGTGGATATAAGCCTGTAGTCATATGCGCAGCTACAAACTCTTTGTGTACTGCTGGTTATGGTTAAATAACCAGCCTCTGGGAGACCGGGGAAGTCCGTGGGGAACTCGGCACAAGTTGAAGTGTGAAGACACCTATTCTTTTGTCTCAAAGTATTTCCTGAGCTGTAAAGCAATGATTACCTACTCACCACACGGAGGCGTTATGAACATGAGTATTTTTAAAAATTAGGGCACTTCAAGTGCTGGTGATGGGGGAAATACATGCGTAAAGGGGGGAGGGGGCTAAATTCTTTTGGTTTTGAAGCAAAAAGAGATAATACTTAGGGTTTTTGCAACACTTCATTTTCTTTGTGGAGTAAAAATCCGATTTTAATATGACAAAGAGACTGCTGGCTAGCAGAGAAAAGGATTAATGGCACCTCACACTGAGAAAGAGATATTTGGAAGTAATTTGTTTGGTCCTGCTGATTTTTGTGGCAGTGCAAAGCTAAGCTGCTTCGCTCTTTAGAAAGTGTGCCCACAGGGAGTGCCAGACAGCTTTTCTGCCACTCCAAATTAATCATGCAAATTGTTGTTCTGCCAAGATAATATCCTTAGGTACACTTGTAAACTTAAGTAGATTCTGTTGAGAAGTGAACAGAATTAACAAAATACCATTGTAATAATTGGAATGATGTGGATTCAGTCTAAAAATAAAATCAGGCAGTTTTCTTTTTCTTTTAAAGCCTGCATTAATTAGTCAATGATGGGGAAAACAGCTAAACAGTAAATTTTCTAAGCTAAAAAGAAGTTGTCATCATCTTCCAGAAAATACTAGTGGTTTACAAGGATACTAGAACAATGCAATTTATCACAAAGCCTTTGCTGCATGTAAAAATTACTTAAATATGTCTTTAATGTATTCTTGAGTGCCTTTGGTGAGACTTTATCTTCTTTTTTTTTTTTTTTTTTTCCCTCCAAGACTAATGTTTTTAAGGATGTGACTAGAAGACTAAAAATTTGTAGGGTAATATTTGTTTAATTACTTCTGGGCCTAGGGCCAGTTGCAATCCCTGATAACAGAAACAGTGTCAAAATTCTAAATGATTAATTGTAACGTTTCCGGCAATATCCTGTGGAGATGCAGTGGACTCCTTCCCTCATCTTACAGCTAGGTCATTTCACATCCTGAAATGCCAAACTGCAGGACAGCATAGCTCAGTATATAGGTGGGAATCTCCTAAAGCAAGAGTGTACTCAAGCAGGAAAAGGGCCGAATGATGACTGATGTCAGACTTCTTGCTAAGCTGAAATGGTAAGTGTTATGTGGTACGCTGCTAAGTCTTATTTTTAATGAGTTAAAATTTGACTTGGTCTCATGGTCTTAATATATTTTTTTATGAATTCCAGGTTCTGTGATAGCTTAGATAAGTGCTTTTTGTCTTTTAACTAATTTACAAACCTTTGTAGTTTATTTTTGTAATGAGCAACGATCTTCTCTTGACAGATGAAGAGGCAGCACCTAGTTTAAGTGAAGGTGAAATGCAATCTCTGTATACATACCTGATACTTAAATGTATTTCAGTTTTTGGAAGCAGTACAGGTTGAAAGCAAACTAAAAATCAGAAACCAATCTTGAAAACAGGTGTGCCCATATTTCAATTAAAGCATTAATAAAGCCACTGAAATCTGTTGGCAAGAAATAGGCTTTGCACTTGAATTTTTTGGAATCCTGTAATATGAAAACTGTATAAAAGGTATTATGAAAGTTTTTATCCTATATCACATGGACTTTAAAAGCTTACATTGTTTTTTTGATGTTTTAAAATAATAATATGTCCAGATTAGATTAAGAAATACTTACTGCGTTTCCAGGAATATTGGAAGCAATCGTTCCTCCATTTCCCTGTTGTGTATATACACTGTCCAACCCTCCCCAGTCTGTTTCATTTACTTTACCTGAAGAAGCAACAGCTATCAGAAGTATCTCAGGTAATTGTGAACTGTACCCTTTGAGTCAGATTTTGTGCTAATTCTCTAGGGGTGTTTCTACATTGCACAATGAAGGTCCAAGATCTGAGCTAGCTGTGAAGGAGCTGATACAGCTAAACGGCTCATCACGCTTCCATGCAGAAACACAAGGTTGGGTCCCAGAAACAGTATGTTAATGTGTACAGCTTCTGGCCTAATCAGCCTTACTTCCCAAGTCTAATTGTTAACCTCTGAACATGAATAATTAGCCAGACTGCAGTACTGCTTTAATGCAACGATACAGGTTCCTATTCTGGTGCTATCTTAACTCAAAGCCTCTTCAGGAATATCTTTTGAATGCTCCTCTTTATAGTGTACATATGCTCTTAAAAGGTAGGTATAGCCCAGAGGCTGCTGTGATTAACACCTACCCTATTTTACACAGTATTTCAGAGCAGCCTCGCAACCTGTTCTGGAGGTTGTGAAATTATGCAGAATCTCTGCAACGTTGTTCAGCTCCTGATGCTCGCTTTACCCTAGGGCTTGTAAAGATGTTTTTTGAAGAGTGCTGCATGGAAAGAAGGAATCCTGTTTGTCCTGGGAAAACCTTTCAT
Organism: Anarhynchus alexandrinus; assembly: GCA_008711295.1. Taxonomy (NCBI): domain Eukaryota; kingdom Metazoa; phylum Chordata; class Aves; order Charadriiformes; family Charadriidae; genus Anarhynchus; species Anarhynchus alexandrinus. The sequence goes on from VUYV01000002.1 coordinate 6,252,565, forward strand.
TAGCTAGAACTAGGCTTTTTAAGCACTACTGGGAAGCTAAGTATTGTATTTATGTACCCTATGATACAGGCTGCAGTTTCCTTCTCCTAAAATGGCTAGAGATCACCATAAAACATTCAATTTTCTTATATTGCTCTGAATTGAAAACAAATCCTGACATGTTGAGAATGTTTGCCTTGCACATTTTGCAGAAATAGGAGTAATTAGTTAATTCTTAAATTAGAGTTAAGTAAAAGAACCTGAGGGTTCAGGTATCAATCAACCAACCACAAATATATTAATATATATATAAATATATATTACACTTGGAAACTCTCTTGATGTATGTTGCATGCAATGAAAGGCCAGTATTTCAAATCTGAGTGCCAAGTAAGTGCCTGACTTTCAAAGCTTCTGGATCTATAGATCCAGAATTTAGGATCCACTTTCCAGTAGATTAATTTTCAATACTCCATTGGGGCTTCAAAGGTTAAAAAATTTTACCTCAAAATTTATTTTTTAGGGTTCTTTTTTAGATATCTAAGCTGAAACAATTGGAAAGATGAGTTTTCCTGAAATGGCCAGCAAGTGAAAAATCCTGGCTGTCCTGAAGCCAGCAGCAAATTTCTTATTCACTTAAATAGTCAGGACTCTCACCCCAAGTGTTTAAAGCTTCAGTGTACATTTGTTTCTCAAAATTACGCTTTTTTAAAAAAAAGTGCCAAATCAGGCATCCAAACCCAAAGGTGACCAGATCCTTAGGTGTATTTATAAACCTTGGTTAGGACACAGTAGAATATGGATTCTACTTAGTGCACGATTGAAGATTTTGAAATCCCTGTCTAAAATTATTACCTATGCAGCAAGTTAAAACATAGATAATAGTTTAAAAGATGTATTAAAAAGCATACAAAAGAAGCACATTTTTTAAATTTTTACTTAATTATGTTTTGAACCAGGTCATCTCATTATATCATCTGATTATATTTTTTTGAAGAAACATATAAAGGTTTGTGGTGAACTGGTAACTAAGCAAAAAGTTGATTGAAGTTCACAGCGTTTAATGGAAATTATTTTTTCCTAATCCTGAAAGGCATGTAAGTTGAGTGAATTCAAATATATATTTATTCATCGTTTTTATCACTTATTTATTTCTGCTTCATTACCCAAATCCTAAACATGTATTCTGCTTGGTGAATATTTTCAGCAATGCATGCAACCTACAAACTGAGTTAATGAGCCAGAGTTCAACTGAAGTGTGCCCAAGTGTGGAATTTAATCTTCAGAGTCTAAAACTTTGGGGTTATATGACCACCAGCTTGCTAAAACATACATGTAGGCCACCACAGGATGTGGCACACTTACTCATTTTGTGGATCCCCACAGACCAAATGCATTTCTTGTGTAATGTGATTAAACACTTCACTCCAGAAATTACATTGTTGATCTGTCATCTCATCTGCTTATTTTGATAAATTCTGATGTCAGTAATAGTATTCTAATACCGTTAATTTTATATGGATCTAGAAGAACTTGCATTTTCCTTTCATATAGAAAATAGGACTAAACCTAAACTAAGTGTGATGCAAAGGAACATTACCTGAAAGGTGACTTAGCAATGAAAAAATAATTGGATTTGTCAGTTTTGTTTCATGATATAGAGACTTCAGACAGCAGTATTTTCAGAGTTTTTATTGCAGCCTATAGAAATGATTTTAAGTAAAAATCAGAGGAAAATCTGGAAATTGATGCCTTGAGAGGGGAATTTAACTCGGGTGGATTTCAATGCCTTTGCTTTCTATTAGTAGCTTCTTTGACGAGGATTTAACACCCCTCCTTTTCTAGTTGCTGAGGAAACTCCCTGTTACAATCATGCAATGACGTAATTCACCCAGCTAATAAAAATAACCAATAGGTTATTTTTTTCCCCTCAGATTCTGTCAGCCTCGCATTCCCAAACTTCTCAGTTTATGATTTACTTAACACACCTGTGGGGTTAAAAACAATAATATATATACGTATGTATAAATCCTTCCGTTTATTTCTCTTCCTCGCCACGGCGCCAGGTGAGGAAGGTGCCTCTCTCCCGGCCGTGAGTCAGCGCTTTTACCGGGGGGGGGAGGCGAGGAGGCCTCGCCGCCGGACGGGATACAAAGACCCGGGGCCTCGCCGCCGCCTCCCGCCAGGCGCCCCCCCCACCCCCTCGTTCATGAGGAACGACGCAAACGGCCGCCACTTCACACCGCGACACCCCCTCCGCCCTGCGGCTCTGGGGTGCTTGTGGCGCCGCGGGGAGAGGGGGGGAGGCAGGACGGCGACCCCGTCCTAAGGAGGTCCGGCGA